>JARGXW010001667.1:0-10235 GCA_029204085.1 Mycena sp. CBHHK59/15 | reverse complement strand
CCTTTATCCCATCCATCGTATCCGGACGGGCATTGTCGTTGACCTCAGCGCTGATAAATACCAGCTGAGGGACTCAAAAGGGGAGTTGTACTCCCTCAACTCGATTATCAATAACGCCGTTTGTTTTCCATCCCAACGTTGATATTTTCAGCGGAAATTTTGTTCTCGTTCAGGACAATGACTCGTGGGTGTGGGACGGCGGTAGCAATAGCAGCGCTGCCGTGACGTTTGCTCCTGGGGAGGCGCCAATCCGCTCGCGCCGTATTCGGTTCAGGTGTAAAGGCATAGATGCCTGCGATAAACACGATCCGTCGCTTCGACAGGCCGTGCGATTCGAATTGGATTCGGCACCGCGAGATGCGATTATAGCTGCTCAGCAAGAGACCCGACGTAGAGAAGGCAACACTGCGGAAGAGCGTGTTGTCCTGTAAGTATTTTCCACGTCTTGGTATACTGTCTCATGCGGCCGTTCAATAGGTTCATGAAAATCATCCGCGAGGCCAAGTGCCATGCGGTCGATTCGAAAGGCAATAAATGTCGAGGAGGGCCCGTCCTGAAGCCCAAGCCTCAGGTAATTATAGCCATTTTATGCGCCGCTCGCTGAAATGTAAATGTACTCGTTGCAGGGGACATCACGGGGTCACCAATACTTCGTTGGATGTAGCAGTTGGAACCCTGGTTTCCGATCAGACGAAAACATGCTAGCAAATGCCCTCGCTGGGCGGCCACTGGCTGACGACGAAACCAAAGACACTCCGGCGTGCAGTGGTATTGTCCATCCGCACACGGGACTCAAAAAAAAGCACTGCCGTATGTAACTTGGATTGTGTGTCGTGAATAGTCTCGCTGATCTCCCTCACAAATCAGCGCACGCTCACATCGCAAATGGCATGCAAGTTCAGGGCGCAATTCGCAATTATCCCTGCTCTGCGGTGCGCTATATCTACATTCCCGACGACTCTTCCATTCGAAAAGTACTTCTCATTCACAACGAAACCGGGCACAATCATCCGATTCCAATGCTCAGCAAAGTATCTTTCGAGCTCAAAGAGACCTACCGCCAGTGTGTCGATGCGAAAGGAGTCCTCGGCGCTACAGTGGCGAAAATTGACAACGGTCAAGTTGAAATCTTATCGAGTTTACTCTGTGTTGAGACCTTCTGTAGCACCGGCGACGAAACAGCTTCTTAAGGGGAAGACCCCGGCAGCGTACGCTCCTGCTTTACACAACCAAAGGGTGAAGCAGGACATCGTCCGGGCGAAGAAGCTAGAAATGTACCCAAATGGGCTCGGCGTCGACGGTAAGTTGCACCGCGCGATGAATAAATCTCAGCATTCTCACCGTTCGCAGCCATACGTCCCATGTTCTATGAGGAATTGAGGAAACCGCTCCCCGAGCGTTACATCCACGGCTACATCGAGACAGATAAAGGCGAGCTCATCATCGTGACTTTTGTCCCTTACCTGTTGAAGCTTCTCGATGATCCTGGCGTCACGTCGTTCGACGGCGACACTACGTTCAAAGGGATTGAGGGTGAAGTGAACGAATGGGAGCTCACCATATTCGCGAAGGTGGTCCAGCGCGGTGTGTTTTTTTTTTTGCTAATCTGGCAACGGTCAGGTGCTAACAATTATTCTCCAGCCGTATCCGTAGTTCGCACGTACATCACCGGTGCCAGCACTGATTTTTTCGAGCGTTTATATGATGAACTCCAACGCGTGAAGCTGATGGTCACGGGGAAGCCGCTTGGACTGAAGAAATTCGTTGAAGGTGGAAATCTGCTGGTAATGAACGTGGATATGGATGTGAAGCAGATCATTGGAGCGTGCCGATCGATCCTCAAGTACAACAACCCCGCTTATAGCGGGATTCCCATGAACACTCGCCCTCAGGATATCGCAGTGGACTTCATCAAAATATGCTGGCGGCATGGCAAAGAGTAATCTTTCTCAATTCTTCTTTCGTATTCGATGCTCGCTGACCTTGATTACAAGACCGGTCCATGATTTCAGAGCCCTCGTATCCGCCGAGGATTTTGGCCGCCTCATGGACTTTGTATACCTGGAGTCGGTCGAGAAACTCGAAGCTTATACGTTGTTTGTATATGGCCTCAAGATACCGCAGATCACAAGTGAGTGTTTCGTCCACTCGTTTCATCGTCCAACCGAGTTTTACTTTCAGATTGGTGGAAGCACAAGGAAATAAGCGACTTCATCATTCCGTGTCTCATCAAGTCGCAGTCACGTCTCTCGGCAGAGGTATGGGATTCTACGCCGTCGACAACCAACACCAACGAAGCGCAACACCACTGGACCAATTCTCTGACGGGAATTAAATTGAGCCCGGTCGAGGCGCTTGAAATGTGAGCTAATCGTACTCTAAAATTTTCTGGCTCACTCCGCAACAGTCGGCGCAAGGTGGACCAGAACGTCGCCGACCAGATCAAGATGTCTCTCGAAACCGGCATTTTATCGAACCCCAATAACGAGATCTCCCACCGTCTAGCCCGGAACTCCCAACGCCAATCCGCCGTCGCTCGCAAATCACACGAGTCGCGGGAAGTAGCTGATCTCACCAAACAGCTCCAACTGCAGATCGACGCCGAGGCCGAAAAGCGCCGTGCTTCGAATTCAGCAACAAAGGCCCTGAAGGAGCAGATCAAGGCCGCGAAGGGCGCAACAGGAGGACGCGGAAAAGCCGGTAATCTGTCTGCCAGCTCGTCTGGACGCGTGAAGACGCGACGTACACGAGCAGGTGCGATAATTTAGCTTTTTTCAAGGCTATGGGGGCGCTAACTTCAGTGTCAGGACCATCCACCACCAGTGTCCCTATGCAGGCAGAAGATGCGCCCGCTGTGGAAACATCTCCGATGCAATCATCGGCCCCATTTCCCCTAGCGCTGACAGCTTCGGTTTGTCTCCTACTCCTCTCCGCTCGCACGCTCACCTTCTTCCAGATCACAGCGCCGCGAAACGGCTCGGCTGCCAGTGAATCACGCTTCACCCCCGCGTTGATAACACCTCAATTTAATTTCGATCCGGCGCAGCCCATGGTCGATGCTTCAATGCTTGATCTTCTAGGAAACTTCGGCGTCAACCCGTTCTCGGATGGTATCGAGACCTCGTACTCAGGTATTTGAACGTTGAGATAGAACCCTCGGGCCTCGTTTTAATTTCATTCACAGATGTCAACGCAAGTCCGCTCTGGGATAACCTCGGAGGTGCGCTCTCAACGTCGTGTTTGGAAACTCACCCGAACTTTGCAACTCTGGCAGGTCTAGACTTCACCGCGCACACAGGTGGCGTAGACCAGCGCACACACCACGGTAATTCTTACTTATTATTCTCTTCTGCGGCTCACTGTAACATTCTTCACAGGTTTCATCTCGGATCCGCTCACCCATGACGCCGGGGCCTATGTAGATTACGCTGCTTCATTTTTTGCACCGGATACACTCGGGGGCACTTCACTTGATGAATTTTTCGACCCGGTCATCTATGGGAGCTTCGGTGCATCAATCCCTGCAGCAGTTGTCGACGATCCCCTGCAAGCATTTCTGGATTCTTTCCAGGACGGAGCGCGGATCTTTCTCTTGGTGGTTCCGGCCTCAACTCCGCAACGTTGTCGGCCATTCCCTCACTACCGCCACCTCCGACGACTCCATCTCCGTCTCCCCCCACCGAACGAGTGGAACAACGCCCGATTGCCCCGAGATCACGTCGTCAGCGCCAAGAAGTTGATGAAGCAAATATTGTCACCACGACCCGTGCCCGCGCGCCAAGTTCACGAAAGCGAGATGCTGAAGAAGAACTCGCAAGCCGTCCCGCGAAGAAACGGGTTCGCCAGGTTTGTTCAGTTCATATTATACGCGAGATTCCCTGTTCTAATCATCTTGATTTTCTGCAGTGAAAGTGGCGTAGTCAGTTCCCTTTGTTAGTAGTATAGGTCTTACCTACGTTCACGATATTTCCTTTGGCACGAATGATTCGGAATGAACGACACATTTGATCGGTGACTTGGTTCGGCATGCTACGGCAGCCCACGACACGCCTAGAACGGGATATTACTAACATGTACCGGGTTTGTGTGCAAACCCGGCACATTCCTGGCACAAGTGCCGGGTTTCGTCCAATGTGCCGGGTTTCCGGGTGCATGTTCCGGGTTTAACATGTATCTGCCGTCCGGGTTTCGTTGGTCCCGATCCATGTCCAATGCCACGTCATCTGCATTGAAGCGCGTGAGGGTCGGAGACTGCGCAGAAAGGTCTTCGTCCTCGGGCTCGGGCTCGTCATCGTTGTCGGGGATTGTTTGCAGGTCAGGTAAGTTGCCGTATTCATCGTCCGAGGCCGGTACAGGGGGCGGCAACTCGATGTCGGCACTAGAGGAGATGGAGTTGAAGGCCGCGGGATTGCTGTCAAGCAAAGGAAGAAGATCCGCCACCGGGGTGAGCCGCCGACGCTCGCGGAGCATGTCGAATTGCTGATTGAATTCAGCAAGTGGGGTTATCGACGCGCCGTGAGTCAGCGCCGCCATACCGACAGACAGGATGTCGGGTACCGGCTGCTCGTCGTTGTCTAGAACACGGCCGGGCTGGAGGGTGTAGACGTCGTGTTCCTCGGGCCCCGAGAAATCGCCGTGTCACGGCGTGCCCTGCCGTGACAAGCGTGCCGTGCCGTGCAGCGTGCAAGCGTGCACACGCGTAAATTAACCATCGCCGCGCGTCGGATTTCCCTTCGTCGCAGCTCATCCACACCGTCTGTCTTAGTTATGTGAACTGAATACCACGTTTTAAGCACCTTTAATCAAATGTAAAGCCCAAAAACAAATTTTCAAACCTCACTTCAAGTTGAACCTCACGCTATAGTACTACTAGTATACTTTCACCTGCTAGTAGGCCTGACCCGGAATATAGTTCACCAGAATTTTATTGTAAGTGTATTTCGGACCTAGTAAAATACTTGATGCAAGTGTTGTTGACACGGCGCTTACGCCTTGGATGTTTTCTTGATGCCAGTGTTTTCCTACCAACGTTTCACTGGCACGACATGTAATGCCTATTATATAGTACTGAGTTCAATCGGTTGATATTTGATACCATTCATGGTAGATCCCAAGCAGCTAAAATTTCTCAGTAACAAGAATGCCACCTAGACCTTCGGCATCGGCATCGGCAACAAGCTCGAATTGAACCAAGATCATTGAACAGATATGTTCAGTCATATATATTCCCCATGCAAAGTGTTGTATCTGTCTCCAGAATTTTGCGGGCCAATTCCAACAGTGCCCACGCCTGACTCCACGCCACGCACGCCTTAGGACACGCCTCTGCACGCTTGATGCACGGCAGTGCACGCTAGTGCACGCTAATGCACGCTACAGTCCGCAGTGGCGTGCAGAGGCGTGCAGGTCCACAATTCCTTTGATATGAAAAACTGTCAAGCTCAGGCAGGATATTTAACCTTATTCTTTCAACTTGGACTGTAATCATGTTGCTCATTTTTTTTGGTGCCTCGACATCAACATGTCACGCACTTCAGCAACAAGACAATGGAAAATTCATAGCTGATCAAAGAGTGTCTATAAAAATTAAATCAAACCTCAAGGGATGCATTATCAATACTGCACAACCTATTACACTTTAATCTGAGTTAGATGCGATCTCAAAGGTATTTTCTGAAACGATACCTTCCCCGCTGGACTGGTGACTATGTCACGCATGCTGTGACTACCCACTGGCTTAGCGAGTCTTGAAAAAAAAAAAAAAACATTCGAAGCTGAATCCAGCAGAAAACACACTACTGAGATCGATTTACTGGCCCATTTTGTGGAACTCTTCATTTTTAAGCCTCTGTGCCTTGCACTGTCCTTGCACGCTAATCACGTGCCACGCTTGCACGCTACGCCACGGCTTGCCACGGCAAAAAACCGGTGCCCGTGTTCCTCGAGGCTGTCCATGAGCGCCGCGATGTCTTCGTCCAAATTCGGGATGGTGTGCTTGACGCGCGCCGAGATCCGTGTGGATGCGAGTAGCGAGGCTCCGTAGGATGTCGACATAGGGCGAGATCATGGCGAGCCAGTCCCATGAGTGGCCGTCCCCGTCCGCCTTGTAGATTTTCTGTACAATAGACGTAAGCTGTGACCCGTGCACCACAGAATAGCAACGCACTTTGATCCAAAAATTCAAATGTTCCTGCACCAGGTCAATCTCGACAAAGCTGTTGGGCTTTCCAGTTGGATTAAGAAGCCAATTTTGAAGAATGACATGCCTGGACAATTGAATCAGAGCACGACAAGCGGGTATATGATGATAAACTTACCTGAGCTCCTTGGTCCAGACGCAGATGAGATTGTGCAGGAGGTGCAGCATCTCATGAGCGTACTTCGTGCGGCCGCTGCCGCGATACGAAAAGACCCAGAGCTGGAGAATGTTGACGACACGGCCAGAATCGCCGGCCTTGACAGCGTCGGTGAATTCGCGTGTCAGTAGAGCGTTGCGAAGGAAAAGGATCGCGTTCTCGAATACCATATCCCCTTTCTTGATGTGAGGGAGGGCACTGTCGGGTTTCTTGCCCTTGTTGGCTGCTTTTGCGTCTGCGTCCCGTTGGCGCTCGTCCGGAATGCGTTCCTCAAGCAGTTCTTGGACGCGATCCGCATTGGCGTAGGTTTGGAAGATGGCCTTGGCGTGGCTGACAATGGTGGTCCACGAGTTCACGGATGAGGCGTAGTCGTCGAGCGAGTCCTTGCCGGAGACGAGGAGGAGGCAGTGGAGGACGCGAGCGTAAAGAGAGACCATGATAAGATCACGGCAGGTGCGGAATGGGGGTAGGGAGGTAAGCGTGATGGGGAGCCTGTCGAGGACGGTGTTGTGGAAACCGAGGCTGCCAGGACTGCGTGTACCCGCGTTTGGCTTGCCAAAGTGTGTCTCGAGCAAGCCATGGCAGTCGGCGATCTTTGCGTGAAAAAGACCGGGCATTAGGACAATGTGGCGCCAGGCATGAGGACCACTCTCGTGGCCAAGACGTACGGAGAGAATGGAGCGCTGGCACGCAATGGTCAACTGGTCCCCAGCGATGATCTTGACGTATTTGATGTACTCGGGGTCGTCTACATTCAATCCCAAGGACTCGTTAATTGCCCCGATGACATTGATGTTGCCGGTAATGGAGTTCTCGTCGATCTCCATGGAGGGAAGGGGTGAATCGCACTCTTGTGCACGCTAATGGTCTCGGAGCTCCTGGGTTGCATAGCGTCAAGATCCTTCTGCCATTTCTTAAACCCTCCCCGCCGTGACGAACGATGATGCACAAGATGGTGTGTACCATGTTTTGCTTATGAAATTCCGCCTCTTCCTCAGTGAACAACAAGTTATCGATGCGGAGCGGCGGCGCGTTCAAAATGGAGGTGTCGAGCGTGGAGGTAAGAAGGTCATCGGGTTTGGCATCATGAAGCGGAATGAGAGTAGCGCATGTACCGTTCTCCTGCGCGTCTAAATTGATGTCAGTATATGCTTGCATCGCAATAGTCCGTAACTCACTTTTGCGCCCGAGGATCTGCTCTGCAACGCGTACCATCATATTGATGTTGTCGTAGACCACCTCGAACATTCCGGTTGCCGCAATGGCGCGTGAAGTCGCGTTGCAGGCGTCCGAGAGAATGGTGAGCAGACCTGGGGCGCGTACTTTCTTTTTTCGTCTTTTCGCCTTCTTCTTTTCCTTGCCGTCCTTCTTGGAAGGTTTCTTCTTCTTACGATGCCGCCGCACCAAGGCTGGCATGCTGTAATCCTCGGATTCAGATGCAGCGTCGTCAGGCTCAGAAATAGCGGTAGGTTCCTGTATTCATCAATGTCAGCAAACGGGCATAGAAAGAAATTGGTTTGACTTACTTTCGGCACTGCAGCAGGATTCGGGTCAGGATTTGAGGTCGTCGAGTCTTGTCCAGCAGGCTATGGAGGTAAAGCGAGTGAAAGTCATGTCGAAGAAAGCTGTCAATTACTTACCTCATCAGCCTTTGTTCCCACCTTAACGCCTTTCGAGATCACCGTTGTGGAAGAGAAGGTTGGTCCTCTCGGGGACCGAGTGGTGTCAAGGTCGTACTGGCTGATGGGTCGAGGCGTGCAGCCGAATCGTCGTCTCCCAGGGTATAAGAATAGAACTAGGTGTAGAATGATCTGTAAGACAAATTGAATAAAGAACTCAACTCAGATGTGGAAGTGAAGACTCTGAATCTCGAGGAGGAGCGCAGAATGTGGTATATAGGTGGTGGTAAGAGGCCCGGAGTGATCTCCCTACAAATAAACAAATAAAAATAATGTGTCAAATGTCAAAATAATCTAAGAGTCCGTGGGGAAAAGCCTTGGCTAGAACGACACCTCTGCCAGTCAAACCAACTGGGAGCTATGCAAAGACGGAATAGGGAGAGCATGTCCCCCGCAAGACATTGACAAGTGGGGGCCCAAGCCACTGTCGGCTCGATCCCCGGCATAGTCCGAGATGGCCGATGACTCGGGTCTCGCTCGTCGCATTGGCGGTACGTAGTGAGAAGAACAAGACCTCTGTGGTGTATCTGATAGGTAAGCATAATAATATGTAAGGAAGTCCAAAAGCTCAATAACGAATATTTCCCGTGTGGATGAGGAAATGATTGTGAGGTCCAGTATGAGTCAGCTTGACAGTGGAATGTGCAGGAACACACTCGAGCAGCTGTATAAGAAATCTGGGATCAAAATGGGAAGAAATGAGTGTGTATGAGGGAAATTCTCAAGTAAGATGCAAAGAATGAGAGAAATAAAATAATAAATGATAAGGTCACCGAATTGGCATGGGACGCGTAACCCGTGAGAAGGGCTATGTCCACGAAGGGGGCAGAGCACCCTTCCACACCGTCGTATACCCCAACGAAGCACCCAGAGCGCCGAAGACCGCAAAATGCTGGCGCGATGCACCAGTGGCCGCAAGGTAAGCACTGTGAATGGATTGCGCGAAATTATTGTATTGACTGAATCCCTTCAGCAGTGACAGCACCGCCGAGCCTCGGAGCTTCACAATGGGGTCAACAAGGTGCGCAAAAAAAAAAAACTGCGACTCACCAGCTCTTTTCTGTGCAGTCCGGCAGCCGTATTTTCGCAAAGCTGTCGCGAAGTCGTGGAGAAGGCATTCAGAATTCGAAACACGATAGGTGCCATTCCGCGAAGAGTTGCGGTAAGTCCGGCCAAACTGTAGCCCAAAAAATACTGCTCATTGACAACCTTCTTCGATTTGCTAAGGAGGCCCGAGCTGGTGATGTTCTGGGCTTCCTGGGACACGCTCGACGCGACCAGCTGCGAAGCGAACTCGTGAATGATAGCACGGCTAGTTGGGTTGTATTGCGGTGACGTCCAATAGCCAAGTATTCTTTCTACCATCGGCCTGTGCTGGAAGAAGCCTCTCCAACGCCAGTCCGCTTTCAGCTTCGTTGCGGGATTGAAGATATACTCGAGAAACTCAGCTAAGCAGAGCCCGCTGCCGCTCATCTCGTCCAACAACTTGTCGAAATATTGCTCGCGCAGCAGCTTCTGTTTCGCCACCTCCATCTGCTCCAGCTCCGCGCGTGTTGCTTCGGCTACCTTTCTAGCCTCCTCTGCCGTCTGTGCTGTTTGCTGGTGGTATTTTTCAGATTGTTTCTCAAGGTGCGAAGAATGGATGAATACCTTTTGAATTTGCAAGGTTTGCTGGCGCTTGAGCTGAGCCCGCTGACTCAAATACTTTATTAGCTCCTCTTAAGTTCTAAGTGGTCCCCATCCTAATAAACTTAAAAGTTCTCGTAGATCTTAAGTTTTGTTAGTATAGCCTATATAGCGTATATAACCAACATATCTGCTAATTGACATATAATCTTGAACTCAAGTTCCTCTGGACATCTTAAGTTCCGGCTCGACTTAAGTTCAGCCAATAACTCAAGCTCCCGTCATATGAGACTGAAATAAATAAATATTCAACTACTTAAGTTGTCGCCGAACTCCAGTTGCGCCGTACTAAAGTTCCCCTACAGCTTCAGCATCTTAAGTTCGTGAACTTAAGTCCCACGAACTTGAGATCCGTGAACGTAAGTTTCGTGAACGTGAGTTTCGTGAACTTGAGTTTTCTCACCACTGAAGTCCGTGAGATTGAGTTGACGGATGACTTAAGTTCTGCGGCGACTTCAGTTCCAATACAAACCGCCAAAATAATTTCATACCTCCTTCCGGCGCGGTCATTGCC
>JARGXW010001666.1:0-10296 GCA_029204085.1 Mycena sp. CBHHK59/15 | reverse complement strand
GGATGGGCCGATTGTCCGGACAATTCCGACAGTCCTGACCAGCGAAAGCTCAAGGAAGGTGAAGTCTCGAAGGCGATTATCCAATATCTTTCCAGGACGGGAGATTTCAATGATTTCGACGCCGAAGCCTGGAAAGAAATGACGGCAAGTCTTTTCATCATCGTCTCGCGTTGGTTTTCATGTTTCGTAGGGGGACACCGATCCCATCGCGGTCTGGAAAGCCTTTGCAGGCTCCAAGCACCTCGCAGAACTTGCAGAATTTGCGATCGTGATCCACTATATCGTAGCGAACCAAGCGGGATGCGAGCGCACATTTTCCCGGACAAAAATAGAGCAATCTGATCATCGGAACCGGCTTGGCCTGGAGAAGATTGACATGCGCACCAAGGTTAGTTCATTGTATTTGCGACATCAATTCTACCCACACTGAGTAAATCGTTCAGGTCAAGGGCCAGATTCGTTCCGATCACCAACGGGATGGCATTTATAAGCCCCGCAAGCCGCGTAAAAATCACAAGTCCACAGCTAATCTGCTAGCTGTTCCGCGCTACCGTGATCTCCTCGACGATCAGGATGACGAGGATCCAAGTGAACGTGGTCGGGCTCTCGTGTCGAGCCGCGAGGGCTGGAGGACTCAAACAGCCAAATTGATAAGTGATACTCGGGCTGCAGACCGCAACACAGAAGACCCAGACTCAGACGAAGAAGCCGACACCGCCCCTCACATTCCGTCTCGCCTGCCTACTTGGAAAAAAATAACGCTCCACATCTTATTCGGAGGCGCCGAGAAACCTCGTGCACGCAAACCATCGGCACGGGTGATTCAGGAGGAAGAGCTGCTGATGCAGGCACTTGCAGAGGAGTTGGAGGATGATGTTCCGGACGATGGCGCTATAGAGATAGATTCCGAGGACGAGTACCGTGCGTAATTTACCGGACGAGAATTGTCGAAATGGCTGTGCCAGACAGCGTGGGAAAATCAAATGAACCCCTTCACGCAGCCTTCAAGCTGAAGCCTTCACCCTTCCGAAGGCCTTCACGATCCTGAGAGTGAATTTTGAAGGCCTTCGGGCGAACACTGTCGGGAACGGCGCAGCGAGATGGTGTCCCTACCACCCGAAAAGACCCGCTCGACGGCAACTGCAGATCCTGACAGAACGGTCAGCCGCGGTATGAGATTGAAAGCCATCAGAAACATACCGGGAATAGACATAATATCGCACGCCAGCCGATACAGGCGGGGAAATTCTCTCTTCCTGGCATACCACCAATCGACAGGGTCGGCATCTGCAGCAGCGCGGGGAGCATCAAAGTACCGCAGAAGTTCGTCACTCTCCTCGTCCTCATCCGAACCCTGATCTAAAGCTGCGAAGTTGATGATCTGCTGCTTTTCCGCTCCAGTGTTGGCAGCCGAAGTCATCGTTGTTTGGCGAGAAGTCGAGGACGCAGCCGGATAGTTATCATCGAAGTACTTACGAAGTGCATTCTTCTGCTCCTCCAAGTATTTGGTAAGGTCCGCATCCCCAGCGTAGTCTTTTCGCAGCCTCTTGAGATTGAAACGAGGATCGAGAACTGAATCCATGTCAGGTCAATTGAACTGTAAGAGAATAAAAAACGCACGGGCCGCCCAAATGTAGAATGGAGATTGGTCGTACTTGTAATAATAATCACTCAGTTTACGGTGGGCATTGGTCAAGCCCTGGACGAGCTCGGGATCCGCCTCTTCCGGAAGTGCTGCCAATTTTTCCTTCAGTTTTTTCTGAAGACCGCGAAACGTCGAATGCGTTGAGGATAGCATGGGACGCGATGTTCTTGACATCTCGCTAGTAGCGCAGCGGAAAATAAACAGCCATTCTGAGACCAGGATGATTGCGTCCCAGTCCTCCACAGTCATCTGCGAACCCTTAAGATCGCGATTTGCTGCGATGAATGAGGTAATTGCGGTCCGGTATTTAATCGCCCGATCTTAAGAGTTTTAAGCCGTTATTTCCGACGATATATCAGGTACGCACTCATCATTTGGTGTGTTGAGGACCAGCGCGTCTTGACATCAAGAATCAACATGTGGACACCCGCGACGATTTTGGTGGGGGATAAAATCTTGTACCATTGCTGGCGGCGCTGGGGGCTGGATCGAACTGCGCGGATGATCTTTCGAAGCTTTGGAATAACCGTTAGACTGTTTACTTGGACTGTCCATCATGCGTACCTTCCGTACAGATGCCTTGAGTCCCAGGGGCATTGTCCCCGACTCATCATCTTCCTCATCCATGGCGACTGCTTCTTCATCGAGATTGTCGAACTCGGGTGCGGCGGTGACAGTCTCTTGATAGGAAACATCGTTCTGCTTCTTTTTCTCATTCTTCTCAACGGCACCGATTGCCTCCAGAAGCTATATGAAAGAAATCACGGAATGAAAGATTACTCAATGAGTAGCAAATACCTGAAGAACCGCGAGATGGACCGTGTGCGGCATGCATCGCAACCGAGAATTTGCAGCGCAGAATTTGATTCCCTTTTCGACGCATTTCCTCTCGATGGCCTCGACCAAGGTATCGTTATTTGTGGCATTGTCCATCATGAAAGCAATCACCTTAGTAAACCGAGGGATTCGGTTGAGAATCAGTTCGCAAACAAAGACATATTCTGACTTACACGACCGGTGAGTCCGTAAATCTCCAAAGTATTCCATACAACTTCGGCCATATTCTCGCCCGAATGTTCACCCATTAACTCTTGGAAGTCGATCAAGAGTTCCTCTGAAGCCGCGGTAAGCAAGTCGCAAACGGAGCGCCGAAAAATACAGACACTTACCGAGCTTCCCATCGTTCGTAATATAATGGGCGACTATCGCAATGAATGAATATCCATTCGGAGAGGTCCAGGCATCTAAAGAGATCGCAATCATTCCCTGAAGCGACTGTAATTTTCCGTTAATCACTGATTCGAGGATCAAGATAGACAAATACCGCAAAGAATGCCTTCAAATCCTCTTGTAGGGTTGTCCCCATTTCCGTTACCCGGCGCTCAATAGTACTGGAAGAAGGGATGTGCAGAGCCGGTGCCCGATGGTGTACATACTCGAGTAGTCGGCGAAATTCGGGTCGTTCAACTTCCTGAAAGGGCTGATCGCAACCAACCAACCACTCGACAAGCAGTTTCTCAAATTCTGCCTGATCCCAGTCACCCTGGACACTGTCATTTTGGCGCTCGAAGAAGCAAAGATAAACTCACGAGGTTCTTTTCACTGGCGCGTGCCAGTGACTCCCGGAGTGTCTGCTGACGAGTCTCTGATGCGGCCGCACATGAAGCAATGAACTTGAGTAGATCAGCTCGCTTTTCAAACGTCTTTCTACCCTGCGCAATCTCAATCTCTTCACTCGTGGCGGGCGTCTTCCGGGCCTTCAAGATCTCGAATAATTGATACATATCTTTAGCGTGTGACTTGAGATGCCCGGTCAAACCTCGAATTTCGGTTAGCGGTTCAATTTGTGCGCGAAGAAATGAGACCTTACCGTTGAGACAGTTGCGCATGGCCTTGGACATTTTGAGTATGCTCTTGGATTCCCCGTGGTAACAGCGATAGAATTTATCGCCTTTTTCAGCCGGTTTTCCATGATTGGTTTCCGTGACATCTTCGAAGAAGAGCCTGATAGGATTCCGATAGCCAGGCTGCGAGTATTCAGCAATAGATATAGAAACGAAAAAGGTGTGAAATACCTCCTTAGGTTCGTCCGCGGTATTTGAAGATTCTGAAGGAGTCGCAGCGGTAGACTTCGAGTTCTGTGGGCGGAGATAAAACAAAAGTTTCCATTGAATACTGCAAACACACCTCAGGTTCATCCGTTCTCCTCTTCTTTGCTGCCCGTTTCTTCTTCTCCTGCGCCTTCTCTTGCGCCTTCTTCGGATGGCGCGATGTGCCAGCGGGTATCGTTTTTGTTGGAAGGGATTCCGCAAGCTAAAGAATGGGTCAGAGGCCGTGATTTGGCGGTAGATGGAGATAAACATACCTCCTCATTGGTCACCTTGACGTCCGGTTCGCTGTCTGACCCCTCACCACTCGAACCGCTGCCCGAATAAGCCGGATCATCAGGATCGGACTCGTCCTGCTTCGCCTTCCCTTTCGTATTCGACTTCCTCACTGCTCGAGGCTTCAGCTTACGCTTCCGTCCGTTCGTACGAGCTTCGTCGTCAGAGCTAAGATCATGAATGATTTGCTCCATCCGCTCATTCTTCCCGCGACTGGGACGCGACGACGGCCCTGCTGGAAACAAATGTTAGAATCGGTGTGCATGAGTTGCAACGCCAGCATACCAGCATCTGCATCCTTCGCGCCCGGATCTGTGCCCCAATCGATGTCTTCTGCGGCTTTAAGACTTCCATCTGGGTTCAGCGCACCTTGCTCCCAGCCGTTCTCGTCGAGAACCACTGTATATCACGTTGAGCATGAGTAAAATTTGGCGGGTTGGGTTAGGAAAAGTATACCATCGCTTCCTCCACCCAACAAACGAGGCAGCATCAAAAAATGACAGAGGCTGCCGACGCCGAGATCTGACAAGCGCTCGTAACTGCTCAGCGGCCGCCAGATACCCATGAGGTACATGGGATCTTGTTCAGAACACGCTTTATACCCGCGATGACAAATGGCCCTCCGAATTTCCAGAACGGTGGTGCTTGGCCTAACGGCTAAATTATGAAGAGGGAATTACTGGTGATTTACGACGAAAAGCAATGCGAAGAGCTCACTAAGGGCAATTGTCCCAGTCGTTGGGATATCAACAAAGATCGTCATTTCGGACGCAGAGGCTGGAAATATCAAGTACTGCACATTCGAGCAAAGCAAAATCTTTACCTGACCTCGTGGCATTCCCTGATGTTCTTCCAGGCGGCAATGCTCGTCGTAGGCGGTCAAGTCGCATATGGGAGACGTGGTCGCGTTGAAACCGCCACGGAATTTCGAAAGTTTGGTATTTAACCGCATTCAGTGCATGTGGGCGTTTTAAATATACTGCCACATAAATTGAATGCACTTTCCGGAGAGGAAGAATTACTCACGGAAGTAAGTGCATGCCGGGATCCAGTATGCATAAATCAAGCACACAATGCCCGCCGAGTTAACGGAGGAGAAATGCTGAACAACAATTGTAGACCAGGGGCATGATAACCAGGATGACGACGCCGCGAGAATGATGAGATACACAAGCGGGGGCACGAGAAAGAGGAGGGAGGAGCTCAGAAAATGATTGAAAGTCGACCACGCAGAAGCGCCAACTGTTTTCGTGGTAGATTCAGATAACACACCGCGAGTTTCGCGGCCATTGTGTGCTAATGGTGGAGTGTTAGTGACACTACCGCGGCGATAGAAAGTGACGATACCTTTTGTAATGCGCTTCCGCGCAAGTAAAGAAGATGGTAATGCCATGAATGCACTGGTGCACCCTACCGTCTTTTATAGCTTTCCAGGATTCGGATTTTTCGGTGTGTTTCACAAGCACAAAAGGATCTGGTGCTGATGCCCGTGAAGTATAGCGCACGTACTGATGGCCTTCGGTGCAGCCTCAACGGTCAACATTCTGATTATACATGGAGAGGGTGATTCGTGTAGTTTTGAATGCTCCGTGTACTTCGACCTTGGAGGCATAGGATGTGTATGTGGTTTGGTGTGGTCGAGCACGACTCAAGCCATGCGCAGTGCTTTATAATCAAATTTGCATCAAATCCGATGCCACAATCCCAGTTCAATAGCCTTTTCGAGGCCGTCTTGCTGAGGTGGTAGCCAGCGAAATTCCACACAGAATGGTCTCCTCAGATTCCTTTGTTCTTGCCCCGGCCATGTAAATTGTTAAACAAACAGCTCCAAGCTTTCAAATTTCCATTAAATCCAATGCCTCGATCCCAGTTCAATTGCCTTTTCGAGGCCCTCTTGCTGAAGTGGGAGGTATGATATATAAGAGTAAAGTGGAGACAAGTTGTGGTTCAAGACGGATGAGCACATTATAAAATATGTAAAGTATGTACTACGAGAATAAAGAGGAAAAAGAAAACTCAACTAAATCGACCTGTCTTTGTAACAAAGGTTGTAACTGCCTTGAGGAGTTTAGGGTGGTTCCCCGCAGGCTGAGCTCTTCTGTTTGGCCTGAACTGTACCAGTCTGCCTACGGCAAAGTGCTTGCATTCACTTTTTTTCGATGTCCGAAAAAAAAATATCACCTGAGTATCGCACCCCGAATCTTCGAATTTGTTCCATTTTTTTTAACCCGAGTCTACACTTCTACCAATTACTGCACCCCTGTAGATAGAGACCGAGCCACTCTTTCGTTCTTCGGCGCTACTGGAGTTCTAACAACCGTTCATGTACGAGGCCATGCAAAATAGTAGAGGTATTGTAGGTTTTGATAACGACTGAGATCATTTTCAGGATCAAAGGATCATGCACCCGACCCAACACATTTCGAGAAGCTTCCGTTGTTGCAACCAAGTGCAGACTCCTTGGAGATAGAAAATATTGCTTGGCGCCATGGTACAAGTCCGCGTAGGCAAGTGCATCTGGACATTCAACCAATGTTCATACATTGGACGCAATGAATGAGACAGGCGTACTACCTCTATTCTCCGGCTTCGCGTCCTCCTGCGTGCAAAACATTTTCCACGCCTGAAGACTGATATAACTGCACCGATTGTCAACGAGCGCCTCGCATTCTCCGCAGGCAAGAGTCCATCCCTGGAAGGTGCATGCAGCACCGTTCCCACTGGCTTCGCAACGGTTGCATATACCCTTGGGCTAGTGTGCATTCTCAGTATGTTATGAGTTATGCAAGAGACATTCATAAAAACCTTCCGTTGTTTAAACATAGCGATTATGTTCTGAGCCTGGGACTCATCCATTCTGCAAAGTCGATACTAGTCTACCATTGCGCACAATTACTTATACTCGCCCTGCATTGAGTTGGGCCGATCTTCCAGCGGTCCGGGCCCTCTTTTCGGCGGATGATTCTATTTGGAAACCCGGATTCTCATGGAAACCCCCGTTGAAAAAAATGTGTAACCCGGCTTCAATGGGTTTCTGACATGTCGGCACCTCAAGTGATAAAACTCCCCCCACCCTCTAGCCCATCCCACTCTACTCCGCGGAAGACCTCATTGCTCAACTGCGTACATTCTGTGAGAGACTGTGACAGCTAAATTGGTATGGATTTGAGCTTGCAATGTGCCTCGCAAGTTGAGCAATGAACTTCCAGTCCCAGATGGCCGATTTGAAATGTCGCATTGGATTTCATTGGGCCCTTACCGACCGATGAGGGTTTTGATATGATCCTTACTATGACCGACCTTATGGGCGCAGATGTACAGATCGCCGCTGTACACCCTGATGATACCGCAGAACAGACTGCACTGGTCTTGTTCAATGAGTGGTACTGTGAGAATGGGTTAATGAAAAGCCTAATCTCTGACCTAGACAAGGCATTCACATCCAAACTCTGGGAAGCCTTACACAAGCTTACTGGAGTAAAGCGATGTCTACGTCTTACCACCCAGAAACAGATGGAGGCAGTGAACACACTAATAAAACTGTTGTCCAGGCCATCCGCTACCATGTAGACCGGAATCAGAAGGGATGTGCCTCACTACCACGAGTTCGCTTTGCCATAATGAATTCACTCAATGCATCTACTGGATTTTCACCATTCCAGTTGAAATCTGGCCATTCACCTCGGATAATTCCAGCTCTTGCACCTGCCATTGGCGGAGAGACTGTAGAGGAGTTGGATGCTCGTTCACCCATTACACAGCTTGAGTTGGATGTACAAACAGCTCAGGACAGCTTGGCAGCTGCCAAAGTCAGACAGGCCTATCAGGAAAATATGCACCGGGCAGTTGAAGATGTGCTCCACCGCTCCACACTTCTTCGCGCGCGGGTTGGCCCTATGGATCCCTATGGGTTTCCCTCCCTGCAGCTCGCTGAATACCGCCACAGTGTTGTTAGTAGGTTGGTCTTCAGTCTTTCTATGCCAGTGCTGGTTTAACATTCGGGGGCATTTTGACGCGGTTTTCGACGCGTCGGGGGCGGGTTTGGGCGATGCGCAGCGATGGTAAGAGAATGAGACTTTCCCCTTCCGAAGCGGGCTTTACCGATGATCGGTACATCCAGAAAGGCAAGTGCCGCCTTCGATCCAAAAGGCAGCACATTGATAGAAATATGCCGTGTTAGATGCAAATGTGACGGGTTTCCGGATGTACCTGCCGTCCGAGTTTTGTATATCCTCCTTCCGAAGCGGGCTTTACCGATGATCGGTACATCCAGAAAGGCAAGTGCCGCCTTCGATCCAAAAGGCAGCACATTGATAGAAATATGCCGTGTTAGATGCAAATGTGACGGGTTTCCGGATGTACCTGCCGTCCGAGTTTTGTATATCCTCCTTGAGCCCCAACTCGGACAGAGGATATACAAAGCTCTTACCGTAGGTACATTCAAGAGCCCGGTACATTCAGTTCAACCCCGGTACATTTGCGCTGATGTGCCGCCTTTTGGTTCAAACGAGGTACTTGCCTATCTGGGATGTGCGATGCATCGGCAAGGGCCGTGATCTGATCGCAATGCTTCTTTCTTTCTTACCACCAGCATCCCTACTTACTGCGCCGACCCAACCCAATTCCAGGCCAAACCACCTGACATCGTTGGGCAGTGAAGAGATGAGGAGGGGAGAGCTGCGATTGACCCTCGAGGCCCAAGGTACGTCGCAGTCGCACTGTGTGACCCATGAGACTCATCGAGGATGCTTCCAAGGGCTACCAAAAAAAAAAAAAAAATTAGAGAAAAGAAAAACCGGGGTTCGGCCGGAGAATCGATTTCTCGCTGGGGTTGATATTGTTAAATAATCCTGTCAACAGTGGTTGGCAGGGCCTCGATATTGCCAAGCTTGTTGCCCATAAATATGGGGATGATCCGTTTTTCAAGCAAATCCTGGAGTCCCCAAAGGTATTCCGTAATTTTGAGGTCGAAGATGGCATCATATATCTGAAGGAGCTCGATCGACGAGTCCTTTGCATTCCTAGGATTACTTACAAAGGCCGTAACCTGGTAACCCGGAAGTATTCGGCAAGTTCGTTGGTCAGTGCGTTGCCGGAAGCCGTTTGTTGGCTATATCGACCAAAGAAGTTGAACTTCACCGGGGATTCGGGTTGCGCTGGTGCGGGTTCTGACATGCTGAAGTCGTTATCGTCAGTTTTTGCGTAGTATAAGTCGAAATGCAGCTGCAAGTCTTCTTTGGATCGGTTGAGCATCTCCATGACTTCATCCGTGGACCGTGGACCTCGCGGGCCGACACCTGGTATTCCAGCCAAGCCGTTGGATTACGTTGGCTGTACGGGGAGGCCAGAGTTATTGACTGCCCGTCGAAATCAGTCCTGACGTCTCTATTTGTGCAGAAATTGTCGAGTTCTTCGCGAAGAGTCACGAGGAGGGTAACAATCTGTTCATCGACGACATACACCTCCGTGGCAGCATGGCATGCGGATCCCGGTGAATGAAGTCTAGCCAAGCGCGATAAAAATGACGGACTTCGGGGCCAGACGGCACGTCCTCGAGCGATGGCTCATCGCGCCCGAGGACCATCTCCGGCTTCTTCTGCTCTTCAGGGGCTGCCCGAGCATCTTTCTGGACAGCCCCTAAGCATTTCCCTGGTCCTCGACTTCCTCGAAGCGCCCCTCGTCTCCTCCAAACGGCCTCCCGTAGTCGTCGGTTTCATACGACGCGTAACCGCACTGAGAATCCACCAACCCCGTAACGTGCGGCTGGGTAGGAGACTGCCACAAACCCCGAAACCGCGGCTGGGTAGGAACCTGGTAATCAAGTAGTGTTTTCCAGATGCAAGGTTAGTGACCGTGACGCGTTGAAGCGTGACTCACATCCACGAGGCCAGGTGACCGGATCACCTGACCCTAGACAACTATCGTCCGCCACGTCAGTCTCCTGAGAATTGGGTGGTGGCAATGTCTTCCGCCTCGGCGACCATGGGGGCGCAGGTCGCAAAACATGATGACCATATGTGGGGGTCTGAACTCACCGAGGAGTCCGACCTGGAGGATGACGGATTAAAATCTGTGAAGCGCAACCTGGATGGTAAGTCCTTGCAATTGTCATATCTCTGTCTCTCTGAGCAACAGCCTCCCTTCGTCCAGACACTGACTTTGAGCCCGGCCAGATACCGACGACGAAAATGCTGGGAAGGCGAAGAGACGCAAGGTGGCGTCTGCGCCGATCGAAGGCAAGGCGAACATCGCGGAAATTGCAAGTAT
>JARGXW010001665.1:0-10322 GCA_029204085.1 Mycena sp. CBHHK59/15 | reverse complement strand
AAATGACGAAAATGTGATCGTCTGCGAGTGCTCAAAATCAGGCGCTATAAGACCCGTACCTAAAGGTAGCGGGCATGTCAATCACTCAAATCCCCCGCTACCACGGAATACGTGCGAAAGCCACCGAAGAACTATTGATTCGCACCAACTCGAAGCTCGAAGACAAGAATATTGAGGAGGCCGACCGCATCGGCCTCCTCACAGCAGCTAAGTTCCTTTTCTCTGATAATGATATCATATGGCCGCTACAGTACTCCACCTACTTTCTAGGAAATATCCCCGACGTCGACAGACTAATGCCCCGAAGGAATGCCGACCGTGTCGACAAACTGTCGTACAAAAGACTCGTGCATCATATAGCATGCGACTGGCACACAGCAGTAGGGCTGCCCACCGTCCCGTAAACGGGTACGGCCGTCAATCCTAGACGCCGAGACGGGTACGGGCCGCTGCCGTCCCTGCCGTCTTTTCCATTTTTCAACCCCCGAGACGGGACGGGACGGCAAAAAAGACGGCCGTAAGCGGATAGACGGCAAGTGAGATATTCAAAAAAACAGTCTGGGCTGATAAATTAAGCAAGAAATATATTGGAGTGCAATATAAGTACGATAATGAAGTCCTACGCGTCCAGAAGTTCGTCGATGGCCTTGCGCGCCATTTTCAGGTGCTGCTTGACGATCATGAGGGTCCGGATCGTCTCTGCAGATAGACTCGCACGCCGGAGGGATATAGTATCACGGCCCCCAGAGAAAATGCGCTCGACGGCGACCGCAGAACCTTACATAAATTGAGTGAGAAAATAATGTGATTGAAATTTGAGGAGCTCCATACCGGGGATAGCCAAGACATCTCGCGCAAAGCGATACAGGCGAGGAAAGAGCGAGCGGCGGGCAAACCACCATTGGATTGGGTCGCAAGTTTCGAAATCCTCCGGTGGAAGCTTGAAGAACGAGTCCAGTTCGTCTAGAACCTGGCGTTTGTCCTGCTGATAGTGTTTGGTAAAGTTCGGCTTCTGCGGGGACGTCCGCTTTGAAGTGGAGGGACGAGGGGTGGGTTCTGGTGCCGCTGGTGCTGGGGAGTCGCTGTCGCGCCGCGGATACTGCGCGTCGAAGTGCCGACGCATCTTGGCCACGGATTCGGCCAAGTGATCAAGCAGCTCGGGCTCCTCTGCAAAGTCGTGTTTAAGACCTGCGTAGGGGATCCGAGGGTCCAGAACTTCGAAATTGGTCAGTAATGTTATACAGATGGAAAGGTCAATCACGTACGGGCAGCCCAAGTATAATACGGGGACTCGTCCGATTTATAGTAATAATCACTTAGCTTCCGATGCGCCTCCAGGAGCCCACGCTTGAGGCGAGAGGGCACAGAGCTCGGCAGGTTGCGCAGGATATTACGCAAATGCTCCTGGAGCCCGCGGAATATGGCGTGGGTGCTAGATAGCATCGGCTTCTTGGTGCGGGACATCTCGGTGGTGGCGGCGCGGAAAACTTTAAGCCAGTCCGTAACCAACTCGATCGCCTTCCAGTCAGCATCCGACAACTCAAGATCTCGGAGTTCCCTGTTGTGGTACACGAAATCGTCGATGGCCTTTCTATAGTCCAAAGCACGACCTGTCAAATGCTCAGTGTCTGTGAGTGTTTCGAACGCATGGGTGCACGTACGCAACATTTGGTGAGTGGAGGACCAACGAGTGCGAACATCCAATATAAGCATACACCCGACCTCATTTAATGCGGCTTCGGTCTGACCCAACGAGACCTTGACCTCCTCGTACCAGAGCTTTCGACGCTGAGGGCTGGAGCGAACAGCGCGGACAATACGAGGAAGCTGAGTCCATAATGAGTGGATCACAATTGAAACAATTGAATATGTTCACTCGCCTTAGACACTGATTCAAGATCCTTGTCGCTGATGTCCATCTGGTCCTCCCCATCATCCTCGCCGATAGCCGCCTCGTCATCATGTTCTCGGCCAATGGGTGCAGTCACACTGTCCTGGTAGGCCCCTTCCGCATCGCGTCGTTTCGGATCCGCCTTCGGAATAGCTCTGATCCCTTCGAGAAGCTGAAGCGAATCAGAGAGGTTGATTGAAGCGATTTTCAATGAACGTACTTTGAGTGCAGCAAGATGAGTGGTGTGTGGAAGGCACCGAATCCGAGCCTCCGTCGTGTTGAACCACGAGATGCCCGCTTCGTTAGCTCTGGACTCGATGCCGTCCATCAGGGTGTCATTATTCGTGGCGTTGTCCATAACGAATGCAATAACCTAGTGTGTCAGGCAGCAATTCTTCGCCGTGACGAGATTATTGAGGTGCAGGTTGGGGCGGAGAAAAACAAGAAAAAGCTTAAGAAAATGGAGGACGAGGCCAACAAATTCTGAGATCTTTTCGATAATCCTTAGTCTCCCTAGTCAGACCAATATCAAGATTATTTTTAAAAAGAATTTGAGGTGGAAAAAATAACCTGATATATGGTCTGATTAAACTCGCGCATCCGAAGCCGTAGGTCAGTGTTCCGGATATGGTAACTCCCAAAAGGGAAGTTCCCACGCCAAGTTTTGCTTTGCGTCGCGCGCGTCGTAGCGTCCGCGCGCTCTCGACCTCTATATGGCTCAGCCAAGTCCGTTTACGCGCTGGGCAGTCCCTACTACACCTGGAGCATCCAAACAGCCCTTTTCGGCCCTTAATCTGGGCACTCCGACAGTCCGGCGCAGTCGCGCGCCCAAAGGCATCGCGCACACCCTCACCGAGGCAAACTTCTATGGAGAAATCCAATTTGGATCTATTCGAACCCTGCTACGTCGTTTGACTACTCCCCCGCAAAAAAGCGGTGTCTGGCCACCTCTCGGGCCGATGAAAATACGGCACCTTTTGCGTTTACCAGCAGCCCTCGCGCTCCTTTGGACACCCCGAGCCACCAAATAAACGAGCCAAACCCAACCCTCCTCCTTCTAAGACAGATAACACCTCTAAAAAGCGTAAACCTGCGAGAACAGATGCGCAGAAAATCGAATCAATGCTCGACGCAATTCAAGAGCAGAGATGGTCCCTCGGATGCTTCCTCTACAACATCTTTCGAATCAAGGATGCCAAGGGCAACCCAATACACCGGAGCCCAGCTCACTCCCAGATGGTCTCCATTTTCCTCGCTGGCCGGGGCAAAAACAGTTGCCAATATCATTACCGAGTGGATGGCACACGCTGACGGGCGCATTCCTGAAACTTCGCCGAATTGGGACCTGATGTATTCGACCACCATCCCTACAATGAGATCAGACCCGTCCGTGCCGCTCTCACAGCCTTTTCGACACAGACCATTGGGAAGAAGGTCCGAGATGAAGCGGAGAGTGCGGTGAAACTCGGCAGTGGGCTGCACGTCTCCATCGGGTCGAAGCATCCGGAGACAAAGCTGTGTCGCGAAGACTTCGGCGACGCTACCATCCCTCGGGTCAAGTCGGTCATCGAACGAGAGCAAGCGGTGACTTTGTACCTCTGCAACAATATCGCGATGCGGAAACCCAGAAAGCGGGATGGTGTGATCCTTGAACGAAAAACGCGCCCCGCAGACACCGTATGTTTTGTTCCATACCATCTAGAGCACCGGAACTTAACTTTATATGACCCAGGTCATCATCCATGCCATTGCATCCCTCGATTTCTGTCGTACCGATCAAGCAAATCTCCTGCCGCTTATGCGCGGGATCCTGTGGTCGACAATGTAGGAGTGACAGGAACGGTTGGGGATGTGGCAGGAGGAACAATGCGAACGTGTGAACGGTGGGCAAGAATGTCAAAGGGTATTGTTCCAAAGGCCGATAGTGCGTGCACGTTTACTGTATGACCATTGCCATCCTTGTTGATCCCAATGATTGCGCCTGGCACAAGAGCTTCCTCGATGGTGATAACAGTGCGTGTTTTCGTGACGTTGAGCCCACCAAATTGCGGAAGAGCAGCATTCTGAGTGATGTGGCCCCGAGCCACAGCATGGCGGTTATCATCGGTCAGAAGGATGACTGGGCCAGAAACTGCCCGGCATTTGCTTCCATGGCAGTCGTGTTGTGCGTTGAAGAAGAACAAGATGTCCTACACGCTTTATTTCAGAACAACATTGACAAATGATAAGAAAGAACTTGTACTGCCGGTGCGGCCAAAAAAATCTCGGATGATGGTGAGAGTACTGGCATATTCATGCGGACATCCCGGGTAGCGGAAACATCGAACTTGCGCAAGACAACCACAGCATCCTCATATTTTGTGGGAGCGGCGCTGGGAATTACAGCTCTTTGCGGAACTTAGGGCGCGGCCGATTTTTTTTCCTTTTTGAGCTGTTTTTGATCATTTCAGCCAGAACAGCTGTTCTGACCTCAATTCTCAACGTACGTTTCTGAAAACTATATGAGCAGAATCACACGACAATTCCGCAGGGCATGACGTCCTCAGAATCTTTCCATACCGCCGGTAGTAATTATAATATATTATTTTGCATGTTTTGCGGAGATCATCTCTTGTGTCGTGATTTGAAGGTTGTGTGGGATGTTGTATGGCTCTAAAAACACTTATTTAAATGGCGGAGGGCACATCGTCCTCGTAATTGAGGTATGGCACCCGGAGCGCGTGAACAGTGGACTTGAAGCTGTGAAATATTCCTACAGTCTAGGCCTTATATATCTGTGTGCTCTATCCTCCAGCGAGTGAACCAATTGTCAATATTCTGACTTTGAAGTGTTTTCGAGAGATTACACGCCTCAGATCAACTCTGTGCATCCCCGTCCGGCGACGCGACATGTCCCAATGTGATCACAAGCGCGGTCACGTGCCCGGAATCGTTGTGATCGAGTTGTCTCGCGGTGCTGTACAGGAAGTACAAGAGCAAATCCGAGCCGTGGGACTCCTCCAGGACACTCAATAGAATGATAATGGTCAGTTTCTCAGCTCATTCAATCATAGATCACACAAATACACAGAGCCTGAGCTGTACCTATATTCTGCTTGTTCAAGTCCACTGTTCACACGCTCCGGGTGCCATGCCTCAATTACGAGGACGGTCTGCCCTCCGCCATCCAAATAATTGTTTTTAGAGCCATACAACATCCCACACAACCTTCAAATCACGACACAAGAGATGATCTCCGCAAAACATGCAAAATAATATATTATAATTACTACCCGCGGTATGGAAAGATTCTGAGGACGTCATGCCCTGCGGAATTGTCGTGTGATTCTGCTCATATAGTTTTCAAAAACGTACGCTGAGAATTGAGGTCAGAACAGCTGTTCTGGCTGAAATGATCAAAAACAGCTCAAAAAGGAAAAAAAAATCGGCCGCGCCCTAAGTTCCGCAAAGAGCTGTAAAATAAGGCAGATCCGTCCGCTCAGAACTTCCCCGGTGTCCTGTCACGTATTCAGTTTGTGAACTAATATATGACAACTTAGAGACGAACCTTGCACTTGAAGAATACCCATGAGTCTCTTGTGCATACATCTCCTGCTTGAGAGACAACATATTTGCATGTAGTCCAGGTCTTCCCTGCCCCGATATCGAGTTCCGGTACCCAGAGTGGGCCAAGCACATCACGCCATGGTGCAGAGACGGCTGTGCGACGTGAATCGAGTTTAATGGAACCTACATCAAGATATAAATGAGGCCGTGTCAGAGTGAAGGAATTACTACACTCACCCGACTTTGGTTTGTATTTGTCCATCCAACCGAGGCGACATTGAAGCTCCTTGTTTTTCTGGAGGAAGGATGTTACCTCGTGGCTGGCTTGGACATAGTCCTGGGATCCCTCGGGCTTCCACCATCCACCACTAGCCTGGTGCTTAAATCGCTCCATATCTGCGAGTGTTACACCAATATCTCGACTCGGAGCTTGGTGATTTGACAGGACACTGCAAAGCCGGAATATCGCGTTCCAGCATTCAAAGCCCTCTGTGGCGTAGAGAATCGCCGGTCCAAATCGGCGAATATCGTCAGGAAGGTGCGGAAGGACATGGAGCTTGTATTTGGTGACAATCCGAGCCGGGTCGATTAATGCCCAGAGGTCCAAGACATTATCAATACATATTTGGAGATCCGCCTGGACAGAAGGGTGTTAATTAGTTACATGTTGATTGCGTGACCCACTCACAAGGTATTCTTCGAGATTTCGGATTTCCGGGTACCACAAGAGCGCTCCAAGCTCGCCGGAAGCCTTCCAAAGGTTGAAAAGATTGTTACTGCAAAGGTCGTCGTGGAGGTGAAAGATGCCGAGTTGCTGAAGAATTTTAAAATGCTTCCCAATCAGCCCGTTCTTGTACTTGACGATATATCGACCACGGACTGATGCCAGATTCAGTCCATTGGTCGACGATGACTGTAATCGAACCGCAAATTTGTCTCCCTTTGACTTATCCCATGGTGTGTTTGTTTCGTGCAAATGTATTATCATCTCCGAGAGAATCGAGTGAAGAATTTCACACGGGCTGTCCGGTGCGGATCGAGACCTGGGATGGTGTGTGATCAATTAACCGAATTCGATGAACAAAAATATATACAGCTCACCTCTGACACGCAATAGAAATTGTAGTGATCCCCAGGCCGCAGTTGATGACGTTCCGCTGATTAAACAATGAGAACGGCATCAATTGGAAAAGGTACTCACCTGAATTCTTCGGCAATTTTGCGGCTTGGTCCTCAGCTGCAGGATTACCCAGTTGTACAACTCCCACTGGATTAGATCGCGGATGCGAGTCTTGACTGCCTGCGCGTCACCTTTGAGATTTTATTCTTGAGCCGAGGATCCGTGTGAAACGTTCCTTCTGAGTTTCCGGCTTTGACGATAAGCTTTCAATCCAAAAGAGGCGGTCTTGTCCTTGAACCGGTCGATGTCTGCAGCTCATCAACAGCGTCCTGAACGCCGGAACAGGCAGCCCAAATTTGCTGTTTAATGACACGGACCGTTTTGGCCGGTGTACGTGGGATGCGGGCTGGATTGAATTGGACTCGGACCACAATATTAATGAGCAGAATACCTTGAAGAGAGCCGGTACCTTCATCGGTTCCCGATAGGCCGCAGTCCCACCAGCCATGTCATACCGGCACCAAAGATTGAGTGCACCCCTGCGTTTGAGGCTGATTCCGCCTGTGTGGGTTATCGGCGGAAGGACATGTGCAAAACACGAAACAGAATATGCTGTTCCAATTTGCAGTCATACACATTATGGTATTTGTCAGAGCCACTGAACAGAGTTTGTTTAGTTACTACAAGCGAAGCATCAAATACGTCAGTCTTCGGACAGGCTCAAATTGGCTCCCCCGACGATGCATGCGGAGAAGTAGAGCAAAATCGACGAAGATTCTTGTGATACCTTCCGATGCGACGATTTGCATTCGCCATGTAGATATTCACTGAGATGTATGCTTGCTCCATTCCCCGAAACGTCGTCACTCCAGAATTATTCGAACAGAAAACACCGGACGACCCTGGGCTATTTTGCGCACAGGGTTTGGCATGTTTGGCCAGCTGGCGATGATCTGCCGATTTTTGGGTTGCAGTAGGTGAATTAAAAGGAACACAATCGCCTGGAATTGAAGAGTTCCAGTCTCCCGAAGATCAAGAAAATTGTATCTTAAATCAGTTGCGCGAACCCGGACAATTTCTTCATACGAATACGAAACATCGGACTGTGATTACCATGAATAATGACACTCAACCAAAAATCGAATACACCGAGGGATAGTGGCGACATTATAGACTTCAGCGTACTCTTCTTTATTGAATATCACCCATCGCATCAGGATACGAATTTGCCGTTTTGTAATTGCGCTAGCTCCTTGATGTAAAAGTGCTTGTGTGCAGATTTGCTCCAATCCGCCCACATTGGTGGAGATCATCGAGATCTACTCCTTGGTCCATTTGTCTGCGTGGTTCAACTCCGAGATACGGTCTGTAATCTCTGGGTAGACCTGAATAAATTCCCGAACCAGAGGATTTGCCCAGTCCTTCATTCGTGTCAGACGCAGGAGTAAAAAATCGAAAGAGGCTCTCACCAATGCAAGTAACTCGGCTGGATGGTTCATGTAAAATTCGTTACCCATGGCAGATACGTGCCGAATGGTTTGAATTTTGACATCTTTGGTTAGTTCTGCCTGCTTTTTTCTCAACGCAAAAGGTCGGGACATCAGGTGTCCTGCACTCGCGCATCACCCATATGATGGTTTTGAGTTGGTCATCAGAAAGTCTCAAACACGGTAAATTGTCCAATAAATCAAGCATAAACATCTGCACGGCAAGATTAGCAGATTCGGTGACAAGCAGCTAGAAATGCTTGCCGCTTTAGATCCGTGGGGACACCAGGCGCTTTCATCATGATTGTAATCGGCTTCAGATTCGTCGTCCGAGTCTTCTAAACCTGTCAGACGTCAACAAGGAGCAAACAACATTACATTGAGCTTTACCCATGTCCGCCATGGCCGCCACAGCATCAGAGATGGTCAAGTCCCCCGGTCCATCTTTCCGAACACAGTATGGTCGTAATAGTCAAGGTTCCGTATTCCTTCAAGCAGTTCTCGGCGCTCTGAATCTCTGGTCTCCTCGGTGCCAGCGGAAAAGAAGATTTCATTTCGGTCAGCATCGAAGAACTGATTTCCATCCATTAAGATGTCGCCCAATGCGTTCGGCCTGAACTGGGTTCCATCAATAGCATCCTCGCTGTCCGAATCAAGCAGAATGTCCGATAACTTGAAGCGTGCTCGCTGCGCCGGAGCAGGAGCAGCAGCGGGAGTTCCTGGAATCAAAGTGGATCCACCAGCAGTTGCCAGTACTTGGTTAGCAGCTACAGCCTCCAGATGTTTCGGTCTTGTCAGGTGGACTCTTCTGCTGGTTTTGGGAATAACTGTGTCTTGGGTATCGGAAGCCGCAGAGCAAGCGATGCATTTGACGCGCTGGGGATCCGAGTCCACATCCTCGAAGTCTATGGACAAGCAAGATAAGCCATTGACCCACAAAAATAAGACGAGTAACCACCAGCAGCATATTGTTTTGTACGGTCAGCAGGCATCCAGTTAACGCCAGAGTCGGCTTGAAGAAGCGATGCAGCCGCCGGCCACAAAAGGAGATATCTCACGTGTAACGGTGACATGGACTTCGAAAATTTTCACTTGCCCCGCTCCCCACTCTTTTGTCTTCCCCCACAATCTCGCCAGAACCTTCACCCTTTTCTGTTCCTCCTTTCCCCTCCCTCTTTTGACCCGACCTTCCTTCTTCCAATCACTTCCCATGTCTCGCCCCTGCGGCCGCCTTGATGCCATCTTCGATACTCCCAGCTCCCCTCTCGCACCTCCCTCAGCCGAAAACGCAAACAGCAGCACCACCCCAGCCGGGTCTCCACCCTCTCGGCATATTTCTTCAGCCCCCGTGACCCCGACCAACCGCTCCCACTCACGCGAAGCCTCTTCATCGCCGTACGCTGCTGCACGCAACAACCGTCGTAACCGCCTCACTTCCACCGGACGACCGAGGACTTCACCCAAGTTGGTGTCCTCGCAGCTAGGAAGCTCAAGCTCAAGCCCGAGAGCCTCCTGGCGCTTGAAGACTTTGCCAAGGTATCTTTTCATTCTGTGTCTTCGTCGCATCGCTAACCATGTTTGACAGGCAGCGACGTCCGCTTCCGAAGTCAGCATGCTCGCTCAGATGCTCAAGGTCACGGAGATGCAGGCGCTGCTCAGTCCCGCAGCTGCGGCGTTCACCATCCCCAAAAAACTTGATGTATGTCCTCCTCCATCTCCAGCACATCCATAACTGACACATCGCGAAGAATAAAATAGATGTACACAGCATTCGAACCTTGCTGTCCCCCACCCTCTGCCACTATGTCAAGAAGGCCGGCGGGGACACTCCGAGCGGCATCATGAAGGTTTTATTTTATTTACATTGTTGCCAGCTGTTCACTGCTAACAATTTTCAGTCGTTGATCCAGGAACACGCGACGACCTGGGGCCTCACTGCCGACAACGTGGATGACAAGAACCAGTGGGGTGTCGTCACCACTCGAGTTCGTACCCGTCTCACTGATTGGCGGTACGAAATTAAAAAAGTGGTGAGTCTTTCATTCATCGTGGTTTGATTATCAGATTATGTCACTCAGACCGCTGTTACAGCTCTGCGACGCCATGTGGGTCTCCGTCAAAGGAGAGGATGGCGAAGTCATCATCACCGACCTTGAAGAGCCCTCCGACATCATCAAGCTTTGTGAGGCGCTCGTTGCCATCGTCCCCGATGCCAACATGAAGGTGACACTTCCCATGCTGGGGCATGTCGCGCTTTTGGTTCGTCTCCCTTTCCCAT
>JARGXW010001664.1:0-10330 GCA_029204085.1 Mycena sp. CBHHK59/15 | reverse complement strand
GTTACGTTACGGCCGTATACGGCAGCATACGGCCCGTAATTCTAGACAAAGTGGCCTGATTTCGGCCATTCGGCCGACGAGAAATGACGAGACGCGCGTCGTTTCGCCGCCTCAGGATCGCCAAGACCGTTGTCCATCATGGAATGCACGGCTTGACGTCGCTTCTCCTCCATCCACTTTCCACCAACCTTGTCTCTGCAGAAGCCATCGCGTGTCATTGTCGCGTCGCCGTCGCGTGTTAATGCCGTGCTCGAGTCCAGTACAATGCATATTTCTTTTCAGTTCTGGCGCATTTGACCCCAGCAGAATTCTGGTTCCATACTAGTGTTGCAGCGGTTAGGTTCCGAACCCGAACCGAACCCGAACCGAATCTGAATTCAGGTTCGAACGAGGGATGAGAACATACACCCGAGTACCCTGCGCTATACTTCACGGGCATCAGCACCAGATCCTTTTGTGCTTGTGAAACACACCGAAAAATCCGAATCCTGGAAAGCTATAAAAGACGGTAGGGTGCACCAGTGCATTCATGGCATTACCATCTTCTTTACTTGCGCGGAAGCGCATTACAAAAGGTATCGTCACTTTCTATCGCCGCGGTAGTGTCACTAACACTCCACCATTAGCACACAATGGCCGCGAAACTCGCGGTGTGTTATCTGAATCTACCACGAAAACAGTTGGCGCTTCTGCGTGGTCGACTTTCAATCATTTTCTGAGCTCCTCCCTCCTCTTTCTCGTGCCCCCGCTTGTGTATCTCATCATTCTCGCGGCGTCGTCATCCTGGTTATCATGCCCCTGGTCTACAATTGTTGTTCAGCATTTCTCCTCCGTTAACTCGGCGGGCATTGTGTGCTTGATTTATGCATACTGGATCCCGGCATGCACTTACTTCCGTGAGTAATTCTTCCTCTCCGGAAAGTGCATTCAATTTATGTGGCAGTATATTTAAAACGCCCACATGCACTGAATGCGGTTAAATACCAAACTTTCGAAATTCCGTGGCGGTTTCAACGCGACCACGTCTCCCATATGCGACTTGACCGCCTACGACGAGCATTGCCGCCTGGAAGAACATCAGGGAATGCCACGAGGTCAGGTAAAGATTTTGCTTTGCTCGAATGTGCAGTACTTGATATTTCCAGCCTCTGCGTCCGAAATGACGATCTTTGTTGATATCCCAACGACTGGGACAATTGCCCTTAGTGAGCTCTTCGCATTGCTTTTCGTCGTAAATCACCAGTAATTCCCTCTTCATAATTTAGCCGTTAGGCCAAGCACCACCGTTCTGGAAATTCGGAGGGCCATTTGTCATCGCGGGTATAAAGCGTGTTCTGAACAAGATCCCATGTACCTCATGGGTATCTGGCGGCCGCTGAGCAGTTACGAGCGCTTGTCAGATCTCGGCGTCGGCAGCCTCTGTCATTTTTTGATGCTGCCTCGTTTGTTGGGTGGAGGAAGCGATGGTATACTTTTCCTAACCCAACCCGCCAAATTTTACTCATGCTCAACGTGATATACAGTGGTTCTCGACGAGAACGGCTGGGAGCAAGGTGCGCTGAACCCAGATGGAAGTCTTAAAGCCGCAGAAGACATCGATTGGGGCACAGATCCGGGCGCGAAGGATGCAGATGCTGGTATGCTGGCGTTGCAACTCATGCACACCGATTCTAACATTTGTTTCCAGCAGGGCCGTCGTCGCGTCCCAGTCGCGGGAAGAATGAGCGGATGGAGCAAATCATTCATGATCTTAGCTCTGACGACGAAGCTCGTACGAACGGACGGAAGCGTAAGCTGAAGCCTCGAGCAGTGAGGAAGTCGAATACGAAAGGGAAGGCGAAGCAGGACGAGTCCGATCCTGATGATCCGGCTTATTCGGGCAGCGGTTCGAGTGGTGAGGGGTCAGACAGCGAACCGGACGTCAAGGTGACCAATGAGGAGGTATGTTTATCTCCATCTACCGCCAAATCACGGCCTCTGACCCATTCTTTAGCTTGCGGAATCCCTTCCAACAAAAACGATACCCGCTGGCACATCGCGCCATCCGAAGAAGGCGCAAGAGAAGGCGCAGGAGAAGAAGAAACGGGCAGCAAAGAAGAGGAGAACGGATGAACCTGAGGTGTGTTTGCAGTATTCAATGGAAACTTTTGTTTTATCTCCGCCCACAGAACTCGAAGTCTACCGCTGCGACTCCTTCGAATCTTCAAATACCGCGGACGAACCTAAGGAGGTATTTCACACCTTTTTCGTTTCTATATCTATTGCTGAATACTCGCAGCCTGGCTATCGGAATCCTATCAGGCTCTTCTTCGAAGATGTCACGGAAACCAATCATGGAAAACCGGCTGAAAAAGGCGATAAATTCTATCGCTGTTACCACGGGGAATCCAAGAGCATACTCAAAATGTCCAAGGCCATGCGCAACTGTCTCAACGGTAAGGTCTCATTTCTTCGCGCACAAATTGAACCGCTAACCGAAATTCGAGGTTTGACCGGGCATCTCAAGTCACACGCTAAAGATATGTATCAATTATTCGAGATCTTGAAGGCCCGGAAGACGCCCGCCACGAGTGAAGAGATTGAGATTGCGCAGGGTAGAAAGACGTTTGAAAAGCGAGCTGATCTACTCAAGTTCATTGCTTCATGTGCGGCCGCATCAGAGACTCGTCAGCAGACACTCCGGGAGTCACTGGCACGCGCCAGTGAAAAGAACCTCGTGAGTTTATCTTTGCTTCTTCGAGCGCCAAAATGACAGTGTCCAGGGTGACTGGGATCAGGCAGAATTTGAGAAACTGCTTGTCGAGTGGTTGGTTGGTTGCGATCAGCCCTTTCAGGAAGTTGAACGACCCGAATTTCGCCGACTACTCGAGTATGTACACCATCGGGCACCGGCTCTGCACATCCCTTCTTCCAGTACTATTGAGCGCCGGGTAACGGAAATGGGGACAACCCTACAAGAGGATTTGAAGGCATTCTTTGCGGTATTTGTCTATCTTGATCCTCGAATCAGTGATTAACGGAAATTACAGTCGCTTCAGGGAATGATTGCGATCTCTTTAGATGCCTGGACCTCTCCGAATGGATATTCATTCATTGCGATAGTCGCCCATTATATTACGAACGATGGGAAGCTCGGTAAGTGTCTGTATTTTTCGGCGCTCCGTTTGCGACTTGCTTACCGCGGCTTCAGAGGAACTCTTGATCGACTTCCAAGAGTTGATGGGTGAACATTCGGGCGAGAATATGGCCGAAGTTGTATGGAATACTTTGGAGATTTACGGACTCACCGGTCTTAAAAATTGGGCAAAGCCACCCAGCATTAAATTTACAGTGTTTAACCATGCCATGATCCTCAATATCTGCATATAGCTTTGTGAGAAAGCCTAGCACGTCGAACAGGTTTAGGCTGTTTGCCTTGCCTTGCCGGTATAGTATGTCAAGCAGTTTGTAGAATTCAAAGGGAATGCCATCGATTCCGGGAGCCGTTCCGTTGTTTGAGAGTCTCAGTGCAGCGCCGATATCTTCACTTGTCAAATATTTGTCCAATTCATTGAATTCGGACTCTGAGAGGTGTGCATCACACTTTTCGAGTGTGATTTCAGTTGCCATAAGTCTCCCATATTCATCGGGTAGGTCTCGGGATTGAATTGAGTCGTGGTAGTCACGCGCCATCTTTGCCATTCGTTTCGGCCTTGTTTCGTAGCGTGGAAGATCTGAATTCGTGGCTCCTTCAGCTTTGAACTCGGGTATTGATTCCTTGACATGGTAGCCTTTGGCAGACGTCGTCCACGATTTTGTTCGCAAATTCTCGCCCTCGACATCGTAGCGTCCCTCAGAGACCGCTTTTTTACGTTCTGAGTCTTCACGTATCTGCTCTGCAATTTTCTGTTCCAGCATATAGGCAGCCAACGACCGGTCCTCAGGCGGCATATCCTGATCATGCAGCACAATATTCAATTGGGCCTTCCAGGTTCGTATTTTTCGGGTTGAATCATCGGTGATGAAGCGTGAACAGTGCTTCGCATATGTCGTTATATCTAGCTTGAATTTCGCCCACAAGGTCTGTATATTATTTCCAGGGTCACGTTGTAACTTTTCCAGGTTCTCAAGGTCACTAACCAACTGTGCTGCCAGTGCCTGAACATGACGCATAAATTTCGGAGTCTTCAGTAAATACAATGGCATTGACCACCTGCCGGGCCCAGGTTTCTCCTCTCTTCTCCCTGTTAATTGGGTTATTACCAGTCGGTGATCACTCTTCACAGGGCAGTGTTTAATTTCCCAACCACGGAAGTGTTTGAATCGCTGGTTGTCAACGTTAAATCGGTCAAGCCGCGAGTAGGAGTCATATGTCTCCTGAGTCTCTTTATTTGTCCGATGTTGGACACAGGTATAGTCTCGTATATCTGGGAAGGTTGCGCGCCATCCATCTTGCCAACGGAATAAATTTTTCAGTCTCTTAAAACTTTCAGGGACCACCTCAGCAATCCCTGAGTTTCGATCCAGGGGGTCCTCCACAAAATTCCAATCGCCCAATGCAGTCGTTGGGAACGGGAGAGTTGGGTCCTCAGCCCACATTGTCCAAAGTTCTTTCCACATTCTGTCCCTCTCCTCTGGGCGGTTGGGCGCATATATATTTAAAATGTTCAATGATTCACCATTATTCCACGGAATAACTATCATATATGCCTGCCCGGGAATCAGTTCATGTTCCTGCACGTTGTCTGTGTCGACAAATTTCTTATTCAGAACAAAGGCCACCCCTGCAGTCGAGCATGGCTTCTCTGGATGGGCCGAGTGGTAGAGTCTGAACCATCGCCCGAAGATGTTGTTAAATTGTGTAGCTGAATCAGTATCAAAGTGAGTCTCCTGTAATCCGAGGACACCGAGATTGTTCGTGTCAATCGTTTCCTTGAGGAATTTGAACTTGTGGTTACTGTTGTGCATTGAGATGCCCGAGTCACGGCCGGCGATGTTCAATGAACCAATCGTTAAATTTGCACGTGTGAATTTTCCCGACTTCAGGATGCGGGGAGGTTTGTGTCTCCGTCGTATATCTATATTGTCATTTTCCCAGGTGGGAATCTCAGGATTCTGAGGTGCGCTATCTGAGGCGCTAGGTTGCGAATGTTGATTCGTTGAATTGTCTGATATACATATGTCAGAGTCCGTGTTGTTAGTTGAATTCGCTTCTGTGTTAAAATTATTTAAACTCGGACCGTTCACCACCTTGACATCGCCCATATGTACATCAGACCGTTGGTCCATACCTTCAACAATATTTGTAGGTTGAAGCATCTCCGGCTGGAGAAATACCCCCCTGCTAGGAGGCAAATGCCCAGTCGAAGTACGAATACTGGGGAAGGTATTGACCCGCTGCTCTTCGCTTGGATCTGCAACAGTCAGAGCAACAGAACCGTTACAGAAGGGGCCACTTGTGTGGTAGCCAGGGATAGACCCCTGGGTACCCTGACTCCTGCTGATTTCGCATTCTGAACTCGCAGCCAGCAAGCACTCGCGAGAGGGAGATACCACTTCCCCGGAACCCTCCCGTGATCCAGGAGGGCCTACGGTATTAAATTCGGCTTCGTTTGGGTGTACAGGCATATTAAGGTGCGTTTAAGGACCGCCGTCACGGGTTTGGGGGGGTATGGCAAATTCAAGTGCCATGAAGGGAATAGCTTTTAAGGTATCAAGTCATGGTGTATACGAGCACCCGGGAATCCGTGGTCGACGAAAAAGTTTAACTCAAAGTAGCCGATCAGTGGCTGTGTAATTGCTGGCGTTCCGTGAAGCAGTAGCAAGGTGAGTCCCCGGCAGTACCACACCCATACTCTTCAAGAATATTCCGAGGGACTCAGTGGATTGTGGGCCCGTTTTAATCATGGCATTTATGCTGGTAAAAGAGTCAATTTAAAAATAGCAAGGGCTACGGCCGTCTCCCGCAGGAGATAGTATTCAACCACAACTTAGTCATGCCTCATTTTGGGACATAGAATACAGATGTTTTACATTGGTATGAGACACAGCAAATTGAATGTCGTACAGTAATGAATTTACATCAAGGGCAGCACGCGATGGCTGGATTTGCAACCAATCTACCTCTTCCGCCAGGGATGGCTGACTAATCATATTGTTCGTGTCTTCCATAGGTATCCTTGCACAGTTGTGAATTGCACTCATATAAAAGGTGTCAGGCCTCTCATCCCCCATTGAACAATTTGATACACAGCGAACTTGCAGGATAATAAACATCAATAGAATACTGTCCCGTCGTGTATGGAGGCCACCGTAACGTGTAACGGTGCCTCATAAAAGTTGCCTAAATCCACCATAGTAACGCGTAACGGAGGGCTGGTTGCTAGCGTGGATCCAGAATTTAAAAATATTTTTTGGGCGATAATATTAGTCAGCAATTGCGCAAATTGCGCAAATTGCGCAGATTGCGTTTTGGCCATGTTTGTCCTTGCAACCATCATCATTCGGATTCATTCCAACTCACAATAATGCCGTACTTTCAATACCCAGTTCAGGCACCAATGGTATAAATTTGCATTCAGCATAATAGCAACCGAGCGGGATTTTTTTTTTTTTTTTTTTTTTTTTTCGTAACACTTCCTCGGCGGTTGCCACCATACACGACGGGACAGTAAGACCACCATTTTGTTACGAGTTCATATATAGGGAATGGAGGCAGAGACATGACTATTTTACATCGACAGAGAAGAGGGGTGCATGCATATTATACAGGGTAAGGTAGACTAGGACGGAGAAAGATTTCATGTGCGCGGTACAATTAGAAACCGCGGCCACCACGGCCATATCCGCCATATCCGCCGCCGCGATTATAACCTCCACGATAGTTGCGTCCAACCCCACGGTAAGGATTTCCACGATAGCCGCCACGGACTGTCTGCCATCCACCAGTGTCGCTACTAGTTGGGGCTGCGCTTGATGGGTCGGTTGTTACGAGTGACAGTGTCGTCGCCACCTCAGATTGGGCATTCATATCGACATCGACAATGTCATGAGCGGAGCGATAGCCGGCCGAGTTAAGAATGGGGCAGTCCTGTTTGTAGTGGTCAATGCCGCAACATCCTGTGCACACCATAGGCCGAGCGTTGGGGGCGTTCGGATTTCCGAGCCAGGGTTGAGCAAGGCCACGGCCGGGGACATTGAAGGAGAAGTCGCGAGAGGCAATGTGTTCCGTCAACGCGCGGTTTTTGTCCAGGTCTTTGGTGAGCGGGGGCATATAGATGCGGAAGGCGGTCTGTGGGGCCGAGTTCTGCGTCGGGTGGACAGTGCATGTATTAATGACGGTGAAATGAACGGCCACCTTCAAAATAAACTCGGCGTTGTAGTCTCCGGGGATGAAGTCATGGCTCCTCTCAATCAGCCCAACCGCCTCAGCGTGATTAAGGATGCGTGCCATGAAGGCCTCCTTGATTTCCGCGGGCGTCGTGCGCTTCTGGAGGCCAGTCAGCGCCATCCGGAACCATGGCAATGCGGGTGTTGTCCCAAAGGAGTAGAAGGTAAACCCGCGAGTATGTTGGACGGGCTCGTTGCGCATTCTGACCATCAACTCGGGCGAGCAGTCGGCGATGACGTTGGTGAAGGGGTGGATTGCGACGTTCGTTGAAGAACCCACTGCCGGCGTTGGGGTTAGGACTCGGGTTTTGTCACCGGCGCTGATCCAGCCACGCCTTTCGAGCACGTCGAGGATAGCATCGGCACCACCCTCGCGAGTGGTCCGGTCCGAGGTGATAATGACGGCGAGCACAGTAGTGTCTACAGTAGCCAATTATTAACATTAAAATGCCAGGATGAGAAAATTTTAAGGGAAGCGCACTGGGGTGGTCACGGATTTGTGCGAGCGATTCCGGGCAATGGTTGTTCTCGATATCTCGCTGGATCCATCCATGGACTATGGGGTTGTGCTGCTTGTCCCCTTCGTAGAAAACGTCCAATCCCTCGTCATGCTGGTAATGTAAGTATTACTCCTTCGTTCAGTATATCTTTCGTACCATCTCGATGTTGGGATGTAAGGTCCATATTGCATTTGTCTGACCACTGGCAGATTTTGCGGCCTTTATGTGGAGGCAACTATACTATGTCATTTTGACTCCGAGGGTGGCATATAGTATTTGAGAGTCGATTGAATGCTTTCTGCAAAGCATTATTAGATTTCAGCTCACCGAAATTTTACACACCTGGCAAGTTCAGAACATTTGTGGCAAGACAGATCTCAAAGACACAAGATGTCATGTGAAAGACCAAGACGTCCCAAAACCGATAGCCAAAGACCAAAGATGCTTTCCCCAAGATCAAGTCACCCAAAGACACAATCCAAAGACGAAAGATGCCAAAGACAAATGTGTACTTTTACTGATGGAGGGATCCACGGAACCCTCTATGTACTTCTACTTTGCTAATAAATATTTCCCTTGCATTATTGGGTCCGAAATGTTTAAGAATCCGTTTGCCTACAAGTCACTGCAGTCACGGCTGGTCAAACTTTTTTTCCCTTCAGACGGCACACACTCGGAGGAGCAACGCTGTTACTCATGCAGCGATTCGGTGTCTGCTTACTCCTTGCGCTTCTCGCTTTCCTCATCCTCGCAATGTGAGTCCAAAACCAAAGAAAAACCCCGCGCGTGCTAACATATCTGTCAGGCCTGCCCAGCCTCTGTCCCCGCCGTCTTCCATCGTTCAGCGGAGGACACCGTCTGAGCGCGACGCCCGGCGTAACGCCATGGAGGCTCCTTATGCCATTCCACGCCGGTCTCCCACTGGGCCCCGAGCGCCTCTCGGAAACATCGGGAACCAGCCGCAGCGCGTCAGGGACGAACCTTCGTCATCTTCGCGGCCCGCCTCACCTTTATTGGATAGCTCACGGGCATCGTTCCGTGAGGCAGATCGTGCGCGGCAAAAAGCTTTGCAGGAAACCCCGAGTCGCCGTCGACGGCGTCTCCCGAGACCTGTCAATGATGAAAACCGCTCTTCGTCACCAACTCCTGGCGCCTCGACGTCTCGGGCTTCTATGGTCCGTTGCGCAGTTTGTTTTTGTACGAATTCCTGATCTAATGCGGCTTCTAAGCAATTAGATGTGCGATCCGGGCTTCAGACACCCCCGGCTACGGCTACGGAAGATCCGTCGAATGCGCGGGCTCTGGCCCAGCGCAAGCGAAGGGAGCGGGAAGCTGCTGCCAAAGGTGCTTCTGCTTCTGCTTCTGCTAATCCTGCTGTGGCTGGGATTCAAGAAGCGACGTAAAGCTTATCTCGCCGAGCTCCAAGCATTCGAGCATCTCAGGGCGGTCTATTTGGAGCCCCAGATGCTGGAGGTCCTGGAACTCAATGACGGGGAGGTTGAGCACGTGGTTATTAAGCACGACGAGAGCACTTTGCATTCCAACGATTATCAGAATAATCACTATTGGCTGAAAGAAGGCGAACAGGTGCTAAAGAAGAAGGGACGCGGCCGTCTTATTATGGTATCGGGTTTCCTCTGCGAACACTTCGGACTCCTCGCCCTCCCGGAGGACATGGTTGCCGAGAACGAGAAGTTGGCAGCGGAGCTCCGGTTAGCTGTTACGGACTCGACCACGGTGATTTATCCCGACAACAAACCAGGCGGCGATGCTTACTGGAATATGGAGCAAATGATTGCCCAAGTAAGTTGTCCTCTGCCACATTTTGAATGCACCTCGCTCATCTCTAAAACCTACAGCTTGTTAAGGCTATTCTCATCGCTCGACGTCTTTTTCCAAATGCAATAATCCATTTGGTCTTCGACAATTCCTCTGCCCATGGCAGCCTCGCAAAAGACGCTCTCACCGTGACCAAAATGAATGTCACACCTGGTGGTGATTATGCAATCACACTGCCATATCTACTTCAACAAATTGCGTGTTATGGGGGTTCCAGGTCAAGCAGTCACAGATTTCAGATGATTTCCTTCATGTCTCAATGCATCAAAGTCTTGTGTAGATTTGGTTCAGAGACCATAACTGGCAGATGTAGAAGAATGTATTGAAAGTAGTACATGAGAACATATGTGGTCTATTCTGCAAGCACTCATAGCAGGCAGTTTGGTGTTACAGAGGCTGAAGCTCGACGACATGGCACAGTTGTTCGAGGTTCGCATCAGAGGCACGACGGGCCGAATCACGTGATCTCGGCTCCGCTCCGCAGCAACGAGTCATATAGTGACGTGGCAAGGTGGGGCGATATCGTCGCCGCGCAGGCGGCGGATAAGGAAGGAGGAGGAGATGGGCATGGAGGAGAACATACCAGCATAGTTTCTCCAGGATTTTCTGGGTGTATAGGCCTG
>JARGXW010001663.1:0-10368 GCA_029204085.1 Mycena sp. CBHHK59/15 | reverse complement strand
CCGGGAGGAATTCTCCGACTTCGCTTGCATCGATCTTGCGAAAAATAAGCCACAGCCGAAGCGCGCTCGTATTGCAGACTACAAGGCCCATCGCGTAGACTTTGCACTACGCGATGATCTCTACGCATTCCGGAAGGCCCGGACCATCGAGCTCCGCGGCCGTGCATACTTGAGAAACCTTGGTCCTGGGTACATTATGCTGATGATGTGCTTCAGGCATCATCGACTGTTCTCACTTTCACAAAACTGCAGACTTACTAAAAGAGACTCGTTGGCACCGAGTCTCGGAGGATGGTGAGCATGTCCTCGCTCTCGTTTTCCAGCACCGTCACCACCACTCCACCACCAATCGCCTCTGCAACCCCTCTTCGTACAATTAATTCCAATCCCTCCGGTCCGAGTACACCTTCGACACCGAGCATCCGACGATGCAGCAAGTGTGGCCTATATGGCCACATCGGTTAGTCGATTCTTCTCAATCATTTGACAACCTTGTAGCAATTTATTTAGCTTCCAACCGCAAGTGCGAAAGATACGTGCCCCTCTCAACACCTGTACGACGACCTCAAAACGAGAATGCGCCACTTCCATTACCGACTTCAGCCCCCGCATTCGCGTTCTCAGCTGAAGCAATGGATCTCCCTTCCCCTCCATATTCCCGACCTCCCGAAACACCATTACCTTCGCGCCCACAGCCAAGACCCGCCTACCGCGGCTCCGCTGTGACTAACACTCCAACGGTTCCTTCATCATTATCCATTTGCTTTACACCGGCACCTGCATCAACGGCGACAAGTTTATTTAATTCTGATGCGTTTCCCGGTCCCGTAATTCCTCCATTGTCATTCTCAACACCTCTGGCCGTGGAAGCGGCACCTTCTACACCTTCTATTCTTGCTCCTACACCAGTGGCTCCACCACCTATGTCTTCTGATCCTGTCCAGTTACATTAGCCCAGTACATTTTTTTTGGCCAGATTAATCTTTTGTACTCTTGTATTAATATATTATTCTATGTGTCAACGAAGAGGTCGTCGGGCTCCAATGCAGATCTCATCTCACTTGTATACGTGTGCGTATACGGCGATGGATCGGGATACGAGGGCGGCGTTGGAGGCGCGGCAGTAGTCAAGATGTCGAACGGCGAGTTTGATGCAAAACGAGTGTATCTTGGCACGGAGGCCAGCCATACGGTTTTCGAGGCAGAAGTGGTAGGATTGATCTTGTGTTTGCTGCTGATTGGCGACATCCCCCGTCTTTGCTCCGCTACCGCTCTCATCGACAACCAGCTGGCGCACGCCTCCCCCACTACTTCAGCAAAACCACACGTTTGGCTTTGGCGTCTTTGGCGGCTTTGCCAAGCCATCAAAGCTGCCAAAGACGTGTTTTTCTCAAAGACGCGCATCTTTGTCCAGTCAATGTCGAAAGTCTTAGAAAAGATGTTTGGTCTTTGGAAAGACGTCCAAGACTGACTATGGCTTTCTAAAGATGCGCGTAGCTTTGAGAAAGATGTTCTCAAAGCCATACAAAGCTCAGCTCAATTCGGTAAATCTTTCGGAAAACAGCACATATAATTCCATAGCGTCGTCAATACAGCACAGTAAACTAATCAGAGAGGACAATGATTTCGGGTTCCTCATCCTCCGTGTCCTCCATGTCCTCCGCCTCCGACGTTCCACGACTGGATGAGGCCGCCCGCGCTTTCCTCTTGTCCACCCACTCGGCCGCAGCGGCCCGAAGCTCCTCCCATCGCGCATCGTCCCATTTTTGTACCACGCTCAGGAATTTGGTGGCGCGGCGGGTAACGGTGTTTTTTGTCTTCGACGTGCGGGTTTTGATGTCTCCCAAATTTTCCGCGGAGAACTCGCCGGGGGGGCCGCGTTGGACGGTGTACGTGCCCGTACGCCAGCGCTGAAGATTGCACTCGACCTAAATTGAAATCAGAATGGTGGAAAGAAAAGGAGACTCGGAGCGTACTGCCTGTACCGCGAGAAGCAGCGCACCATAGGGACGTGCTTTCGAGCGCCCGTATCGAATGGGGATTGAATCTAGTATGGATAAATGATACGCGTACGCGTATACGATGAGATAGGAAAGGAAGAAACCCTAGTACTGAGGTCAATAACATCCAGACAGAGCATTCAATGCCGGACCCACCTTTTTATCTTTGCCGTCGCCCCACTGCTGCCAATAGAACACCATTGTACCGTTTTCATGCTGTTGCAGCGCCCACTCCACGAAATCGGCCCTTGCCGCCGGGGTATCGAACTTGAATGCATGGGGCTTCGTGGACGTAGGAGTATCTTCATTCGAATCGCCGGGAGCAGCTACACAAACGAGCAGGTTAGCTGTGATGATAAACAATATGGATCGACGTCTGACCTGGATCCTGTTCGGGTTCATCTTCATCTTCGTCCGATTCGTCGCCTGATTGCTCTGTGGTGTGGAGGAGCTTCATGCCCTTGTCGGCCTGCGTAGGAAACGCGTTGCGCCAGTCGTTTGAATGATATTGTATCTCGGAAAACATCAGATAAGGGCCGCAGAACAAGGGATGACGACGTACCAAACCCCACCATGGTCCATCATCGGTCACCACGTAGACGGGCCCGGGCTCACCCTCCTTTGGTTTGAAGACCAGGTTGACGATGTCTTGCATTTGCGAGACCGATAACTTGGCCCAAGGCTCCGACGAGCCAAGCAGCTGGCGTACAAGAGGCACGACGTCAGTGGTGAACAAAGAGGCGGTGCCGCGGGGCAGGTGCTCAAGCGTCCACTTGCTTGCATTTCCGCGCAGCTCTTTCTTGGTGGGACGCCGGGGCGGAATGGGACGAGTTTGAGGCCGAGCTGGTCGAAAGAAGAGAGGGATTGCGTATGTAAGCAGATCGTGTCCAAAAGGAGAAGGGGCACCAGTTTTTTGCCGTGGCAAGCCGTGGCGTGGCGTGCAAGCGTGGCACGTGATTAGCGTGCAAGGACAGTGCAAGGCACAGAGGCTTAAAAATGAAGAGTTCCGCAAAACGGGCCAGGAAATCGATCTCAGTAGTGGGTTTTCTGCTGGATTCGGCTTCGAATGATTTTATTTTATTTTCGAGACTGCAGATCAACGCTAAGCCAAGTGGGTAGTCACAACATGCGTGACATAGTCACCGGTCCAAGCGGGGAAGATATCGTCTCAGAAAATACCTTTGAGATCACATTTAGCCCAGATTAAAGTGTAATAGGTTGTACAGTATTGGTGATGTGTCCCTGGAGGTTTGATTTGATTTTTATAGACACTCTTTGATCAGCTATGAATTTTCCGTTGTCCTGTTGCTGAAGTGCGTGACATGTTGATGTCGAGGTTAGCACCAAAAAAATGAGTAGCACAATTACAGTCTAAGTTGAAAGAATAAGGTTAAATACCCTGCCTGAGCTTGACAGGTTTCATATAAAAGGAATTGTGGACCTGCATGCCTCTGCACGCCACCGCGGACTGTAGCGTGCATTAGCGTGCACTAGCGTGCACTGCCGTGCATCAAGCGTGCATAGGCGTGTCCCAAGGCGTGCGTGGCGTGGAGTCACGCGTGGGCACTGTTGGAATTAGCCTGCAAAATTCTGGAGACAGATACAGCACTTTGCATAGGGAAAATATATGACCGAACATATCTGTTCAATGAATTATGATCTTGGTTCAATTCAAGCTTGTTGCCAATGCTGATGCCAAAGGTCTAGGCGGCATTCTTGTTACTGAGAAATTTTAGCTGTTCAGGCTCTACCATGAATGGTATCAAATATCAACTAATTGAACTCAGTACTATGTAGGCATTACATGTCGTGCCACTGGGCCAGTGAAATGTTGGTAGGAAAACACTGGCATCAACTTGAAGAAAATATCTGAGTCGTAAGCGCCGTGTCAATGACACTTGCACCAAGTATTTTACTAGGTCCGAAATACACTTACAATAAAATTCTGGTGAACTATATTCCGGGTCAGGCCTACTGGCAGCTGGTGAACTTGGGCCATGTCTTACTAGTAGTACGATGGGGTGAGGTTCAACTTGAAATGAGGTTTGAAAATTGAACTTTGGGCTTTACATTTGATTAAAGGTGCTTAAAACGTGGCATTCAGCTCACATAACTAAGAAAGACGGTGTGGATGAGCTGCGACGAAGAGAAAACCGATGTGCGGCGACGGTTAATTTACGCGTGTGCATGCTTGCACGCCGCGGCTGCACAGCACGGCACACTTGTCACGGCAGGGCATGCCGTGACACGGCGATTTCTCAGGGCCCAAGGAGAAGTACTTACATCTGTCGGTACACCTTTCTTCTTGCCTTTACCAGCTGGCGCAGGATGCTCAAACCGCTCGTTCTCGTTGTCGTCCACCGCAGGTCCGCCGTACTGTGTCATCGGCGCGTCGAAATCGTCATTGGGAGCGGTGACGATGCTGGATCGACCCGAAGCAGAAGAGGCCGCTCGCTTCTTGGGCGCCGGTTTTGTCGCCAGGCCACCCTTTTTTCCGGTCTTGGCCTTCTTCGCACCCGGGCGCTTGCTGTTATTATTGCTGCTGGAACTCGTTACCCTCCCGTAAGCACGATAAAAGAAATGAAACTCACCTGTTCTCGGAGACCTTGCGCTTTCGCGATGATTCCTCTTCATCAGTAAAACTACACTTTCGTCTTTGACGTCTTTGGCGTCTTTGGAAAGACGTGAAAGATGCCAAAGACAGATTTTCCCCAAAGACCTGGCGTCTTGGTTGATCAGATCCACTTGTCTTTGAAAGACAGCACGTCTTTGCCAAGACATCAAAGATCCCGAAAGTCTTTCTCCATCTATATTCAAAGATACTTCAATTCACTCCAAGACATTCATAAGACAGAGAAATATGATATATTCCAAAGCATCTGTAAGTAGTACAATAAGCACTAAACAACCCTAGGGCGTGTGTCCCCTCGCGTACACCCACACGCATTGCACAGCGTGCCCGCGCCCTCCGGTCCCTTCCGCTACTCAGGCGTCTCGCGGATGTTGCACGAGTGACGCTTGCCCTGCGGCATCGCCCGTTGCCCAGACCAATCACGGGAACGCACGTCAGCACACGCCACGCACAGACCTAAAAATGAGTACTCACACTGCGCTTGTGGTACTTGGTCTTCAGCTGGCCCGTGCCAACCCCCCGAGCCGCCCGCGGCGGTCATCGCGCACTTCATGTGGATGAGCTCCAAGTCCTGCTCCGCGATCGTCTGCAGCGGCGGGCTCGGCTTCATGTCCGTCGGCGTCGGGTACGGTGGTTGTGGGTCCTGCGCTCGACAACACAATCGGCTCGCAGCACAAAGAGGATAGAGGCACAAAACGCACCTCGAACTCGTCCACCTGGTCGTCCATCTCGACCTCCTCCCACCAGCGCTTCAGCGTGCGCTGGTCTGCGTCCATATCCGGGTCGACCTGCATCGGCTGCGCCTCTCCGGCAGGCACTCCACCCATACACCGCAGCTCCTCGAGCAGGCGCTCGACCTCATTCGCACGGCACTCCATCTCCTCGACCTCACCCGGCATCGGCTGCACGTGCGGCAGCGATGCTTGAAGTTGCGCTGTATGTTGTCACCTGTAAATAAATAGAAAATGAAAGATACATTTGTCACACACCGTAGCGGCTGGCGAATGAGTACAGCACCGCACAGCGTTCCGGGATCTAGAATTTGCATCAACGTCTCACCCATAAATAAAACACGAGACATCACGCACCCCAGCCATCGTCCCGTTGCGCGCCGAGAAGTTCGGCTGCTCCTCCTGCTGGTGCTGGGTGCTGGCTCTGGCTCTGCTGCGCGTTTGGATGCGGGTGGTGCACGTTCTGCTGCTGGTGCTTGCCCTTGGCGACATTGACATTGACGTTGACGTTGACGTACAGGTCACGCACGGGCGGCACACGGTCAAGGGTGTAGGCACGAGCGGTGTCATCATGCACGCGACGAAAAGGATGACCAGCCGGCACAGCGTGGAGGAGCAAAACAAAAGTAGACACCGAGAGCATCAGAGTTTTGCATACAGAAGTCAGAGACAAGGAACACGACGTAGTGCCAACCAGTGCAGGATAGGAAGTATAACTCGGACCAGAACCAGCAGAGAGCACCAGAGAGCGTGGACTTGGTAACAACTTGGCTGAGTGCGCTGGGCTTGAGGGGGACTGTGACTTGCAGCAGGTATGTAAAGTGGAACGACATCTGCACGGGAGAAAAGAGACGACAAACCACATTGTGACGCTGATGTGACTCATGTGCACGGACCATGTCGGAGTTTGAATGACTTCGCCTTTCACGATTAGGGCTTGCACCCGTCCGTCCGACGGGACGGCCGTCGCAAAAACAGCCGTCGCTGAGCACGGGACGGGCCCACCCGTCCGTCAAGATCATCTCCAAGGTAGCGCGACGGACGGGTCCCGTCCGTCGACGGGTGACGGCCGTTTTTGACGGGTAAATTGAGAGTAAAGCAAGGTGTTGTGGGATTTTGACACAAAAGACACAGAAATGTCCTGTTCAGAATTTGTCAGTTTCCTTTCAGTTATATTCCAGCTGGGGAAGCACAAAATTACTCCCAGAGTTGAAATTCATCCTGGCGGATGGATGGAAAGCCTGCCGTAATCGCCGCCTTCCCTATGCGCCACAGAACTCCGTCGTCCCTAGTTGCCCCAGATAGACACAGAAAATGTCCTGTTTAGAATTTACCATTTTCCTTTTAGTTATATTCTACCTACCGTCGTTGGTTGACCCTGTCTTTGGTTGACCCGTCAACCCGTCGACGGACGGGTAACGGGTGCCCCGTTGACGGGTCCACCCGTCCCGTACCCGGCCGTCTAAACCTGACACTGAAGTACTGAACGGACGGGTCCCGTCCCGTCGACCCGTCGCAAAGCCGGACGGGTGGAAGCCCTATTCACGATTGTTTCATGACGGACGTTTCTACCTATACCAGAGCAACACGTACAACATTGGTCCCCATTACTCAGTGTGGGGGAGTGATTTGGATCTTCAATACAATGTCTGCTTGGTATAATGAAAAATTCTGGAGTCCTCCGCTGTGTCCTCAAGCTCTCCGCTCATAGTACTACTACTCTGTTCGCAGCCTAAATGCTGGTCAAGCTTTCTCTAGTTATAATCATGGCCTCCTTTTTGTATAGACACTATTCTGGAAGTAAGCTGGTGAATTTATATATATTCCAACAGGTGAACAGAAGATGTGCTGGTAAAGATGAAAGATGGAATTGTACAAAACAAAAGATGCTCAAAGATGTCTTTCAAAGACAGAATATCTCCATCAAAAGACAAAGATACCAAAAGATGCCTTTGAAAGACAAAAGATGCCAAAGACAAAAGTGTAGTTTTACTGATGTTGACCGGAGCCTGCTGGCGTACCAGAAGCATCTTGAGTGCTTCGCGCAACGGTAACGTCGTTGCGGCTTGATTTAGCTGGCTTACCAACCCGTCCTCGGGGGACGACCTCCTGTTCTTCTTCGTCTCCATCGTCACCGCTGTGCTCAGATGGAACGAAGTCATCTTGATCAGACTCGAAATCTATGCAAGACTTGAAGTCAGTGTGTGAACATCATGAGGGGAAAAATCCTGTCACCTAGATCCTCCTCGTTGTCCACTGGGGAATGGCTGTCGGGCACGTGAGCGGGAGGATCAACTGGGTGATTTGCAGTTTCAGCGTAAGTCTGATCGCCCTTGCGCTGCTCATCTTCGATTGCAGCAACGCAGGCGATGGTGTCTGCCTGCTTGCGCGAGGCATCCGCCTGTTGCGCTGTTTCGGTGGCTCGAGCCTCCTCCATCTGCGCCGCTGTGCACCGATTGCCCGGTGCAAGCCCTGCGTCGACACCAGGGCATGTATGCTGATTTTGAGTACGGGTGCTCAACCGAGGTGCATCGGGCTCATTCCTTTTGGTTTTGGTTTTGCATTTTGGGGCGGGCATCTCCATGGCGGGTGTGGTGGAAGAGAGGGAAGAGATGGTGGTGGTTGAAGAAAAAGATCAAGACCAAGGGCGTTGTTACGGGGCTGTGTGATTCATGGTTTGTTGTCTTTGCTGATTCACGGTTCGTCGTCTTTGCTGACTAAAAAAATCAAATGCTACTGCCAGTAAGTGGCCGAGTTTTTCCGTTTAGCCGTTTTACCGAACACTGAGCAATAGCGCGCACTCGGTCGTTGATAACCCAAGTCCCGAAATTCATCGCACATTGCAACTCAGATGCACCGCCCGAAAACATTCAGGCCGCGCAATATACCTTGCCTATTCCCCGGCTGTCCTCGATTTTTCAGCAACTTATCTGGTCGCTCACGACACTCTAGCGTTCATGTCCCGTTTCACCAGGAAGCCCATGACCCCAACGTCCCCATGTCACCTCCTGGCTCTCGAGCATCGCCTGTGGCTGGCGGAGGAGACGCTGGAGGCGGAAATATTGATCCAGTACTGCAGCGCCGAACAGAATATCATCCATTATTGAATGGTGCGTATTTCCTCCTCGTCTTGGGTGTCTTGAAACTAATAAATCTTTGCAGGACGGCCCTGCGATCACGAAGGGAATTTCCTGCCGCCAAACACACCACCCCACCGAAGAAGGATCATCCACCCCCGACGATTACTCGCTGTACAACGACCACCTCAACTTCCATCTTGCCGATTTGCTGTACCGGAAAATCCAATTGTCGACTGGTGCAATTGACGAACTCATGCAGAATTGGGCCGCAAGGCCAGAGTCTGTCGGGGACCCTCCGTTCGCCGACCATGAGGACCTTTACAATACGATCGACGCCACGGAAATCGGTCACGTCCCATGGGAATCGTTTGAAGTTACCTACGATCGACCTATTCCCCCTGGCGACACGACCCCGTGGAAGACCAAGGCGTACACTGTCCATTTCCGGGATCCTCGCAAGGTGCTCCAGACCCAGCTCGCAAATCCAGACTTCAAATCGGAGATGGACTTCGCGCCAAAGCGGGTGTTTGTGGCCGACGGTAGCCGTGAGTACCAGGATTTCATGTCTGGCAATTGGGCCTGGCGCCAAGCGGTATGTTTCTTATCCAGTGTTTCTGATAGAGCTCTTGATACAGGATATTATTGTCCAAGATCGGGCAATCCATGGCTCTACCTTTGTTCCAATTATTCTCGGCAGCAACAAGACTACGGTGTCCGTTGCTGCCGGTCAGAATGATTATTACCCGTTATATATGTCCAATGGGCTCGTTTACAATAATGTACGGCATGCACATCGCAACACCGTCACATTAATTGGATTTCTGGCCATCCCAAAAAGTACTGTACTCCATTCCATCTTCATCGTCGCAACTTAATTATTGTGTGCTTTCTAGCTGATCGGGAGAATCAAGATAGTGCTGAGTTCCGCACCTTTCGCCGAAATCTATTCCACGGATCCCTGCGCCACATTCTCCAGAGCCTGAAGCCGGCGATGACGGTCCCGGAGGTGACTCTCTTCGCCGATGGCCACTACCGCCGTGTAATTATGGTCTCGGCCCGTACATCGCCGATTACCCTGAGCAAGTTCTGCTGGCTTGCACGGTGCAAGGATGGTGCGCTAGGTTGGTCCGACAGCTCCATATTTCGCTTATACATTTCTCACTTCCTTCAATATTCCAGGTGTACCGCCTCTAATAAAGACCTTGATGGTCCCAGTGGACGTCGATCTCAGTCGCACACAGAGGCTTTATTCGACGCCTTCGATCACAAGACACTGTGGGATGACTATGGTGTCATACCCGATGTCCTTGTGTGTAATTCTTTTCCTTTTATGTGGTGATCTCATTCATTGCAATATCAGCCTTTCACCTGGACATTTCCGCGGGCGGATATCCACGAACTTCTGTCACCCGACCTTTTACACCAAGTCATCAAGGGCACATATAAAGATCATCTTGTCGCCTGGGTCGGTGAGTATCTTGAGACGATTCATGGGAAGTCTGAGGCGAAAAAATCATGGCCGACATCGACCGACGGTATGAGGCCAATTAATTCAGTAGATTCAAGACTTATAATTTATTGTAGCATCGCGGCTGTTCCTCCATTCCCGGGGCTACGTCGCTTTCCGGAAGGGCGAGGCTTCAAGCAGTGGACAGGAGATGACTCGAAGGCACTCATGAAGGTGCGTAAATTGTTTGAATTTATATACCGCACTTACACCCTCTAGGTTTACCTCCCTGCGATCGAAGGACACGTTCCTCCGCAGATGCTGCGTGCCTTTAGCGCGTTCCTCGACTTCTGCTACCTCGTTCGACGCAATATCGTCGGGGAAGCGACCCTCATCGCTATTGATGCTGCCCTCGCCCGCTATCACGTTGAGCGCAAGATCTTCGAGGAAAGTGGGGTCTGTCCAAATGGTTTTGTCT
>JARGXW010001662.1:0-10406 GCA_029204085.1 Mycena sp. CBHHK59/15 | reverse complement strand
AATAATCCTTCCAGAGTGCGAAGACCCGAGTCGGCCGAATCGGCGTGAATGCCAAGCGAGTAGTGCCCTGAATCGACGAACTTGAAAATTGAAGCGCCTTTATGATCGTCGGTCCGTTCATACACCCTCCACAATCGACCGGAAGCAAGCTGGACGTAACACACTGCGTTCCACAGCTTTGTAGGCAGACCCTGCCGACATGGTGTAGGCATACATGTATGCCTGCATTGGTCTACCCCCGTAGGCAAACCCTCTGCCTACAAGGGGAACGCAGTGACATTTGTAGTGCGCATATTGGACTCTGGGTACTGACATCAATTTGATAGAAGGCCAGTTTCCCGACCAAAAATTGACGTCGAACGAATCGGAAATACCGGATTCGGGCCAGTCAGGGCGGAAATCGACGTAGAAAGTAATCGGCGAATCTCCGGACAGCAAATCATTTATAATTCTTATTGTGTCCGTGGAGGTGCGCATGGATGTACATAGACTTCAATAGTTAACAACTGCCAGTGCAAGCGCGTGGAATTACGGCAGCCGGTGTCAACTCGGGAAACACCGGTCCACAAACGATACCACGGCGGAAATTGGCCTTTGAGGCGGTGGTGCGTTCCAAGGATTTTCCACCCGAATACTTGGCGGTATGAATTGGAGCATCCATTAACAGGGAGTAGACGTCCCGCCTGCCCCCCCAGATTATGGGGATCACCCACCTGCGACAGACTGCCTCTCAGACTCACCAATTGGGCTGCGCTGAGTTGCGACACTGTCGCCAAAATCAGTCCAGTCTGGAGAGTGCCAGCGAGATGCAACACTGTCAACTCAACAGTCCGCTTGCGTGGTCAGATTTTGCGCTTCGTACTACCAAGTTACGTACATGCTTTCTAGGAATAAAGGTTTGAATCATATTAGATTCACAAGTTCAGATTAGTCTGACAATACTTTGAGTACATTTACTCTACTGCTATGTACGTATGTCTATCCTCCCGCAAACCTCCGCTTTTTTGAACCCTGCTCTCCGCTTGTGCTCATTTTACCGCGGCTCAGTCGCCAGTCATGTGCCGCCGAACACGACCATGTTGGCCGGGACACGGGCGCGCGCGCCCGTGTGGCACGGGTCGATTTGTATCAGGAGAGGAAGGGTCGAATCTAGCGCTCGACGCGCCCCGAGGAGGCCCAATAGAGAGCCAGCTCGCAGCTCGTATCCATCCCACGACAGACCCTCATCCAGCCGAACGTGCTGGAAGCTAATATGGCGCGAGGTGCTCCTACTGCGGTCAGGGATGAATTGTTGGCCTTGAGAGCACACTAAGTGGTTTCGGAAGCGCATATGATGAATGGTGCTGGGGTTGCGGCGGTTGCGAGGGATTTGAAGCAGACACGCGCGGGAGCTCCACAGACGGGCCAGGGGTGCGCTCTCCGCAGTTTGCACATGATCGCGAGGCCGTAGTGATTACAGTCAGTAAAGGGAGTGTGCGACCGTAACGCACCCTCCATCGACGATGCACCGACTGCTCGGCCTACCAGGCCTCCCGCGCTATCCCCTAAATATGCCGAAGCATTGGGACGCAGCGCTCGCTGCTGGTTATATGCGCACAGTCGTTGGAGGGAGAGATAGTTCACAAACAGAATTGTTTGTGCTACTGTCTACCGAAAATGTCCGCGCAAGTGGCTTATATAACTTGGTCTTGAGGCCAATGCTTCACATGGCAGTACGAGTCCTATCCCTTTTTTGATCTTTAAATGATCCGAACACTGGCCCATTACTGATTCGAAGGCTTACTATCAATTCTAAATAGTGCTGGGAAGGTTCGGTTCGGTTCAGGTTCAGGGCACTTTGCCCTGAACGCTGAACCTGAACCCCGCGTTCGGTTCAGCAATGTGCTGAACCTTGAACCTGAACCTGCGTTCAGGTTCGGTTCGCGTTCGAACGCGTTCGAACCTAGAGGGCGTCGGCCATCTCGGGGACCCGATTTCTTCCTCGAATGGTGGTCAAATTTGTTTTGCTGCGTCTTTATGGGCTGTGATATCGGAAATCTATGCCATCGAAGCTTGAATTGGGTAAAGAAACCAATATTTGAATGCATCCGAATGTTGCTGACATCTCACCAGCCCCCTCAAACCTGCCGTGAACTGCGTCGACGAGAACTTCCTGCGGCAATATGGGTGCAACTTGGCAGCAATAGCTGTGGTGGGCACCTACAATGTGAATTAGAGTTCAAAAGTTCGTCCAGAAAGCAAAAAGTCGTTGAAATCATGCTGAATTTTGAGTCTTCGGGTTCAATTCAGGTTCGGCGTTCGAACCGCTGTCTCCCAGCTTGAACGCTGAACCGAACCTGGTGTTCAGGTTCAGCAAATCCCCGAACCGTGAACCTGAACGCTGCGTCCGGTTCAGTTCGGTTCAGGTTCGGACCGATGTTTGAACCGGACCCTCCCACCACTAATTCTAAACTTGCAATGCTGGACTCTGTTTCAGGTTTCTGGGATACCAAGGATACCAGTCATATATGGGGTTTGATATATCAGAATATAGGCCCATCCATTTTGTGGGTTGGCAAAAGAACTTGAGAGGTGTGTTTTTTGCTACACATGTTCACATCACCAGAAAGTGCTGGGTTTGCATGTGCCTGCCCCAACTTTGAAGCATGCAATAGATTGGCAATAGAATGGAGATTGTGCCCTGAAATTATATCAAATTACTCTCAATTGCATATCTATCACAAATAATAGCTAAATACAATTTTATGGTTAGCAAAAGATGTGTTTTCGTGAGCCCTTACATGTTCAGCACTCCCTCGCATCAGGCTTACCTCAGCCATGTGACCCTGCACCAAAAAAATTGTGTTTTCACAGAATTATGCAAATGGCAGTAAGAGGAAGACACAAAAGTTGGAATTCATGGTGAGTAAAACACTCAGAATGAAATAAATTAAAAAATGTGCAGAGCACAGCACTGGTTGAGCATTTCAAGTTTTTCACCAATATTTTTGCTGAAAAACTTCAATATTTTGAGACATTTTTGAGACATTTTTGAGACATTTTTGAGACATTTTTCACTGAAAAAGTATGTGAAAAATTTAAAACTTTTTCAGTACTTTTTGACTCGGAATCAAGGTGAAAAATTCGAAATAAAACTTATGGTACAGATTTTGAGTCATCGTGAGAGTTACAAGACAAGAGTGCACCTGGATTTTTGCATGAGCACTCATACAATATGAATGAGTTCTGGGAATGTGTTATCGAGGCAGTCCGCCCTCTGGTGGGTGCTCCTGTGGCATCAAATATGCAGAATTCAACCGAAATTACAGTACTTGTCAACATCTCAGGTGTCTTAGTAGTAGTCACCAGAGCAGAATCCAAAGTTTTGACACTTGGGATCTCTATAATACCTCTTACGGACCATATTGAACCAAAGATCTCAGGAAAGGAACGGTCGAGTATTGGTTGAGAAATATCCATTTGTCCGAGTACTAGGTTTGTCCGGAGCGGTGGGGGGATAGTATGGATAATTAATTAGCTGCTACATCTACTCAGCTGCTCAGTTCTTTATCAAGTAGTCCGCAAATGCATGCACCCTGTAGTGAGACACATACTTGTCCATGATGAACCACCTCACCTTCGCGCCCAGCAACTGCTTGTACTGATACATGATGCGAGCGGGTTAGCAGTATTAGGAGGTATTCGGGGTCATACATCAGCTGCCATGGCCCAGGAACACCCAGCAAGCAATGCTATCATGGGTAATCCCGCCAAAAACAGGCTGTCCTGTCCTGGTTTCCATACAGGCATGAGATAACGACTTTTGGGCTTGATCCTGCTGGATGTAGCCCGAAACATGATAAATAGACATAAAAACTTGGGGAGGCGATACATTTGACCTTAAACTTATGATCAGCTGGGTCAGAATTGTGAGAAATGTCTATATTGGGTATCCTGAATGGGAAGAAAATTTGATCATCCCATTGAGCCGTGCTTGACTGTAATTCTAGTGTACAGTCATTTCGCTTCCTAGTCTGTGACTGTAGGTCCAGAAGAAGGTACCAGGGGTGCCCGGAGGTTAGTAATTTCACATTTTTCGCTCTGATTGCCAGTGGAAAATGTCAGGAAAATATTTTGACTTTTTCACTTGTACTTTCACTGAAAAATGTGGTAATAAATGATTTATCTTTTTCATCAGGAAATTCTTGAACATTATTTCACATTTTTCACTCTCATTCCCAGTGGAAAATGTCAGGAAAATATTTTGACTTTTTCACTCGTATTTTCACTGAAAAATGTGGTAATAGATGATTTATCTTTTTCATCATATTTTTCAGTGAAAAAAGCGAAATAAAAGATTATGAAAAATGTCTGAAAACATGGATTCTCCATTTCCAATCTTATATCATTTTCATGGAAGATTTTTCATGCATTTTATTGCATTTTTCCAGGTGAAAATTGTGGTGAAAAATGTTTTAAATTTTTCACCATCATTTTCGCCTGCAAATGTGTATGAATTATTGGTATTACTCTTGCAAGAAAAATCATAAGTTTTATTTCGAATTTTTCACCTTGATTCCGAGTCAAAAAAGTACTGAAAAAGTTTTAAATTTTTCACATACTTTTTCAGTGAAAAATGTCTCAAAAATGTCTCAAAAATATTGAAGTTTTTCAGCAAAAATATTGGTGAAAAACTTGAAATGCTCAACCAGTGCAGGAGCAGGAAGAAACAAAGTTATAGATCCATTGTGACCACCCTAGTAACTCCTCCTATAAATGTCATATTGGACAACCTGCTCTAGCCACACAGCACCACACACCGGTGCGACCACTCCGAGAAGCTTCTGACACATTCTGTGTGTCTGTTGACAAGCTGACTGCCATTACCCCACTGTGTCAATAGACTAGTGCACCCTCTTCTCGCAAAATTTGGCCACTCATGTGACCACACAGCCACATCAGCATTTTCCACCCAGTCCTTTTTTGCTACTGTTTCTGGGTTGTACCTGTATTTTGCAGCTGAAAAATATTCTGTAGACATGCATGGTTGACTTTGCAGAGCATGAGTCCTGTTTCTTCTGGCCAGGGAAATGATGGGCTGCTCTGGCGACTTGCTTTTGTTGTTGAAGGCCTTTGGACACAGAAAAAAGACAGATAAGAATAATGTATAAAATTGCCCTCTCAATGATCCTAACCATGTCCAGCACCTCAAACTTGCTTGTTCAGTGCTGGAAAGTGCTGAATCACTAATGTCAACCATATCAGAGCTTCTGGAGATTTCTGGATTGAGATCATCTGTCACAGTCAAGACCTTAAGCGTCCACTCTCGGTAAGATGAGAGGGATTAGGTGGTGCTCAGGGTAGATCTCAAAAGATGATGGAATAAAAGGTTAACTATGACAGTGCAATAGCTACTCTACTTTTATACTGTCTAGCGAACCGTGTGAACTAATCTATATATACTACAACTACCCGTATCCTCATGTTCTGTCATCGCCCTGCTTCTTCAGCATGTTCTGATGTCATCTCTGACATCATCATGATGTCATCCTTCGGGCCAGTTCTGTCTGTCATAGCCTTCTTGTCATCAGCACTTAGATCTCGAGCACTTAGATAGGCGTTGGAACGATAAGATTTGCATCTAATTGTGACATTACCCCCCCTCTAGGATCGTCGTCCCGACGATTAGCGAACATAGTCTTCGATTCCTGGTAACAAAGGAAATTTGGCTGCTTCGTTAAATCTGCCCATCTCAGGGTCAAATAATCGTCTTTCTGGGTATGGCAATGTCTCTTGTTTCGGCTTGAAACAGTGGATTAAATAGTCCCAGTGTCCCTGTTTGAAGACAGGGACCGTCTGTTTCGTCATTGAGTTTGCGGACTCCTCTGTTTTTGGTGGCATCAAGCCTCTTTTCCGTAATTCTGCGGCCAGCACCATCTTTTCCTCTGTGGTCATCCCTTCCAGCTTGGACTCTACCGACAACTCCCTGACTGTGATCCAGTGCTCGACATTATATCAGTCCAAGAGCTTCTTCGCATTCGTCAGGTGCCTTGTCAGTTCCCAGGTCCATTCTGAAAGTGGGAAATTCTTCCACTTTATTAGATATTGGTATCCTCTTCCTCGTTTCCTGTGGTTGAGGACTTCCTCCACCTCATACTCTTCTTCTCCACCGACGATGTTCAGTGGTGGTCGTTCTTCTCTCCTTCCCATGGGGGGTTCCACGTACGGCGTAAGCAGTGCCTCGTTGAAGACCGGATGTGACTTGTCCGTCTCCGGCAACTTGAGCTTGTATTCCAATGCGCCAACCTTCTCCAGGATCTCATAAGGCCCCAGCCTTCTATCCTCCAGCTTCCCTGTCGGCTGATCTGTGGTTATGTTCTTTCCTTCTAGCCAAACTCGATCGCCGACCTTGAACTCCGGCACGTCCTGACGCTTAGCGTCGTAGTTTTTTTTTTCATGGTTTTCTTGGTTTTCTCCAGCACAGCTGCTGCTTCATCTCTGATCTTCTTCATCTTTTCTGCTAAGTCGTTCGCGGCTTCATTGCGTGACTCAACTGCATTTTCTATCCCCTTCCAGGGGTGCATTCCCGTGTTTATGAAAAACGGTGACATGTCGACGAGCTTGTCTTGTCGTTGTGTGTGAATTCTGCCAGCAACAACCAGTCGGACCAGTCCGTTTGTCGATAATTAATGAAAATCCTGAGATATTTTTCAATCTCCTGATTCATCCTCTCTGTCTGCCCATCCGTGGTCGGGTGGAACACTGTGCTTGGGTTCATTTCGACTCCCATCAGCCGGTTCAATTCCTTCATGAACCCTGACACATATCTTGGATCCCGATCCGAGATAATCTTCCATGGCACTCCGTGATATCTAATCACCCTGTCTCGGGTCAACCGGGCTGTCCCCTCACTGGTTTGCTCCATGCTTGTGGGCTCGCAGTGGATCATCTTCGAGAAGGTGTCGACCCATACCTGTATGGCATCGAACCCATTGCTGACTGGCAGCAGACCAATAAGATCCATGGAAATGATCTGCCAAGGTCCCTTGGCGATCTGGGCAGGTTCAGCTTTCCTTGCTGGTAACGATGAACCCTTGTTCTCTGGCATGCCTCGCACGCCTTCAAATACTTCGAGACTTGGTTTCCCAGTCGTGGCCACCAATAGTTATGTTCGATCATTTCCTGTGTTCGATTCTCTCCGGGATGTCCAGCAAGGGGTTATTGTGGTGTAATCCGATAATCTTGTCGTGTAGGTCTTCATCTCGTGGGACATAGATTAGGTCGTTGTAATAGATGATGTTGTCTTTCTTTTCCCCCCTGGGGAGTTTCTTCGCAAGCGCCTGCTTGACGCTCTGGTCTGTCTTCTTCTCCTTCTTAATCGCTTCTAGGATTTCTGTCTCCGTTCTGTTGAGCATAATTTCTTGCGCACGAAAGTGCTCCGGTTTCAGAAGAACAATGTTGTCATTGTTGTTTTTTTCCTTGGTCGTGATCCGATCTCCGAGATAAGAGATCTGTCTTCTTGTTCAACGCTCCGGGCCGGTGGTGAAGGGTGAAGTCGTATTCTGCTAACTCCAATATCCACTAGGCCTGTCTCCTGTTCAACTTCTGCGGCTTTTTGAAATATTCTAGGTTTTGGTGATCCATTAGAATTTCAAATGTTTCCCACGCTCCCATCAGCATCTGCCTATACTCCTCCAAGGCGAGCATAATCACGAGCATCTCTTTGTCATAGATCTCGTAGTTCCGCTCAGTCTCGTTCAGTCCGTGTGACATGAACGCTACAGGGTGCCATTCGCCCTCCTGCTCCTGTGACAGGATTGCTCCCGTCGCTCCATCCAATGTGTCTGCCTCTAACCGAAACTTGCCTCGTCCGTGGGTAATGCTAATACCACGTCCTCGGCAATGCGGTCCTTCAGCTTCTGGAACACATCCTTCTGCTCCTGTTCCCACCAGAACCCTTCCCTTCCCGTCGTAAGCGGCTTGGCGACTTCGCTGTATCCCCGGACGAAGCGGTGATAAAAGTTGGTGAACCCTAAGAACACTGTGTTTGCTTCAGTTCTTTGGTTCTGGCCACTCCATCACACCCTTAATCTTGGCAGGGTCCATCCTCATCGAGTTGTAGGAGATAATGACTCCTAGGAATTCGATCTCCGTGCGTTCGAACTCGCACTTCTTGGGTTTCAGGAACAGCTTGTTGTCCTGGAGTACCTTCAGACTCTTTTGTCAACACGATGTTCTTCCAGTTGTCGGAAAGATCAGAATGTCATCCAGATAGACAACAACCTTTCCTTCGTTGATGAGATCTCTGAGCAGATCGTTCATCATCGTCTGGAATGTCGCGGGCGAATTGGTAAGCCCGAAGAACATCACGAGCGGCTCGAACAGCCCTCGATTTGTGCGGAATGCCGCCTTCCACTCATCTCCCTCCTTGATCCGTACATTGTTGTACCCCCATCGAACGTCTAGCTTCGTAAAGTACCGGGCGCCTCGGAGCTTATTGACTAACTCCGATTAGCGGAAGCGGATACGGTTTTTAATCGTCATCTCATTGAGCTTCGGTAATCTTGCACTGGTCGCAAGGTGCCGTCTTTCTTCTTTATGAAAAAGAACACCGAAGCCATGGCGATTTGCTGGGGCGGATCCTCCAGCTCTTCAAATTCTCTTCTAGAAACTTGTTCAGTTTCTCCCGTTCCGTCACCGAGAGCGGATAGATCTTGCAATCTACAGCCTTTGAGTTTGGCTTGAGCTCGATCACATGATCCCATTGTCTCTTCTCAGGTAACGAGTCAAATGATTCCTTCGCGAAGACTTTCACATATTCCCTGTACTCCTCGGGAATCTTCTCTTCGGTCATTCGTGCTTTTCCTTTATTGGCTTCTTCTGCCAATTTCTGTGACCGGGTCTCTTTCAACCTCAAGTTGATCGCTTCTCCGAAGTCTATGAGTAGAAGGGATTCTCCTTCTTCTAGCTCGTTCTTCCACTGGTCTCCTCGACCGAATTCTGTGGACATGTTGCATTCCGGGGGCATCGGCTAAAGAGCAGGGTCTGCACTCTCCAGTCTATCACAGGGTTGTGCTTGAACAGCCAGTCGTACCCAATGAATATCTGGGCTTTGCCGAGTCCTGTGACGAGGAATCTCTGCTTCTCCAAATGGGATCCGATGGACATGATCAACTCTACATAATGAGTGATCTTTCCCCGTGCGTTCTTGGTTCCGTCGGCATTCCGGGTGACGATGTGCGCTTCAAGCTTGTGTAGCTCGAAGTCTTCAGCCTTAGCGTAGTCTCGATCAATGCACGAGGCGTGTGCATCCGTTATCAAGAAGAGCCTTGACTGCGTGCATCTTCCCTGTGTCCAATGTGGTCAATGTGACCAGAACCAGCATCTCATGATGCTTCCGCTGCCTCTGGACTTCCTTCATCTCCTTTGCGAGCTTATCTGCTTGCTGCTTTTTGATTGCCCTGTGGGATAACCACTTGGCCGCCTTCCAAGAGGTGATTGATCTCTGGATCGTGGACTCTGATCTTGAAGCCATCAATGATCAGCAATGCCTGGCAATGGACTTATTGCTCGTACCCTCGTTCCAATATCCCATACTCATGCTGGTATTGGAGGCTTAAAAGGCCTGGAATGAGTACCTAGGATATGGGCATTTTCCTTCAATTCTTTGCTCCGACCGGTGGTTGTTACTGTAAAGGTATTCCGAAGGCAGCATGGATGTTTTATGGCTACTTGGCCGGATTTTCAGGCAAAGCATATTGCAGAGCAACTCTAAGACCCCATTGCGACCGGATCCTATGCCTGTAATGTGTTGGGTGCGTGCCAGGCGCAGCGAGGTGATATTTGATGTGGTCGATGGAACTCCCTTTTCTGGGGGTGGGTGGTCGCGGGAAAGAGTCCACGATCTGGAGATCGCTCACCTCTTGCCGCCTTCAGTCCTGTCAGACCGGCTGGCACATCAATCGGCTTCCCCACCTTCTCCTTAGGCGCTTCCTCCTCTTTCGAGGATTGAGCCTCTGTGACCTTGTCACCCTTTTTCGTTGCACTGTTTTTCTCGCTGGTCTGGGTTCCAGGGGCCTTTTTGAGTTGAGTCTTAAACATGCTCCAGTGTTTATTCTCTGTGTCCATTTTCTTGTTCTTTAAATTTCATAACCGATTCCGATTCTCCATGATACATATTTTTCGTTTTTCTACACTGGCTACATTCTCCGCGGCTCCTGCCGAGTCCAGGCCTTCTACTACTGGAGTAGGTCCATTCACATCTGTAACCATAACTAAGTCTTCGTATCTAATAGTGTTAACCGGAACCAGGGAGCATTTCGTAACGGGAGGGGGTGCCACTTTGGCCGCAAGCGGGGGCCCCTTTAAAAACCCTTCTCTTTCAGGATTGCGGCCAAAGCCGCCAACTCCTCCTGAGTATAGTCATC
>JARGXW010001661.1:0-10416 GCA_029204085.1 Mycena sp. CBHHK59/15 | reverse complement strand
CATTTGATCACCGAGAGGGGAGAATTCGCCTCCGGGACTCAACGCCTTTACCGGTACGACCTGGACACCCATTCGGTCCCCCCAGGACCACCCTTCTCTTCTACACCGATTATGTTGGCCATCTCTTCGAAATAAGATGCACTGGGCACTACTTTGTATCTCGAAAAAGACAATGCTAAACATTTTTCAGTCCCTTCTAGTTCTGAAATCTAATCTATTTTCTCTTTCCCCTCCCAATGAATGGCCATTCCAACTGCTTCGACATATGGATGGATTCCCCAAGCTCTTCGGCAAACGCCCAGCCGCGCCCGGATTCTCGAGAAAGTACCGCCCCACGAAGGCCACGTCGCCGCGCTTCTCCTGCAGGTAGCGCTCGGCCACTGTACCACTAGTGATGCCACCTAAGCACCCCAAAGCAGCGAGTCGCCGACATTGTCCTTCACCTGCTTGGGCGAACTCGGACTGGGAATTGAAGACGTTGAGGGTCTGCGCGAGCGACTGGCCGCCAGACGAAATATCGATGAGATCCACGCCGTGCTCGCGGACGATGCGCGCGAGCTGGATGGTGTCGGGTACCGTCCAGCTCGGCCCGACGTTGGCCGTCTCGAGGCAGTCCGTTGCAGAAACACTGAACACTGTTATCAGCTCAGAACGCCAAGATGGGAGAAAATGCGGACCGAACGACCAGCGGCGTCGTCTCGGGGATAACGGCCCTGATAGCATCGATCACCTCGATGAGAATACGAATTCTATTTTCGAAGCTCCCGCCATATTTGTCGGTGCGTTTGTTCGCATGCGGGCTGAGGAACGAAGAGAGCAAGTAACCGTGGGCGGCATGGATGTTGATGACATCGTATCCGGCAGTGACAGCGCGGCGAGCGGCGTCCTTGAAGGCGATTACGAGCTCCGCGATATCCTGGATCGATAATTGGCGAGGCACAGGATAGCTGGAATCGATCGGGAAATCGGAGGGCCCTACAATCTTGTCGGGCCAACCACCCGCAACTGCGCTCGCGATTCCACTGAAGCTCAACCAGAGGGCGACGCAGGATCCTTTTCGGCCAGAATGCATCAGCTGAGTGGCGTTTCAAACTCAGAAAATCACGAATGATGGATTGCAAGGAGCGTAGCGCATACCTGAATGCCGATCTTCTGTCCCTGGGAGTGGGCAAACTTGACAATCTCTTCATGCGAGGCAATTTGCGCGTCCTCCCACAGACCGGCATCTTCCGGCGTGATGCGTCCCTCCGGGGTGACGGCACTGCCCTCCACGAAGACAAGCCCAGCACCTTTTGTCCATCAGTTCCAAGAAAGCATTGGACCATAAACCACTCGCCCCGAATAATAATCCCGCCGAGGAATGCCATGTGCCAGGGTGTGAGTTTCCCATCTTCTGCCGAGTACTGTTGCAAGGGTGAGACCTAAGGCACCGCCCACATTTGTCAGAGATCTTCGCAATACGATAGGCACCGCACCCAAACACGATTGGGAAACTCGACGCCACGTATCTTCAGCGGAGTAAAGAGCAGTGTGGAAGGTGCCGCACGCGCCGTGCCCGCCGGAGGACTCTGCAGCGGGGTGTAGAAGGGAACACCAGGGGCGCGTCTGTTGATTAGAATGGGAGGAGACGCCATGATGCGAAGCAGCACGAGGGCGATGAGGGTATATATGGTGGTCGGCAACCCTGCCGGAAATTGGTGATCACAAAACCGGTTTTGCCGGATTAGGAAGATTCCCCCCTATTTCTCGAGTCTTTGCTCAGATCATTCTTCCATCGGCCTGTAAGACCTTGACTTGACCTCAGAATGCCATTTGTATGTATTGAATCTCGTTTGGGCTCCAATTTTAGGGGCACAAGTCCCCCAATCAGGGATTCAGTGGCCTTACCTTGAATCTTAAAATTCCGACTCTCAACAGGAATTTGTGGGTCCAAAGTTGCAGCAAGGTACATACTATAATTGATTTAGAACAAATTGATTGTTGCCGATTTTCGATATCTTCCCAGTGGACAGAGATATAGAGGGATTTATACTTGCAATTGACTGTTTTAGGTACATCCGGACAGTAAATGGAAAATCTGCTGCAATGATTTTAACTAGTTGTCTCATGCCACTATTTCACCCCACACAAACTTCTTGCAAAAATTGCTGTAGGAAGTAGAAAACCGTCCTACCACTCTATGGGCATCTGTCGGAGTTTGAAATTAGCAGTGCATTGCCGACCACCAGTATATAAGACGAGATTGCATCTGATTCTGGAAGGGACGAGGCCAATGTTAACCGCCAAGTTTCACGCAACCAACATCGAACGCGACAGGTTAATATTATCTCCGAAGGGGGACGGCTGAAGTGGATACTGTATGCCATGAGTCCTAGCCGGGAAAGACCGGCTGCCGTAACTTCACATAATGTGAGGTACTATCCCCTACGGTGATCTCGGACGGTTAAGGAAGATCAGTGTATATTGTTATGACTAATCGTTTTGGTATGAATCTGAGTACGTAGATAGTCTGCCATCTGTCTTGTCATCCAGTGCAAGATTTTAGTTTGCGCAAATTGCATCGGTTGCCATGCAATGGCATTTCCTTTGTTGTAGTCAGTTGTCCGAGTACTAGGTAAGGCCGAATATTTTGATTGCCGGTCGTGTCCTGACGTCATCATGCCATTCGAGGCTAGGTCTCGGTCCGGACAAAAATTTGGAGATTTCGGGTCGGAGGCTAGGTCGTGTCCGGACAAAAATCGAGGGTCTGGACAAAATTTTTGGCCACCCAGAACGCCTTTTCCGGCCAAATGTCGCTCAGATATCCGTGAATCAGCTCGGATCGGCGCATAAACCACGAAAACACACGAAACGGGAAAATTTGAGCCTTTTGGAGGGCAGAAAATTACCCTTTTGGGTGATGATGTCATCGATAGGCTAGACAAAAACTGCCGAATCTCGCCAAAATGTGTCCGGACAAAAAATCGGCGGATCCGGGGTTTTTGTGACCTAGCCTCCAATGGTATTTCAGGGGTCCTGCGGCAACGCCCTGCCAAAACGGCCCAACAACGCCACAACGTCACAACTCCGAACGTGGGACCGAAAATCCGCAACGCTGGTAATGGCGCAGTGCTGCCGCGACTCGGCGGTTTGTCAGAATTAAAATCCTTTCTCACCCAAGGGAGTCCCCCATCCCTGCATCCCATCCCACATACCCCTCCAAAATTTCAAGCTCAATGTCGAGCTCACCGTCGTCGACAAAATCCATCAACAACGCGACAATGCGTGAAAACGCCAAAATACGGCAATCAAAATGTCAAAAGGCTGATGCAGGGTCTGACTACCCGGATGCGGAACGCAGTGTATAGCGATAATTTTAGTTTTCAACGCACTCCCCTTGACTTTATCAGAGCTGCGAGGTCCTGCCCTCCATGCATATCTTGTTTTCACTCTTCCCAGAATCCCAGCCGTCGGGACCCGAGGAGTGGAGCGCTCGCTTGTACTGTAGGCGCGTTTCCTAGGTTATGAGAGTCCAAACAGAAGGTTCGGCAGTGACGTTACTCCACTATTTCAAACAGTTCGTCTAAATGCGAGCCGAAATTAGTACGGCATACAGCGGGAAATATTTAAGGGCGCGATGCTTTCCAGATACCTTTGGAATCTGAGCGCTACCATAATCCTTACCATGTCATCTCCAGTCGATCAGCACTTGGTAGCGCAGACGCTGGGCGTCATACAAATCGGTGTCCTCCTGAACTCGGTTCTGCTTGGAGTCGTATTTATGCGTTAGCCAACTCGATCGTTTGCTTAGTCGCTGCGTTAATCAGTCCTCACCAGAATGGGTAACATACTTCGGTAGCAAATTCAAGGATGTGTGAGTGCATCATTTTACTTGCAATTGGCTCCACATATGAACTTAAATTTCTGTGGTGTAGTGGCAAATCCAGTACGCCCACCTTAGCTCTTTCTTCCCTATCTATGCTTCGTCGCGTTAAAGAGCTATTGTTTATTGGACGATACTTCTTGATATCATTCATACTGCCATATCATGGGAGGTGCGCCCAGAGGCTCTCGACGCAAGAGTACCTCATCACGTCTCTCTCCTTATAGTACCTTTGGATGTACAACGTTCGAAACTTTGGAAACCTCGACACCCTATGGCATCTCATTGGGTATGCCAACAGGTGATTCGATATTCCCTCCTAATGCGCTTGTCTAGGAATATGACAGCGGACCCATCTTAATTATATTGTGCGTCGAACTGTTTCGAACTGAGACGCCTGACCGATTTGAATCCTACAGTTGTGCCGCGCCGATACAGGCGAGTTGTATTTCGATTGTCAGGGTTCGTGTCGCATAACCACATCGTTGTACAGCTCTTTCTGGCGTGGCGCATTCGCCAGATGCTGTCGCGCGCCCCCTACCGACTTGACGACTTGTTGTTTGGGATGACTGTAACCCTCTGCCTGATTCAGATGATATTTGGCTTATACATGTCGATCAACCTCCTCATCGGTATCACGACCACAGCTGGATACGTCAAGTTCGTCAAGATCGCCGTGGCCTGGGAAAGCTTTGCCATCGCAACCGACATGACGATCATGTAAGGCTCTCCACGGAGTTCCGGATCGTGGTCTTTAATTTGGTTATAGGATATCCTGCATAGGCACACTCATGTACAAGCGAACAGGCTTCCGGCGTGAGTTGATTTATTCTTACTATTCATCCGTCCATCATTGAACACGGCACATTTTGTAGACACCGATTGGATGATCTTGAATCTGATAATGGTCTCGGTTGAATGTGCTATCCCAGTTACTTTATTTACTGTAAGTTTCTCTGTCGACCTGCATATAATACCGTGTCATCAATGGTTTCAGGTGGCTCATATGGCTGGGGTGGTGAGCAGTTTTCAGAGTTCGTCTATCGTGACCGACTCGCAGTTTTAGATTGCCAGTCCAACAACCGGAATTCACCAATTATTTGCCTGGTCTCAAGGTGCATAATCTCAGGTATTTCCGTTCCTAGGTTGACCGTACGTTTCAAGCGCGTTTATACTCGTCAGTTTACCCTCTCCTGGAATCGATATGATTTAACTGTTATCCCCTAGAAATACTTTGTTCGTCGTGCGTCGTTCTCTCCTTTACTTCCCAGTCTCGCGAACTCACAGTCCGAGGGTAGAATCTCAACACGCGCGCCAAATTTCGCCAGACACCAGACGTCAGTTATGCCTCCGGGGTCAATGACCTCGGTATACTTGGTGGCATGGCAGATGGTAGACCCCGGCCCCAGGTACGTTTTTAAGTTCGCCTGCTCCTTGCTATGCCCGTTTAAATTTATCAAGGTGCGGATCGATGTCACGCGCGAGGAGCAATACGTGATGCAGCCGACATCCACGAGTGAATCAAAACGGTCCAACACAGATTTCAAAGTGGCCCATCGGGTTTGAAAATGTATCAACGTTAGCGCCCGACAATCATACAAAGAGTGGATATGGAACGTAGTTGTAAAACGAAACTCTGTTCTATATGTAGGATCGTGCAACGTAATTTCATCAGGATTGCAGATAACAGCAGCGCTGCAGAGGTCACGCGGCGAATTTGACTTGGTATTCTGCGTCGAAGGCCCGGAGCAATATGGAATGACTCCCACTGTATCAGGCTGATCGCCGTCTTCCTGATACGATTGATACGACGGGTTCCGGCCAACGCCAAGATTTGCTGAATTTCCGCTGAGCCACAAATCAGCGGGGCAGAGCAGCGTCGACGTGTAGTCATTTGACCTTTGTATCATCTGCAAAAGCATTTGGGAGAAATCCGAGCATTATTGGCCTTCGAGAGTCGTATGTCTATGCCAAGCAGAGCACAGTGACATCACGTTCGCAGCTTCGGACCAATATCAACTTGGGGGTAGAGGGCCGTGGCTGCGCCCGGCAGGATCTCGTACTTATTGGGGGAGCTTGCGACCCCAATTCTTCGAGGGATCCCCAAAACAAGATGGCTGTGCAAAGTACTGTGATGTCGGTGATGAGGCCCCGAAAGGCAATTGATGGTACCCCCGTGCGAACATCACTGTCAAGCTGCCTGGCGTGCAGCCAGACACCTTCTGGTCGCGCAAATAGATCTGTTCTATGTATAAATACAATTCTTTTGATACATGTCAAATGCTTTCACATGTAAATCCATGTGAGGCTTTAATAAAACCAAGTGAAAAAAAAATGCTACTGGCGAGGATTGAACACAGCCCTTATAAAACACGTGACACCTATGCAGTTCCGGAACTCGTTACGCAATCTTTTTCTGTCCTTCGACTTCCATCTCTCAGGATTGTTTGATCGACCCTCAGAGCCTTCTGGGTCTCGACTGTGTGTGGATCTCCTAGAATAGCCTAAACCCATCTGGTTTTACCAGAGTGTGAAGTCCACCTGCGCGGCTCTCTCACAAAGCGGTGTTCGGTGCTTAAGTTTAAACTACGCCAAAATTTTCACTTCCACCTGCTTCTGCAGCAAAGGGGTTTAAAAGAGCGTCAATAAGCATTGGGAAGAGATTCCCCCGGCACTGTCTTGCGGCAATTTCTTTCAGTGAAATACACAGAAGAGATTTAAGGAGTATACGGGGACAACTCCGTCTTGTGCCTTGCTTTCTCAACTCAGCTCTACATCTCAGAGATAACTGTGTTGGTGTTTTTGTTTCAGACACGGCTATTTGCAGACTTTCTGAGTGAAACTACACAGAGCTATCATGGTGCTTGACTCAGATATCTATGCTGCCAAAGTTGCACGCAAAAAAGCGAACCGCCAGGCAAGATGTTTTAACGAACAAAATCTGTTCCACAATGAGAATGCAGTTGCTGGCCCGTCCCGAATGCCAATGCCCCCACCTTCAAACCCTTATACACTGTCCCAAATTCTCAATGGAGAAACCTCAACACACTATTTTCCACAGTTGCCCAGGGGTGGTGGTGAGTTCCGGATGCTGTAAATACATTGCTATATACTGAACAACTCCAAGTCCCCATTCATCCCCCACGCTGGGCTATTGAGAGGCTTGACGGGGATCGGCCCGAAAACCGTGATGGCCGAACCTATCCAGCCGTGATGCATAGCCTGCGTGGGATGCGAGAACGTACTGCAGGACCACCCACACGTCCAGAGACTTTGGCACTGGCAAATCTGTCTAACCAGCTACGTCAGGAATCACCTCGGCTTCAAAGTAATTTTTTTTGCCACAACTTTTGGAAGACGGTTTAACAACTCAGTGAAAGACTTGAATACACGTCGCCTTGCTTCACTTGGAAAGCCTGTTCTTCGATGCTTTGCAAAGCATAATGGTCCTGAGGCTAAAAAGGCGTCGGAAGAGGATGCTGAAGGCCTACAAAAAGAGGTCCTGTTGGCAGAGGGAGCCAGAGTCATGATAACCCGCAACGTCTGGACATCCAAAGGTATGTAGAAGACTGTCGGATTTCCTTTTGCTGTTGCTCATCACAAAATTATAAAGGCTTGGTCAATGGTGCTCAAGGCACTGTAAAGAAAATATGGTTTACCCCTGGATCCAATTCGCAAATCAATCTGCCCTCAGTGGTTTTTGTTGAGTGCGATAAAGACAGCTATTCTGGTGAGTACTTCATCGGCAGCTTTCTTTTCTTATATGTTAAAAATTTACGCAGGTCCTGATGTTCCAGAGTGGGAAGGAATCAACCCGTCTTGGGTTCCAATTGTGCCAGTAATTTCAAGATGGGATGACAAAACCGGGAAGTCCCTTACTAGGACTCAGCTACTGTTGACTCTTGCATGGGCAATCACAATCCACAAGAGCCAAGGTATTACCCTTCAAAAAGCAGTAATCGATCTTGGGGCCAAGGATTTTTCCTCAGGGCTTTCTTTTGTTGCCATCTCACGAGTCAAGACTCTGGGTGGTATTGCATTTCGAACAGAGTTTGGATTGAATAGACTGGTGAGGCCAAATGTCACCGAGTCACTGAGAATGTTAGAGGAGGACACAGAGAGACGGACACAGTTGGGATTCACATTAGATACTTATGGTATGGATCTTAGTCAGTATGTATTTGATCCTTAGGCTTAAAAAACTTGAAACTCGGAATTCGCAAGCTTCCCCCTGCTGTAGCCGGGTACCGGCATACAAAACAGATTCTTTTTTCCCATCATGCCGATTACACTGCTTAGTAAGCTGATCATCCCAAATCCACCCGGACATACAGTGATACACAACAAACCCGGAAGACCCAAATGATTGATGTGATTTCGATGAGGCCCAGGCAGACCAGGCCGTGTATTTACTTCGGCAGGTCCAGGGCAATATTGAAGATTTGCTGGGGGATTTGGAAGGAGGTATATACTAGACTTATTAATGTTCGTACCCTCTGAATGAGCTGCATGGGACGCGACGATCTTAGCCGAGTCATGCCTGCCATATTCGGTTACACCAGGGAAAAGAGACAGAAGTGAATAAAAACAGCACAGCCCTAGGCCACACAGCCACCAAAGGGGTAAGGAACAAGTGAACGAAGTATAGGGACAGCCACTAAAGAAGTCAGACACAGCCACTAAGGAGACTATCTTAAAAAATCGGAGACAAGGAAAATAGGGAGACTTTTAGCCCCTCGGAGGAATGAAAGGAACGAGTATTATGTAAACATAAGTACTCGTAAATTGAACTGGGTCAGACACGTGGATATATACAGTCGACTCTCTCCTAACCCATACCCCTCGGTGGACACCTCAGGGTATGGGTTATCACAACTTATGGGTTCCCAGAGAGGTGGAGAAAAAAGTGTTGAAAAATTCAGACAAGCATGTCGAGCTATTTACGCACAAAGAAATCAGTGATTGACATGTCTATCATCGCTCTCGCCTCCTCGCGACGTGTTTCACGGCCAAACGTCGACAACATCCCCTCCATTTTCCGCGCAAACGGCTCATCCAAATCTGCAATGTACTTACACGAGGTTGACACAGCCTGCAATGCTTCTTTGCGGGTGGGTTTCGGCTCGCCCTCCTCGTCGTCACCGCTGTTCTGTTCTCGATCCTGCTCCCTGGCCCGCATTTTTTGCACAACTTCAAAAATTTCTTTGTCAGTGGCATCTTTTATGATCTGCTCCTTGGGCATATGGACCAGATCCTCAATATCAACCACATTGTTCTTCTGCAACACCCCGACTTCCTGCAGCTCGCCCAAGACCTGAGAAAGTGCCACCTCCGCATCGATCACAGGGTCTGAAGTGTCGTTGGCAGCGGGCACCAGTGCCTTGGCATTGGCATTGATATGGCCGTGGCCATCAAACAAGTCCGCCTCGTCTGAAAGGGAATCCACTGTGGGAAGAATGCCAGCTTTTCGCCAGCAATAGAGCGTATTCGCACCTGCCTCCACAGCATATTTTGGCAAATTTTGATGAGATCTTTCAGAAATTTGATGAGTCCCAAATGGCATGCGTGACTCGGAAAGACTACTGTGATAACTGGCAAGACACCGCAATTAGTGTGATGTGTTGAGATGGTTTGCACTGCACTTCATATGGATACCTGGCTATTTATGCTATGGATACTATCTTCTGTGCTTGTCCATAGCATAGGGCAAGGAGCTGGAGCGACGTGTCAATGTGTACACGTGTCGAGTGGTGACATCACGCTCACATCAGTCACTCATCATCGGCTAAAAATGATGGGGGATAGCAGAAATCTGGCGGGCATTGCGAATACGCTCTAATTCGCAATGGTTTCCTGCATGACTTCACGCCAAGCCAATTCTGCAAGCTGCATGGCCTGCAGCTGGTCGATGTCATAAATGTGCGCCGGGGTAACCCCTTCATCATAACGATCCAAAGCACGTTGCATAGAGAATCGCCAAAAGTGAGCTTTGAAGCAACAAATGATGCCAGCATCCATTGGTTGAATATGCGCGGTGAGATTTGGTCCAAACTTCTCTACACAAATGTTGGAGAGACTCTTTGGTGGTTTGTGACCCTTGCATCAGTAAAACTACATGTTTTGCTTTGGCATCTTTGGCGTCTTTGCCAAGACGCCAAAGACTCCAAAGACACATTTTTTCCCAAGACAGGAGTCTTTCGCTAAGCTAGGTACAAAATCTTGCCCAAAGACATATTGTCTTTGGGTGTCTTGGGAAAGACTCGTAAAGACACAACTCGTCTTGGGAGAGACCCTGTCAAGGACAATTTAAAGCCACTCAAAGACACATAAGATGGGGTAAAAATTGTATATTGGACTACTACGAATATAAACAAGGACTGAAGTGCACTACTGAGAGCCTATTGCGGCAGCGGGGCAAGAAAAAAACGAAAATGCATACATGCAGGATATTGCTACCAATGCTGACATGAGTCGCAGATCAACACATTTATTGAAAGGACATACATTCCATGCGACAGGGCACCGTGGTGAGCGCACCAGCCAAGGTTCCAAGG
>JARGXW010001660.1:0-10434 GCA_029204085.1 Mycena sp. CBHHK59/15 | reverse complement strand
CAATCCGTTCGTCGCCACGATGATTTTGGCAGCGCGGATCGGATTTGAACAGCTCGAGGGTCTCCAGATTCTCCTCCGGCCAATTGATAGAGTGGTAGGTGCGGACACGAAATTCGCGATCAACGTGGGAAGGGTCGATGGAGTCGAGATAGATTTTAATGCGGAAAACGAGGCTGATGGTGGCGGCGAAGATGAAGGTTTTGTCGCTGGTCTTCAATACCAATTCAAGTTCAGGGAAATACAGCCCGTCGATCCCAGAGACGAGGGTGCGAAAGAGGATCTGGATGTCGTGCCGCGCATTCGACCGCCTGAGAAGAAGAACTCGCCGCGAATGACACCGAGCAAGCTGAAGATTGCATCAGCCACTTTCGTGTCACCCAACAGCATTGCCGTCAAGCCAATCATGTGAATGCCGGTGCGAAAGTGACAGCTACGAGGTCAATCTTGTCGAGAATCTTGCAAACACTGTCCAATTGGTAGTCGTGCAGGTCAAATGTCGGGAGGGCAGCCAGGAGGATTTGACGGACCAAAGAGAAGCCAGCAGGGGAGTGAAAGGTAAAGGCATCTACACAAAGTATGATGCAGAAGAAAAGAATGGCAAAAAAGAGCCATAGAGAGGACATCTGCGATGATGCACAACGCGCGTCTTAAGGTGTTTGGTGATGTTTTCAAGTCACGTTCTTTGATCTAATTCCGAACAGCGACCTACGGTATCAAGGCATCAAACAAATCTAGACTAGCAGGGATCTAGTAATTGAGTGTTTGTTTCCCTTTTTCTCTTGTTATCGATTGTCTTTTCTGTTGGGATAGCAAACCATGCCGACGGGAACTCCCGTTCCAGCATCTATGCAACCTACTATGGACACAGTGCATGCTCGTTCCCTTGAGCACGTCTCCGTTACCTTCTCTGTTACCTATGTATCTTGGATACTTACCTATGCACCTACTTACAGTCTCTTAGTATTTATTTCTATGGTTTCATAGCTATGCACATTTACTTGTATTTAAGCAGTTGTACTTCACCGAATTTACTAGGCTCTATCTGCGAACATCCCCTGTTCTCGAGTCTCTCGTTTCATTATTTTCCGCTTTCTGTCATTTTTATGGCAACTGTTGAGTTCCCGAAGTGGCCAGTCGGAGATGATCCAGGTGATTAACTATCCACTTCAGTGTCCAAATTTTCTTCCAGTTGTCACATTGCACGTACATGTAGTAATACTTGAGCATTCCATTGCAACCTTGGAAGTTTGAGGATAAAATGATTATGTATATACCATCGACGGCATTTTGGTTCTGATGATTGTTCCAGACAGTATCTACATAACAAACAAGAGAGCTTCGCGCTCCAGCACTTCGTCTGGAACACTTTCACAGAACATCCGACAGCCTGAGAGGTCAGACTCACTCGTGGTCTGTGTAATTCATGTATGTAAATCCAACCTGTTTGGTTCCTGCTAGTGATGCCCAAGGCCTGGCGTGAGCGGCTCAGGCTTGAGATTCTTCCACCGTCAGGGCTTGGCCTGGCCTGGCTTGGGCCTGAGCCAGGGCATGAGCAGGGTATTGATCTTTCAACATATGTATCAGTTTGAACAATTAGTGAGTATTATCATGTGTTTACAGAATATATAGCACTCATTCCTTCTTCATTACATTACATTTGGGCAGATTCAGGATGATTTCCCGCAATTTTGTTGATGTTTGAGTTCTAAATCGCAACATGCACGAGGGTGAGAGGTTTTTCATGTTATCAAAAATAGTTGAAAATACCTGTGGAAGGCAACCATCTGGCAAAACCAAGTAGAATATGAGTCTGGCAGAAGATATTTGGTCGCATTTTATCGAGCTTGGGGAGGTATATGCAGGCCAGAGCTTGCAGGCTTGGCCTGGGCTTGAAAAATCTCAGGCCCGAGCCCTAGGCCCGCTGAAGCCTGACATTGGGCCTGGCTTGGCTTGGGCCTGAGGGCAGATTATTGTCTACCTCTTCGTCTTCGGGGAACTCGTCGATTCTTATCAGAGTCGAACCATCAGTCATATGGAGCGGTTCGAGAACGCGGCGTTTGGTGGGGCAAAAGCTGCCGCGTTGGCTGGCGCAATCTTCGAGAACGCGATCGAGAAGCGCGGACAAGGGGACCAGGTGGAACTGTGCTGTCGTACGCGTGTCGTAAGGGATGCAAGGGATGAGGATGCCATTCTATCTATCATACATATAGGCTATGTACGGAGGCGCTGGAGGTGGCGGCGGCGGCGTGTGACAGCAGCGATCACACCCGTGACAAGGAGACATTTCGAAGGTGAGCGGGTCAGCTACTTATCCTCTCACCAACGTCTCAACTGTTCGGTTTGGCCCTGCTGCATCAAACAATCGTCTACCGAGAAATAATCAGCGTATTTCGGAGATTCTTAACCCAATGGCTCCAATTTTTGAGCCTGCGATACGTCATCCGACAGGAAATCTTCCTATTGACCCCAACGAGGCTGAACAGATGAGACGAATGACACCTCAAGGGAATTTCAGAGGCAGAGACGCACCTCCACATATGCAGTATGGCACTGAGGGTGGACGTCCCTCTGGAACTCGTTATCCTTCAGCTTTCCGACGAGGTCAACAAGGAGCACCGCCTGCGGGAGACCCAGATGATGGCGATGATGACGATGATGATGACGGCGGAAGTCCTGGTCGTCGTCGTTCAGCGCCGTTCCGGCTCCCAGGTGATCGAAATAATGCCGGTAACACGGGTAAAGGTGCATATTCTAGTGGCGGGTTGAGTTCTACCAAAGAACCTCATTTTGACCTCAAGTTGAAATATGATACCGTACCTAAGTGGGATGGAAATGTCGACACCATAATCAGGTGGATGTTGAAAGTTAATGACATTGCCAGGGAGTCTGCAACTGTCTTTCAGCAGCTGGGCCGTGTGGTTCCAAAGCGTCTGGAAGGGGAGGCGGAAGTCTGGTACTGGTCATTACCTATCAAATACCGGTCAGAGATTGAGCAAAATTGGGATACCTTGAGAAAGGCATTTTCAACGTACTTCCTGAATCGTAAATGGTTGGACAGGCAGCGAGGACGAGCTAATAGGGCTACTTACCGAGACTCTGGTCATTCACACGAGAGCCCGAGTGAGTACTTTATCCGCAAAACGGAGCTGCTTAACACAGTTTATACTATGGACGATTCAGAGATTATCTTAGAGGTCATGGATGGTGCACCTTCAACCTGGAACACTATCCTCACCACTCAGATGTATCGTGATATAGTTGAATTCCAGTCTGCGATTCGCTATCATGAGGACGCATTAATGAAGCTCGACCGACATGAAAGGGAGAGCTCATACCGCGACCGTGATCGTGACCGTGATAGGGACAGGGAGCGAAATAATATTCGCACTGCTCGGGTTAATCTCGTCGGTTGGTCAGCTAATCTTGGTCCGCCGAAATTTCCTAAGGATGATCGGAATGTCTCCAAGAAGTCAACACCGGAATCCAAGGGTGCAAGGCCATGTCGGCATTGTGGCAGTGGGAAGCACTGGGATAACGAATGTAAGCATTCATTCAAAGGCAATAGAGCTGCCCGAGCCAACCTTGCAAGCACGACCTGTGATGATCTAGATGCTCAAGAGGAGTACGATGACATGTATTACGGCTTAGATGTCGAAGAATCCATGTCGTCTGATGAATCTAATCAGGGTTTTGAGGAGCCCCTTCGGATTACTGAATCTGAGTCTTATCTTGTCAGCTCGGGCAACGATGAGGTCAGAGATATTTCAGCTCTGAAGGGGAATAGTGAGTCGAAAGACTCTCCAAGAGACTCGGAAAATATGGCATTAGACTCACACTCGGAAATCGACTCTTCGGATGCCTCCAAACACGTTGAAGCTGTCGAGCCAAAGGCCTGTACAGGCTATTGTGCAAAACCGGCACTCAATAGAAATACGCGGCGACGGTTAGCGAGGGAAATTCAAGCCAAGAATTATCATATTCGACACTCACCAGGTGTGGGACGTGAAAAGGTGGTGATTGAACTTCGCAAGCACATGGCTCGACCTCCTGGATGCTCGTTCCTCGGATCGCAACCTACGGAAGCTACCGCAACAATAGGTGGGCTCAACGTTGACCCTCTCAATGTCATCGTGGATACAGGTTCGGACATTACCTTGATTTCGCAGAAGGCTTTGGAGAATTTATCACATCCTCCGAAAATTAAAGCTGGACAGAACATCAAGCTTATTCAGATAACAGGGAAATCTTCGATCTCAGGTTTCGTCACCTTGGATATGTTTTTCCATCCAGAAGACGGACCTGTGAAGCTGAATGTAGAAGCCTATGTCGTGAAAGGGATGACTACACCGTTTATCCTGGGTAATGATTTCACAGATCAGTATTCAATTTCGGTCACTCGAGAGGAAGGAGAGACGTACCTGCAGTTCGGAAACTCCGGAAGACGACTTAAAGTGGTTACCTCCACGTCTCCGCATATGGCTGACGAGGATGGGCATGCATTCAAAGTAAAGGTGCGGCCAGGAATTGTTCAGCATGGACCGAAGGCAAAAGTTCATCGTAGGAATCAAAAACTGAACCGAAAGGCTCGGTTGCGACGACAGAACTCAGAGGTATGGGCCACGGAGAGGGTAGTAATTCCACCAGAGACTAGTGTTGCTGTACCGATTCAGGCTTCGTTCCCCAGAGGTCAGGATTCTCTCTTTGTCGAAAGGCATTTTGGAGCGCATGGTAACGCGGATGATGTTTACGGCTCTCCGGACTCGTTGATATCAAAGGACAAACCTGTTCTTCACGTCGCCAATTTTTCGCAGACTCCAGTTGTTATATCGGCAGGACAGACTCTTGGTACCTCCAGAAATCCGAAGACTTGGTTGGATAGAATGGGGAAATTCTCGAGGGACCAACAAGCTAAAATCAATGTACACGCCGCACTGATGCGAGCGTTGGTATCCGAAAAGCTATCAGCAGATCAGCACAACGCCACGTGCCAAATGGCCAACAGTGATGACGGCCGGCTGGACTCCGAAAGTGGAAATGATCTGCTGACCCTTGCCTCTGCTACTGCACGCTCGAGAACGAAGATTTCGTCGAAGGCTCAACGCAATGCCCACGAAGCGGACGACCCTCTTGCTGAAGATCCTCTTGAAGGCGGCCCAAAGACCTCAGAAGTTCCAGAGGAATTCATCTCAAGTGAACGGCTGCTTGCGGAAGTCGACATTTCATCAGATATTTCTGTCGATCAGCGTAAGGTCTTGGAAGAAATGATTCTTCGCAACAAACTCGCATTCGGGGTAGACGGTAGCTGGGAAACTATGAAGGACAGGTTGAAATATTAATGAAGCCTGGATCAGAACCAGTTTCCTTACCGCCATTCCCAGTTTCACCTGCTAACCGTGAGGTCATCGATAAGCAGATGGACTCGTGGATTAAACTGGGGGTAATCGAACCTTCTAAGAGTCCTTGGGCTGCACCTGTCTTCATCGTTTACCGGAATGGTAAGCCGCGCATGGTGATTGATTTGCGAAGGCTCAACGAGATGGTTATACCCGACGAGTTTCCGCTTCCACGTCAGGACGACATCCTTCAAGCACTCTCTGGATCTCAGTGGCTCACTACTCTGGATGCACTCTCTGGTTTTACTCAGCTTACTATGTCTCCCTCGTCTGCGGAGAAGCTCGCGTTTCGTACTCATCGGGACTTTGGCAGTTCCGCAGAATGCCCTTTGGGTACCGCAATGGACCTAGTGTATTTCAGCGTGTAATGCAAAATATTCTTGCGCCATTTCTGTGGATTTTCGCTCTGGTCTACATTGACGACATCGTCGTCTTCTCGCTCACGTTTGAAGACCACATCCACCACCTTGACCAAGTCTTCTCGGCGATGCAAATGCAAATGTGACGCTCTCACCATCAAAATGTCACTTTGCGTACCAGTCCCTGCTGTTGCTCGGACAGAAAGTTTCACGGCTCGGACTTTCAACGCACAAAGAGAAGGTTAACGCGATTATTGATCTCAGTGAGCCTCGGAATGTCTATGAACTCCAACAGTTTCTCGGCATGATGGTTTACTCTCTGGTTATATCCCTTTCTATGCTTGGATCGCTTATCCGTTCTTCCAGCTATTGAAGAAGGAAAACAAGTGGGACTGGAACGAAATTCATCAGGAGGCATTCGACTTGTGCAAGCAAGTTTTGACGAATGCGCCTGTTCGGGGGTATGCTCAGAGAGGGAAGCCATATCGTGTTTATTCTGATGCTTGCGATTATGGACTTGCTGCAATTTTGCAACAGGTGCAGGCAATTCAAGTGCGCGATCTTCGCGGGACTCGTGTCTATGAACGCCTAAAGCGCGCGTTCGATGGTAAGGAGCCAATTCCGACCTTGGTCACGGCTATAAAAGGCGTTGATGACGTTCCAGAACCCGGACAATGAATGGGCTGCGAATTTTGAAGATACCGTGGTGCACATTGAACGGGTTATTTCGTACTGGTCCAGAGTTCTCAAATCACCGGAACGGAATTATTCACCTACAGAACGCGAAGCTCTAGCACTCAAAGAGGCCTTGATCAAGTTTCAACCGTTTCTCGAGGGAGAAACAGTCCTTGCTATCACCGATCACGCCGCGCTGACATGGAGTCGTACTTTCCAAGAACGTCAACCGCCGACTTCTCACCTGGGGAACCGTTTTCGCAGCATATCCTGGACTCAAAATCGTGCATCGGGCCGGACGAGTCCATTCAAACGTCGATCCGATCTCCAGACTTCGACGAAGAGTCCCCATTCAAGTTGGCCCTGCTGCGGATAATATTACCGCAGTCGAACTCAAGACCGAGGATGCCATTAAAAATATGTTCGATGAACTCGGCCCGAAATTTGAGGAGAAATTACTCACCGTTGCGACACGACTTGTACGATCAGAGGAAGAATTTCCTGGCAGCAGTATGATCACCATTGGTGAAATTCCTGTGAGCACGGATGAATCTGTAACTGCATCATACATCACTTCTAAATGCTTCTCAGTCCTTGTCGGCATTCCTGAGTCGGAATTAAAAGACTGGGGCAACTGCATATAAGGAAGACCCGCATTTTTCTCAGGTTTTGAAGGGATGGAAGGCGGAAAGCGACTGGGAGCAATCCACACTATCCACAATACCACTACAGTGAGTCAGGGCTCATTTACTTCGAAGATTGGGAAGGAAATAATCGTTTGTGTGTACCGGAGAAGTACAGGGTTCCAGTCATGTCAGAAATTCACGACCACACTCACAGAAGGTGCGGCACAGCGGCTATCATCGAAGCTACAACAGACTGGCGGCACTTATTATTGGCCGAAGATGTCCCGCCATCTCAAACAGTACACCTCGACTTGTGACATCTGTCAGAAATCGAAGCCACGACGCCACGCACCCACAGGCCTGTTACGGCCCATTCCTATTCCGACTCAGCCCTTTGAAGTAGTTTCAATGGATTTTATTCCTGAGTTACCGACTTCAAATGTTTCGATAATATCCTTGTGATTACCGACAAACTTACCAAGTATGCAATTTTCATCCCCTGTTCAACTTCGATCACGGAAGTGGATACTGCCAAACTGTTTTTTCAAACACGTCATTTCTGATTTCGGCATACCGAAGCAAATAATTTCGGACCGCGACACGCGATGGCGTCATGATTTTTTGGTCGGAAATTTGCCATTCAATGGGGATGAAACGTGCTCTGACTACAGCGTATCACCCACAAGCTGATGGCCAAACCGAAAATCTCAATCAAACCTTAGAGATAGCTTTGCGTGCGTATGTAGGCCCATCTGAGACGACTGGGCTGACCATCTCGACGGTCTAAAAATTAGCATACAATTCCACGCCACACACCAGCACGGGATTCTCACCCGCATTTCTATTGCGCGGATACCACCCAATTACGGCCTCGACAATTCTCTCGGGCTGCATCGGCTCTCCCACGGCCCCACAACGAAGCCGTAATTGAAAGGGGGGATAAACAGGTGATCAATGACAAAGCTCAGCAGATGACCGAGGAATTTGAAGCTAATCGAAAGTCGGGCCAAGGAAGCTTTGCTCTTGGCGCAAATTTTCCCAGAAACGATCCTACAACAATGGCAGACTCACAACGGAATTCGACGAAGGTGACTTGGTGGTTTTAAAACCCACATTCACTTGACCCTCCTCAGAAATGAGAAGGGAAGGGGGAAGAAATTGTTGATGAAGTACGACGGCCCATTTGAAATCATCCGAAAGCTCAGTCCCAGTCACATATCAATTACGGCTTCCGATTTCGGTATGGCATTCACCCTATTCTGAATATAGCGCATCTCGAGCCTACCAAAAGTCACCTGTTGAATTCGGTGAGCGCCCAACAAAAAATCTAAAATCGCGATGATTTCGATGTTAAACCTGGAAGTGGACGTTGAATGTATCCTAAGCCGAGCGCTTCAGGAAAGTTCGTGGACGACGGATTCAACAATTCAAGGTTAGATGGAAAGGTTTGGCCCCCGAAGACGATGAATGGCTGACTAAAAAGGGGCTTAGGAACGCACCGATGATCCTCCAAGATGGATGGATTCAAAGGAAAGTGAAGGCACACCAACAAATCCGAATCAACAAGGCCGACAGGCCGCAGATCCTGTCATAGAGAGTTTTGGCATTCCCCGCGTTCCCGTGCTGCGATAATCATCTATATAATATGTACCCCTTCGCCGGGTCCTTGGCGCATTCATTCTTCGCCCTCTTTTATTTTATTTTTTCGCCATCACTTCCCTGTCTGCATCCGTTTTGTACTTCTATCGTTTGCTTCCTTGATCTCTCTATTATCTCCGCTATGGTCATCCAGCTTCTCTATCCGAACAGCTGTAGCAATTCCCGAGGAGATTCGCAAATACAACAAGGACTTCCGACTCGGACCAGAACGAGTTCAGGTATCCCACTTCCATCATTTACATCCGTGGCACTTATTTTATTCACTGGATACAGGAATCACGTGCTCCATGTCAGTTTCCGAGCACGCTAGATTTCGCGTATGGTGGACTCCGCACACGCCTTACCCGTCCAAAGTGCGATCCCTCACCTCGGGCCTCGCTATTCTCCAATTCCTCATCTTCCTCTCGCGAATCAACCTCCTCTGACGAGTCTGAGACTCCAGAGTCGTCCCCTGATCCTTCTGGCTTTCCAGTATCAGCCACGTTGAATTGTGTACGTTCTATTTTATCCGACCCTCCACTTCAATTTGGCTCTATTTCTTCCGAGGATCTTCCGTTCACCTTCGGCTTTACTCCTTCGATTCCGAGTCGTACATCACCTTCCGTTGACAACGCATGTGCATTGGTTCCGAATTTGACATCAACAACCCGTGGCTGGCCCTGGACTCTATTTTAGGCGATCCGACGCTCAGGTTGCTCTTTCGCGTCATGTTAGGCCCAGGTATCACACTTCGGACTCCCACCATGGACGATATTGTCCCCGAAATCAATTACGGCACCGCGGTTTATCATATTCGTGACACATACCTGCAGCACATCTTCGACAGTTTCGACAAGCTCGTTGCATTCACTGCGCCGGAAATAACCACAGCCCACGACGAAACGGCGATGGACTTCATATTCCTATGTCACTTCCCAAGCAGGGTCTCAAGGAACTCGGGACTCTGATGCCCGGTATTTCCCTTTTTCGTGGCTACACTTCACGCGACCTCAACGATGTCGTTTTCCAAACCATTGCGGCCGCCAAGGAGTACATCTCAGCTGCGCAGAAGATTTATACCTATTATCTGCATTGGGTTGCTAATTGCATTCGGAACTCTGTAGAGTGCGGCTTCCATTCGAAGTGGAATTGGGGTGCACCAATTAATATGTCGCACACGGAATTCCTTCATCGTGCTTCGAAGAATGCCTTCTACGGTGGCTACGAATCTCTGAAGCGGTTGATGAGTCATCAAGTTTATGCGAACGAGATGGATTTTGGTAACCATCTGTTCTCGCTTACTGCCATAACGATGCTCATCAAATTTTTAAAGTGTGTGCCTGCTTTATCTCACGCAATGCTCAACGGATCCTCTTCTCTGAACGCGAGGGTGCAACCTACATTACGATCTGGCCCTTGCCCGACTGCAGGTACGACGATCTCTGTGCTGAGGAGCCGTCCGATCAATTCCTGCGCATGTACTTAATGGAGCAGGGTTTGGATATGGAGGATCTCGACACCAGCGTGATGTCGGAGGAGGACGGTGATGTTTCGTGGAACGGAATCGACTGTTGATGGATGGCTCTCTGATACGTACTTTTTATTGCTCATCTACGCTCCGGTACAGCGAACATTATTTATTGCGGCTCGCAGTACTTTCTTGACCTTGTACAATTACCTATCATGGTACCGAATTTTTTGTACTCTTTACCTACGGGTTTGTACCAAATTTGATCTTCCAGA
>JARGXW010000166.1:0-241364 GCA_029204085.1 Mycena sp. CBHHK59/15 | reverse complement strand
GCGATTTGGCCCGACGCGGCGGCCCGGGAGTTTGGAAAATCCAGGGACAGATCCCGCAGCCCAAGGGAAGCGGGCCCAGGCACATTGCTATCAGTAGTACGTCTTTATACTCGTCGTCTTCCGGTCGTCTATTGACCTCTTTCACCAGATGACCGCCTGTACACCCTCCACGAACTCGCGTCCACGCTGACCGTGCAAGCCATCCCCACGGCCCCCAACGGCACCTCGTCCATAATCTCGAGCACCTCCATAATCCCCGCCAATCCTCCAGCAGGCGCCGTTTGGGCTGCAGCAGAGATCCTCATCCCCCCGCCGTCGCCGCAGTTCCCCAGGCAGTACATCTACGTCTCGAATCGCAACACGGGTGTTCAGACGCCGACGGGCGACTCCATCGCCATCTTCGAGAACGTCAACCAGGGGACACCGCGCGAGCTCCTGCAGCTGGTCACGCAGGTTTACACCGGGCTCGACCAGATTCGGGGCATGGAGATTGGGAGCGCGGTTCCTGGCGGAGAGGAGTTCCTCCTCGCGGGTGGCGTGGCGGGGACTGCTGGCGTTGTGGTGTTCAGAAGGGTGAACGGCGGACGGGGCCTCGAGGAGGTCGTGCGGAATACAGATATCCCAACGAGAACGAGCTTCGTCTGGGCATAGAATCTACATAAGATGCACTGTATATAGTAATTCATGATTTGTACGTGTTTCGCATCACCATCTCAAACTTTAGTGGCTCTTTCAATTGACTTTGCTCCCAACTCAGCTCTACCTTTGGTCTTTAAATGAGCTTAGATACCAAACCGACTATCGATCCTGGCGCAGCGTCTGCAGGTATTCCCTCTTCGTTGGTCGACCTGAAGCCTAAGGTCGAATCTATCGACCTGAAGCAGCCTAAGGCCGAATGCGCTCCATCCAAGATCGAGGAAAGCGCGGATCTCTCTGAGTCAACTTCAGAAGTCGCGACGCTAAGAGCTACAGGCGTTCTCTCTTATCCGGTCGACCTGAAGCCTGAGGTCAAATGCACTCCATCCAAAACCAAGGAATCCGCCGATCCCTCCGAGTCAACCTCGGAAGTCACGGTGCTGAGAGCTCTGCTGGCTCAAAAAGCAGAGGAATCTTTGGAAAGAGAGGTTAAATTGAGAAAGGACCTTTTCAAAGTTGAGAAGGAAAATACAAAGCTTAGACGGGAAAAGACTGCCTACGCAGCGAGGATTGGTGCATTAGAGGCGGAGATTGCGCGGATGGTAAAACCTTCGGTCAAGAAAGAGCAGGTTTGTCACTCATCTCCGTTTGTTAATTTGACGTGCTAGTATGCTCATTCGCCACAGAACTCGTCCAGAGGTGCGAAAAGTTCAAGGTCAAACACGAAAGAAGTCATTAATGGTGAGTTCGCGTTTGGTCAATCCGATGTGCGACTCAGTATTTGAGTCGTATAAGATTTTGGATTCGGAAGACGAACAGGACAAAGATGACTCGCCAGCCTCTTTCCCCGCTATTCCTGATATGCAGCCTCCTTCAGAAACTCCAGTAGAAGACACGAATACTCTCCGTGACCTGAATGGACTCCTTCACTAGAGACACTGTCTCCGTCGGGTCCTACACCCTCTGAACAATCCCTCACCCAGCGTCGCACCTGCGATCCAGACATCCAAGCCAAGGAAGAGGTGATCGACGTCGTTATCAAAACTGAAGGCGGACCCGACGAATTCAAGCGCGTCACTTTGATCAAGTCTGAGGATGGCAGTTTCGACATTTGGAACGTAGATGGATTTGGCTTGGGCCCCGACTATCCCAGGGACGAAAAATATAATAGAGGATTCACTCGGAAGGTAATAAGTGATGTACGTGGTGTTTTCACTATGAGATCCGCTCTGTTTATGTATCAATCATTAGGCATTCGGGGGAGGGCATATGGAATGTTACCACAACTGGAAGAAACCCAAACCTAGTCAAGAAACCAAGGCACCTTTGTGCGTTGCCAATTGTGTCCCTGGGGCAACGTTGTGATGCTCCAAATAGCCTGACATTTAATCGGTCCTGGAATAATGCACTTCCCGTAAGTCCGGGTGCGCACGGCATGGGATTCTTCGGAATGAGCAGTTCTCCCACTGGGTTGAAACCTCTCAATTTTTTTTGTTGGAGAGGGAACGTAAGTAAACCTAGCGGTGATGCCTTTCGCGGAACTTATATTTTCAAAGAAATAATTGGCGATTGTCGGGGAACTTACGACTTTCATAGATGGGGAGAGATCGCGACACGTCATGTTTCTCTGCTCCCTCCCCATGTCCTAGACAATTGGGCTCACGGAATGGCCACAACTCAGTGGGGAAAGGCCGCGATTGAAGATGCCAACGCAGACCTGAAGGACCCTGCCAAGGTGGTCGTCGCAACAAAAGACAGCGTCCTACAGGCCATTCGGGATGGCCGCATTACAATTCCTTTCACCATTCTTCGTTGTGTCGGTACCCCCAAGATTGGTTCGAACGCTTACTTACTACGAAAAGCACCCAAACCGAAGAAACCGACGGCGCCCAAAACACCCAGGAAACGAGCGGGACCCAAAGCGAACGGGTCGCCGAAGAAGCAGGCCCGGACGTCACAGAAGGGGAAACGCAAAGCAGTGAAGGTGGAGTCTGCTTCGGAGGCATCAGAGGAAGAGACGGATGTGGAAATCTATAAGCAAGAACCTGACGATGATGAGGAGTATGTCGGCGACCATAGCGGGTCTCGACCGATCGCGGGGCTTCCAATCCGGACCTCTCCTCGCAAGATGCAGAGCTTGAGAATGAGTGTCGAGCTTTAGATATCTCCCAGCCCACTGGCACTTCGCGATCAGTTCTTGGATAAACTTTGAATTCGGCTTTGGATAAAATTTCCTTGTGTTTATTTTTACGCCACCCAAACCCTAATACCTGGGTCCTCAAGCGCTAAGCTTTAAGCTGAGGCCCCAGGTGAGGCTGAACTTGGCTCTCCGAATCATCCAACTTGTGCGTCGGATCTCCGGGCCGAACAAGCTATGATTATTTTAAATAATTTGATTTGCTGCCGCTTTCCTCACTCGACGCTTGGCTCGCTTCAACGGAATTTATGGTCGATCGTCTTTATAGATTTTCGGGCGGTAGGCATATACTTCGCTCGGTAGTATTCCGACGCAAGCAGACAGCTAAATGAGTTGAACACTGATGAACGCTGGTGATGCCATCTCTGTTCATCTCCTCATAAGCCTCCAGCCTTGCTTCGACCCTCTACTCAACCTGTTCTTGAGGCACGGTCATCGGTATCGCCTATGCCTTCAGAAACAGACCCCCTCCTGCATGAAGAGTCTGACTCGGAGCGCTCTGCTCGTGCATCTCCACGCCTGCCGCGGACTCCGACGAAACCGCAGTCCCCAATCCAATCAGTCCATATTACATCCCAGTAGTGGCTTTTCTAGCCAGACTATGCTTCTTCATTCCCACCACGACGATAGTGGAAATACTTCTGGAACTCACCTGTCGGCTGTACTGGAATTATAGCGGTACCGAGCCACCCATCTCAGAGGACAAATGCACCCACCCATCTGTGCGGCAATACTTCATCATTCTCAACACCGCTGTGGGAGTCATGGATGGTCTGGGAGGTACTCCCTTCCTTTGCATAAATATCCTCTGGTAATTTACGGGTTAAAGGACTGGTCATGTATGGTCCCCTCGGCAGACTCTCGGGGAAATACGGTCGACGAAGCATGATGGTGGTCCTCACCGTCCTGATCATTCTCAACAGTTTATGCCTCATAGGAGCCTATAAGCTCGCAATAGGTTTCACCGCTCCTCTACTATTACTATGGCTGGTATTGGCATCCGCCACTGGCCCTTGGGAGATCGATATTATGACTGTGATGTATGTCGTCGACACAACGGCCACAAAGAAACGGTAAGGATGACTCGGCTAACCCGCTCTCTATGGACTAAAAGAACATTCTCAGGACCTCGATGCTTTCTGTTGTCATGGGTTGTGCATATGTGGCGGGCATCCCTGCATTTGCGATCGGAGGCTGGTTAACTACCTGGACGCAAGATGATGCCGTGGTTTATTGGGCTGTCATCGGCATAGCCCTGTTCCTACTTGCCTACATCGCCTTCATCCTCCCGGAGTCCTTCGATCACGCAAGAAGGGAAAAGTTGGCATCGGAATGGAAGAACGAAAGGGAGCGATCTGGTCGAGGGACCGGCTACCTCAACTCAGCGCTCGAAACTTTCTTTCAGCATTTGACCTTGTTAAAACCTCATCGAGACCCAGTGACTGGTCGTTGGAATCTACGTCTCCTGTGGTGTGGAGTTCACGCTTTCCTCTCGGCCCTAGCGTCTGGGTATCTAATAAATTCCATCCTGATTTACCTGGCTCTACACATGCGTTATAAACCAGATGAGGTGAGTAATCTCCGAGCCTCTCCGAGCCCTGTAGTGGTGTGCATTTACCATGTGCTCTAGAACGGTTACACGCTCACTGTCTCAGCCATCGCAACCGGATTTTCTCTAATCATTGTCACTCCTCTCCTTATCAAATGGGGGCGACATTTCTACGGCTTCGCTTATAAACATACTACGAACCCCTCAGTCAAACGCGACACCAGAAATTCACTAATAAACGCCAAATTGGACAAGCATCTAGCGATATTCGGCTGGACGATTGATATCTTGTCCATGGCCTTTCTTCCTCTGGCTCGGACCCGCATGCAAGTTACGATCTGTAGGTCAACGCTTGCCGATAATCAAACTACATGGTCTCATGAGCTTTTTTGTAAAGCCCTGATGGTGCTCGGCGCGTCTTACTTCCGGATATCAACTTTCCGGTGCGTCGTTGTTGCCAGTGGAGACTCCATCCGCAGTGGTGCGCACTGAGGTTGATCTTTTTTCGTCGTTGTGTTCATGTTCTTTTTTTCTATTACTATTAGGCGAGATCTTGGCTGCCATTCAGACCCTCACTGCTTTAGGCACCGCACTGTCTGGCTTGGTGCTCGGATCTGTGCTCAGTGCCTCGATAGATACATTTCCTGGACTGGTCTTCCTAGTCTATTCGGTGGGTTCACTGCCATCTTGGAGCAATTTATGCTTGTCACTGACACTTTTTCCAGGCCATCGCTTTCGTTTCCGTCGTTGCGTTGTGTTTGATTAAAGATTCAGATAGATACATCGCGCCATTGGCCACTGACTCGTAATTTTAATTATGCGAGCCACGATAACAGAGTAGCGGACGATTTCAACGTGCTCTTAGATAGGACCTCCAAATCGCGTATCGAAAACCGTAGAAGGCGACAATGATACAGCAGAAAGAATACGTACGCTACATGCATTTTACAGTGTTTACTTCCCCTCATACCGGCTCAACAAAAGTTGAACATCCTCAAAAGCCTGTACAACTACCTCCTGGTGCTCCCGACTGCGCGGCTGGATCGCGCATTTGAAGGGGCGAGGCATCACAACGAAGTCCTGGATCAACCTTTCAACGCGTTGATTTCCTCAAGTCAAAAGTGGGATGGCGCACGGAGGAATAGTGGCAGAGTTCCCGTGATATAGACTCGTTCGTCTTCGGATCGGTTGGCGGGCCAAATTCCAGGGCCCAGATCAACCGCATCGTCGTCAGTTGCTATTTCCGAGTTTAGATGTCAGAACTAGGAAAAGAAAAAGTGCGTGCCATCGTGGACCGCGCGACCCATTGGCCGGGGCATATCCGCTGTTCGGGAGTACACCCAATGTCATGAACTCGGCCAAATAAAAGAGGGAAAAGCGCACCCGGCCACCGCCGAACAGGAAGTTGTCGCGGAAGTCGATGTCCATCCCAGGCCGGGTCCCATGTTTGGATTGCAGGAACCGGTCGGGGTTGAACACCTCTGGGTGCTCAAACACGTCTGGGTCGTGGTACAGCGCATCTGCACCCACCACCATCAATAAATTCAGCATTGATGATTTGTCAAGCAAGACGAACGAGTGTTGAGCACGACCACTGTGTCCTTCGGGACAACGTAGTCTTTATACTGTATTGCATGCAATCTATGAGATTTTTCCGCAAATGTACGAGGAAGAAGAGACTCGCGATAAAATCACCCGTCATGAGGTGCGGAACGCCCATCGGAAACTGCGGCCGGAAGCGCAGGGTCTCATTGATGAGCCCGCCGACGTACGGCATTCGCGTGAAGTCCTCGAGCTCTGGCAGGCGCGTGTTGCCCACGACCGCGTCGATCTCCTCGCGCGCACGCGCCTGGCACTCGGGGTACGCCGCGAGCACGAGCACGAGCGACAGCAGGAACGCGCCCGTCGTGTCGGACCCCGCGTCGAGCAGTGAGATGCCCGTGTACCTGCACCGCATCGCGCCTTTTAGCAGAACAGATATACGTGAGGTAAAGCGGGGGGGGACGGACGAGTAGAACGTCTTTTCTTCTAGCAGCACGTCCATCTCCTGGACCTTGCCGATGAAGCACTCGGGGAGGTCGCCCTCCGCGCGCCACCGCGCGGTGTCGCGGTACAGCTTGGTGTGGAGCGCCGTGCGCGTGGCACCGATCTGGTCGCACACCGCGCGCCAGGGTGCGAGGGGCTTCGGGAGGTACTTGAGCACCGGCAGCATATCGAAGGGCGGATAGACGCCGGGTGCGATGGAGTGGACTAGTTGGTCGAGCGACTGTGGTTTGATTATTTGAGCGGGAGTTCGAGGAGTGAGATGATCCGTACCGTATAGAATTGTTGGACTTCGTCAGAATGGAAGGACGGCGCTCTTTGGCCATATGTAAAGATCTGAAGGCATGATAAGTGTTATAATATCGAAGTTGAGTCGAATTTTGTTACCTTTGCGAGGGAATGCGTATATCGGCGTATCGAGTGCGAAAAATCCTAAAGGTTGCAAGTACAACTTCTTGACACCGTCTCATTATGCAATTCAATTCGAAGGAAGTACCGAAGGGTGCGTCATCAAATCATGCAGCAGCACAGTACTCTCCGCTGCCTGCACAGGTACGTATTTCAACGAATTTTGCGGAGAAAAAAATCGTGCCAGCATCCTGCGGAGGTTTCTCAACCGAGAACCTTCCGCGAAACATTAGACATCGCGAGACACGGAAATGCATGAAAACACCGCACAATCAGTGTGAATAAAACATTGTATTCGCCGCTCGAGCCGCTCAGCTCTGCGATGTAGTTCCCAGGCCGGGAGCTGCCTGCCCAGGCGTGCTTGTCAACGACCTCCTTGATGCGGTGGCACTTGACAGGACGACCATCGTCCCGGAGCCAACCTTGAGCTATATAACTGTTGAAGATTGGAGGATAAGAATTTTGGTGGGTCAGACGTACCGAGAAGATATCACCGTACTCTCTTGCCCATTCTGTCAGTCTGCAAGGAATAATTCAAATCAAGATACAGCATGCAGTCGAACGAGAGCGGTATACTTCAGATGCAGGTCCCCCGCGGCCTCGCGCAAGAGGTGCGCGTTCCCGAGCAGTGGCACCGTCGGCGGACCTAAGCAGGATAATTTTGAATCGGCCGAGCGATCTATGAGATGTGCAGCAGCGATCCTCACCTGGCGGCAAGCCCTGCTCGCGCCGCCCTAAGCGAAGGAGAAACGCGACAGTCCAAAAAAGAAGGGAACCGAGCACAAGATCTCAGAATACTGCATGGCAAGTGAGAAGTATGAAGCGGCTCCCGGCGCGTTTTATAGATGTGCGTAGCTTCTTATGCCGCTGGACGGCCGCGATGTGCTCACTGACTCAATTGACATAATATCGTCTTGGATTCTTTTCAGAAAGGTCAATCGACTTGCATGGGAGGGTGAGCTCAGGTTTGGAGGCGGAGCCAATAAGACTGCAGGCACCTGCAGAGAGTTTTCACGCGGTTGGGAGTGCGTTGATCCGGTAGCAGACGAATACGACAGGAAGTTATCTGCTTGTACCTACCGGGTTCGAAGTTAGGCTTTTTTAAGAACTGAGTATGGACAACCTCCATCTTATGAAAGGCAGTGGCGCAACTCCGTGGAATGGGGAAACCATAATGGCGAGTCCGGTGGGCTTAGAGGCCCGGTCAATATATGAAGTTCGAGAAAACATCGAGGATGTTGGGTGGATAGAAGTTAACTTGAGGCTTCGTTCCCAGTCATAACGTCAGCGTGATTCAACCCAGTAGTCAGCATAAGGTCATCAGGATTATTGCGCATAGAGAGGCTGGAGCGAGAAAGACATTGTTGATTTCAGCAGCAGACGTTAGGATTGGCTCCGCCCGTTTCTTCGAGACGAACTGTGGACCAGGCGTAGTCAGCTTGCGTAAATCTGAAGGCATAATCTCGTGAAAGTCCTTCCAATGGTTGTAAGCAAGTTCTTCTTGAAAAAAGCCGATTCAAACGAGAATTTTAGGGGCCGGGCATGCGCAAGGCAGGGCAAGGCTGGGTATGAAACGACGCTCAAGCGCTCAAGTTGAATGGAGGTTCGGAGATGCAACTGTGACTAGACTGTGACGGAGGCACTGTACTTAGCTGTGGCAACAGTCACGCCGTGGGAAACAGCAGGCCAACGTCAGACCTCTCCACAACTTACCATCCCTCCACATCGTTTGAAACGGTGAGCAGCCTGCGACGCAGTCCACGTTGCCTGACCGCCCTCGACCTACCCCGTAGACCCGCACGCCCGCATCATGTTCGTCTCCCAGCGACTTCGAGCAACAGGCCCTCTTGACACTCTTCCATTTGCTCTCTAGGTCCGAACCATATGACCCGTATCTTCCCCGCAATGGCTCCTCCTCGAACCCCACACCCGGGGGCCAGGGAAATGCCAAAACCGCAGCAATCCAGGCGCAAATTGACGACACTGTCGGTATCATGAGGGAGAACATCACCAAAGTCGCAGAGCGAGGCGAGCGGCTGGACTCGCTGCAGGACAAGACGGGTGAGTCATCCTTTTTGGCTGCTTGCCTGCCCCTCTCGCTTCCGACTGGTGTGGGGGCTGGACTGCGATTCTAACCGACACCTAGACAACCTCGCGGTATCAGCACAAGGCTTCCGCCGCGGCGCTAACCGGGTCCGCAAGGTGCGTTGTCTGTCCCATCCTCTGCCCGTATGATTACTGACTGTCTCTGCAGAATATGTGGTACGTTTCCGTTGTATTCCCCCTCGCTGCTCTGTCTCACGTATGCAATATCACATGGCAGGTGGAAAGACATGAAGGTTCGCAGTAGTCCTCCTCCCCCATACACGAACTAACGCACCCCTCAAGATGCGCATTATCATCGGCGCGGCCATCGCAGTCATCATCGTGATTATTGTCGTCTCCATTGTCAAGGCGACAAAGAAATGAGATGCCTCCCCCCTTCGCATCCGTATGATGTATCTATGCACCCCATTAATTCGCTCCATCCGGCCTCGCGTCTGCGGACCTTGTGTTCTCTCTTATTATATATCGTTCTGTGTGTACATTTTCTCGATTCCCGGTCCAAAATTCGAGTTGCTGCACTCTGCGATGCAAAAATGGGTCGCAATTTCGTGTTATGGTGCAAGAAAGCCAATCTTTCTCCAATACCGCACCCACGTCTCCACGTCCGCGCGCCCGAGCTGCTCCCCGCGCAGTGTGGCGTACACCTGTGGCGCCGCCAGCACCGCCAGTTCCGTCGCCATGTTTGCAAGTCCGAACGCCTCAGCGTCAGGCGCGCCAGCCGGCGGTTCGCCGTGCGGTAAAATTGCAGCAGCACAAGTGCCGGCGCAGCCGCGGTGGCCGCGTGGGTCGACGCCTCGAGCACGGCGAGCCAGTCTGCATACGGCACGAGCGGCACGCCGAGCACTGCCGCGAGCGCGCTGAAGAGCACGTCGGACGGCACGGGCGCAGGGTGTACGAGGTGCACAAAGTGAGCGCTTGGTGCCGAGGGGATGCTGTGGCGCAGCTCGACGAGCGCGGCCGCCGCGCGGTGCGCGGGGATCCACGAGACGTGCTGTGCGGGGAGCATGTCAGCCACGAGGACCAATTGATGCATAAAATAAACGGGCTTACGCCGTGCGGATGAGGCAGACGCCGCAGGAGCTGTGCGGACCTGACGAGCGTCGGCAGCCACTCACCCGGGCTCCAGCTGCCGTTGGGGCCGCCCGCTAAGCAGTTCTGTGTCAGCGTCGGTCTGTGAGCCGTCGGTAAGCATTACGCACAGACTTGACCAATCCGCGCGATGACGGGTCGCAGTGTGGTGGCCGCAGCCGCTCTGACAAGGATGTTCTCGGCGACCCATTTAGACTCCGCATAGCCAGAGCCAACGGCCGTCACTGGTGGTAGATTCGCCTCCTCCGGAACGACGACTCCCTCTGGCCAGTCTGGACACCTACATTAGGAAGCCATACATGCATGTCAACGGGCAATGGATGGGACATACTGCAGAAGAGGCTGTGGGAACTGGCAAAGACGAACCGAGGCGTCTCTGCGTGGGGCGAACTAAGTGCTAGGTCGACAAGCCGTCGTGTTGCAGCAATGAGTGGCTCCAGCGACGAGAGCACGACATTGAAATCGATGCGCCACGCTGAGCTCCAAGTTAGAGTCTGACTAAGTCATTTTAGGTGGGATGGGCGGACCTTGGTGGATAATGCAGGTAACACTGACCCGAATCTCCTCGTACGTCTCGTCGTCGAGCCCAAAGTTCGGCTCCGCGATATTGCCCTCCAGAAGGACGAGCCGCTCCGAGTTCAGTAGCGCAAAGTCGAGCTCGCGATCGCGGAAGCTCGCCACCTGGCGGATGAGCACGGACCGTACACCACGGGCGTCGGGGCGATTCAGTGCGTACACGCGCGCGACCGCCGGATCCTTCAGCAGGTGCTCCAGCACGTACGAACCCAGCGCACCCGTGCTCCCGGTGAGCAGGACTACCTCCCCATTGACTCCAGGTGATGGTTCGGACGATCGCGGGCGGGGTGGCGTGAAGTCTCCGCTGTATCGGTCCACCAGGCGCTCCATCTCAGAGACCTTGCTCGACATCATGGCTAGTGCGACGAAGCCGTGCCCATACTGGGACAAATAAGCGCCTAACCGCCGGATCGTAGGATTGGAGTACACAAAATTGTGCGGGACGCTGTAGGTGTTTATTTTAGTCCGGAGCGCGCTGAGGATGGTGTTCCGAATGAGTGTAGCTTGCAAGCTGGATGCGGAGAAATGAGTTACGCTATGGATAGCCCACGACAAACGAACCTGTCACATCCATTTTGAAATATATCCGCATCATCCGCAATGGGAAAGTGCATCACTTTCTCTACCGCCTTACGCGCAACCAAGCCGAAGTCAGCTTCCTCGTCGGTGCTCGCCATGGCCTTCTCTGTCGGCGAGATCTCCTCCATCGCCTCATACACCGCTTCGATCTCCTTCTCGTATGCATCGAGAACGCTGGAACGGTGTGGTGTGTTTTTCGGGGTGTACCGGAACGGGCGGCTGGGATGAGTGATGATGACCATCTCCTTGAGTAGCTGCGAGTGCGTAGCTGTCTGTGCATTGATTTCCTCGACGGCAGGCCTTTTTGAAGGAAAACATGAGTCCGGTCATCTTGTGGTGCACACGACGCGAGGGACGCACCAGATTTCGTTGCAGTAGGCGATCCGCTGTACCGAATCGGAGAGGTTAAAAGTACAGTCTGGAGTGGGTTCGATGATTATACCAGCGCGACATCGGCCGCGGCCAAACATGAGGCACCCACGAATCCTGGGATGCTGGGTCAGGAAACTTTCTAAAACGTGGATGAGCGGCGTGTGTGGGATCAATGTCTTATTTCGCACCTATCGGAACTGGGTTTGTCTTGAACGACCAGTGAGCACGGGGGAAAAGAGGGAAAGAGCAGATGAAGAAGAATTACCTTGTGGCCGGTCGAGTGATGGATTTGTTCATCGGCTATGGTGAAGCATGAGCACCTGATGTATACCTCCAGAGGAAGTATGATACCTCTGCCAAATACTCGCCACAGGACAGGATTTGTGGGATGCCGTACCATGAGATCGCCGGTGTCGTATCCTTTCACGCCATTTAGCTGAAGATTATACACATGAGGCGTAAATGTAGGGGAATCCTGAAGACGAAGGATCAGCCATATTTGTATAACCGTGAAGGACAGCACACACACCATGATCAGCATCGAGTGGACATTGTCGTATTGCGGCATAAGGATCGCATTACAATGAGGCGAGATCTACGGGTGGTGAGGTAAAGTTAATGGAATGAGACCGAGATGGATACCCGGAAGTATTCCCAGCTGTCCTGTGCAGCGGCCGCTAGAACTTCGTTATTCCGAGAAGGTACACTGTCATCACTGGGTAGGAATAGCGAGATGCATCCGATTTCTGTACTGCACATTCTGCATCAACTTCGGGGTTTAAGAGGGGGAACTGAGCGACTTACGCGCCATACAGCGAAAGGATCCGCACACCGTTGTCAACAAGTCGGTCTCCGACGGTTTTCTGCAAGGTTGCCCCGGTAAAAATCTGTGGCGGTGCACGTTAATAAAGGGACACAAATCAGAGGCGCCCACATACGACGGCAGTAAACCTACGGAGCGCCGCAATGTTTTTCGGTTGGGCAGCCCAGGCCTAAGGCGAGATGATGAGAACGTAGGGGCTTCTCCAAAGGGTGCAAAGTGACCTCTATGAAAGCCGGAGTGGATATCAGAATATTAGATCTGGTCACAAGGGCCTGGGCGAGAACATGTCCAGATTGTAGCGCAGATGGGAATGCCATCGGAGAGAAGGACGAAATCGCAGCTCCAGTCACGGCCTACGTGAAAGATCGAAACCAAGGCAATAGAAATGGGATCAAGGCGAACCGTCCAAGATATCAAAGCAAGACGCAGAGCATCTGGTGCGAACGGAGGTCAGATCAGGTTACATGCGATATTTCGAGAGGGCGCACGGTGCATGCACAGCGCGTGTGCAGATATTATTTGACCGCAAATATCAACTTCTCCGTAACCTGAGTCGGAAACACGATGAAAACCGCTCAAAAACGACACGCTATGGCTTACATGGAACGAGACCCCACTGCAAAAGAGCGCGATGTGTGAGAGTGACTGGCTTGGGTAAAGTCGAGGAGCCTGTATAGGATGTGAGCCGAGTCCTTCGTAGACACAGGCCCGACACAATTACCTGACGAATGTAGAATCACGGCTACATCTGAATCCTGCGGGTGCTTCATTGTTGGCAACGGGACAAATTCTCGTTCCGAGTCCACGAATAGTTGTCGAAATACGGGCGTGGGTACAACTGTCACGCTGGCTCTGACCAGTCCTGGAATTGTGGGCTGCGAGCAAGCACTGGCGGCCAATCGTTGCATAGCCGTGTCTGAGCTTACAAACAAAAATTTGGATCGAGTCTTTTGCAGAAGATGAGCGACACTGCTCGGAGAAACGCGAGGTGAAAGAGGAAACGACTGGCATCCTGCGCGAAGAATTCCGAGGTTCAGGACGAAATATGTGAAAGTATCTGATTGCGCGAGATTTCAAGATCAGCGACCGAACTCGAACTGAAAAACGACTGGCCTGTTTGTGCCAAAATAGCAAATACAGTGGTCTTTCTCTCCAAACCACTTTCATGTACTACCGCCTGCACTAGCTGCGCAACCGTGTGGATTGCCCGAACCACCTGTTCATAGACTAATGTGTGGACTGAGCCATTGTCTTCAAACACAAACACAGGATGTTGTGGGTTGTGAATTCGGTGATGGTCAAAGATCTCGGGCAACGAAAGAGACCCGTCGAGAGGTGGGCACGTAAAAGTCGAGCTAACGACCTGGGGTATTCCAAGGGCCATACCTGACAAATTACGAGCACATATGACCTAGATATATAGCCGTCGGAGTTCCAGATGTGCGCTGGCCAGTGATGGGTCGGCCAACCGCGATCGGCAATCCGCCACGAACACCTTCCTTGTCCCCAGAGCGGCTAGCCGGATCTACCACCATCAGAGGGCACTGATGAGTCAAGAGCTTGGTCCACCGCTGACAATGCAATAATTAAAAAGGGGCGAAAACAGCCAAGCAGTTGTTCCAGGGGGCTCCGTAGTGGACGACTTGACAACGCCAAGTCATCTAGTTCAGCGACGGATCCGGAAGCTCACAGGCGACAGAGTTACCATGGTATATCAGCGGGTTTGAGGATCGAAAGACCATAGGCAGCGCCGACGCCTGTACACAATATAGTATGGCTCTGGCTGAACCAACAGCAGCCATATAGTAGGTGTAGTCTGTGCAAGTAGTCCGACGTTGGTGTCAGCGATGAGCGCGTTTGGTCACACCTACTATCACACACGCGTGATCATGATCAGGTAGAAATTCAAATTCAAATTCAACACCAGGTAACTTAGCAAACGCCACAATATTATTATGTATGGACAGGAGCGGCCTGTGAAGATTCGGTAACTTTGAGGAATACTTTGAGACAACGATAAACGCCGGATGTCGAGTGAAACTTAAGGTCAGCCAGCAGAAAGAGGCATGGGCAGGGCAGGGATGAATTTGCGACGACATAAGGCATAGTCATAACAAGCAGCGACTACTATGCTCATCGGCCCTTGCCACCCTTCATCTGTTGTTTCGATACCTTGGGGCCGGATGCGGCGGCCGAACGCGCAGGCTAACGGAATGAAATCAAGTTTATTGTAGCCATTGAAATCGAGAGACGAGACGCACCTTGGCCTTCTTCACCTCCTTCTCCTTCTTCTCCGTCTTTGCTTTTGCGATGGCACTCAGCCGCAGCTGGGAGCGCTGGGCAGCGGTCTGGTTGCGCTTGGCGGCGATGGCGTTCAGGTCAGCACCGACGATGCCACGTTGGTGCTTTACAGTCCGGCGGGAACGCTTCTTCGCGACCTCCTCCGTTATCCCCTTCTTGTGCATGCGACGGTACACCTGCGTCCATGCGATCTTACGGGGGTTCTTCCGCTGCAGGAAGAGGGAGGCATTTTTGGAGCTGGCGAACCGGAACACCTGGAGAGCACTGTGAGGGGGGACGTATAGAACATCGGTGTGCGGCGGACCTTGCTGTCGCCACGGACGAAGAGTTTGCCCTTGCTAGGGTAGATACGGAAGCCGGAGAATGAGTCGATCTCGACCTTCTACACTCGCAGAAGCAGGATTAGCCAACGGGTAGTCGGGGAACATTCAATGAGCAAACGAACCATCTGTAACACAAAAAGACAAAGGGAGAGCTCAAGTCAGCGAATATTCCGATAATTTTTGTAGCGCGTCATCCAGAATGGATCGGTTTCATCCAGCTCGCAGCCAAACGGATTCCCTCGAAACAGGTACCATCCGGAAGCCAGAGATTGGGGGAACGCATTGACGCATTCCGGAGGACTGGCAGAGTGAAATTACACTCACGGTGGAGGTGTCTTGCGGCAGAAATGTTGGTGGTCGGAGAGTTTGGTCGTGTTGTCTTGCACGACTCTGATCTTCTCACGCACAGACCTCTTTTGGATTCCAACCATATAGTCATCAACTTCCAGCTTGTAGCTTAGAACTTCACGCTTCGAGCCCCGATGGTGGCCCTACATCTGTACTCATGCCTCACCGATGGCTCTTTCCCAGCAGTGCTATCACTGTGTCTGTGGCACCACACCAAACATACTAATCAGCCGCAAAGCAATTGGTGAAGTGCTTCTTGTATTTCTATGCTTTCCCCCCAAAAAAAGGGCTTGCAACTTGCTGGTGCTTGTAACTTTCGTTCGCCCCTAGTCTGACAGGCCGAGACCCAGCCAAGTTCGGCTCCAAATCGTCGAGGTTTAAATTTCAATTACTGGCTCCTCTGAGAAGGCTTATACAGCATTCCCTTCATTTGACGCGATGTATGTAGTACGGGCCCCGGTTGTTTCTTAACGGGACCGCGCCGGTACCTACTACCTACCTACCTACCCTTCAAGTTTTTGGATTTCCACTGTAACGGGTTGGCAACAGGTCGCAAACTTCCGCGGTTCCCAATTGACGAAAGATTGAATCCTCTGTGAGGGTGCCTGCACATGTTCATCTCCCAAATTATGTCGCGGTCGGCGCTGCTCGCTTCTTCCCAAGCCGATAGGGTCCTGCTGAAACGCCGCGAAGCCCCTGTCTCTTTAGGTATCGAGCGTTCGTTGACGAGGCCCCCGTCCGCAATCAATCAAGAAATGGGGTCCATCAGACGGCGCGCGGCGTTTGGGTGGCTCCGAGTTCAGCACCACGGTTAGCGTTCCAATCGGTAGGGTCTTTTTTGACAGAGTGAACATCGCCATAACTTGGAGCAGATAGACAGCGGGAGAAGCTGTGGAGAGTAGGCTGTGGAGAGTAGGCCTCTACCCTCTCTGTCCCCCGTGAAGATGATTTATACGATAAATAAGGCCACTCCGCTCTCCTATGCTGGCTTCGGTGGATCAAGTGGAAGCAGTCAAGCCATCTCATGACAATCCTGCTGTGTGACCGAGGTGGCCGAGGCACCCTCAAACAGCTGTGAGGACAGGACAAGGGGCTCAATATCCGCCTTCACAATTGGAACTTGAAGTTTCGTCGGAATATCATCCCGAGTTCGACGTGCTGCGACGCGGTTCTGGCTTCCTATGCGAGATTTCGGACGGCGCACCTGTCGCACATTGTCCACACATAGCCCATCAGTAAGCCAGGCTCCGCCAGCTCGGGTAGAGCCTCCTTCCCCACTGCTCCGCGACATCGGTCGCTAAGATAGGAGAAGAAATGGCGCTTTTGAGAATTCCGCTACGCCCTCGGTACCAGACTTTGGACTCTAATCAATGGGCGCATGCCAAAATACGAGCTTCTTTGACAAGTTATTCTACTGAAACAGAGTTCAATAATGCTTTCGAGCACGGCAACCTGGTAATAACTTTGCGGCGGATTCTGATCCATTTTATTAATCAAAAGAATGTGTAGGAGAATTATATTGCGCCGACCTGATAGTATTTGCTGCCAGGCCGACTTCGCCCAGAAGCCGTTTGACGCATCGGTGACACAACCTTGCGTGACTATAGCTTCTATTCGTAGCTCGTTCGCTTGACTAGGACACGGCCCATTTTTCGACCGCGCCAGACTTCCACAACGCTCCTCTCGTCCTGGCCCGAACTAAACGGAGTTGCTCAATTATCGAAATACATCCAACGTTTGTCCGATTTTTCTGGCATCGGAGTTTGGATATCAACTCCAGTTAGTATAAAGGTGAGTTGCGAGACCTCGTTGACTCAGATTTCAACTCGCCAGGCCCCTCACCATCCTCATTTTACCTGCTCATAATGCGCTTGTGCACTCTCATCACCGCATCTTCCCTCCTGGTCTCCAGTGTCTCAGCAGCCGTCAGCGCCACTTCCGCCCAAACCCAAGCATTGACGCTCGCCCGTGGAATCACGAAAGACAACTGCTATGGTGCCCCCATTCCGCCGTGGGAAGAAGGCTGCCATCCTGGGTGGTATTATGGCCCACCTGATCTGGCTCCCGCCGGGCTCGCATGTCTCGTCGATGGGGTATGACTTCCAGATTGAATTTTCGAGCTACACCGATATTCTACCAGGTGGTCTGTCTCATTCTGGAGCTCCTTGGACTCTGTCCCAAAGTTCCCTTGCCTCCACCGCCTCCCCCGCCTCCGGTGGGGCCCGCTCCTCCTCCACCCCCGCCAGCACCGTATATGTACCAGTGGACCAATCTGGCTTGCGCGGCCGAGAGCTGGCCTCCCCAGAATTATCTCACCTACGGAATAGTGAACACCACTTCTGGTGAGTCTCTTTTTTTGACTATGTTGTGTTATCGATTTACGGCTCCCGGGCAGAGTGTGCGGCCATGTGCAATCAAGTCTCAAAGTGCATTTTCTTCAACAGTGCGAGATCTGTTCATCTCTCCTGTTGATTTTCTTTTGACGTATATTCAGCATACCACGACAACAATGCTCTTTCCAAAGTACGTCTTCCTCTACCTTAGCTACCACGGTTATCCATCAAATTTGGCCATGTTTAGAAAAATAGCCCATACCTAACCTGTTCGCTTTTCGCCGTGGTCCTTACCTCCATCAATGCGACCAACTGCGGAGGCCAGCAGCAGAATCCCGCACCGTCTGACGTCACAGTTATTTCCGACAGTTATGGTTTTTCCAAGGTGGTGGCTAAGTCGTAGGAGGACGTATGTGCGTCAGTTGATTTTCGAGTATCTCCCGGACCTTTCACTTGTCCTCGTCTCTTCCTTTGGGTTTCTGGCTCAATACAAATGAATATGCGTCACTCGCTTATATTCGATATTCTGAAGTACTTTTCCTGTCCTAACTACTTGATTAATTCGCCTGCCTTGTGTGCTGTATAGCAGTGCTGCAAGAATGACAGTTCATTCAACTCGTGTGGGCCTTATTATGAACTGTAGTACTTTACATATGAATCTAATTTAGTAGACTTCAACAGCCAGCACGCGGACACTACTCTCGTGATATGTATCCGTAGATGTGAGCTGCCTTCAAGCACCGAGCTGTGATGCATACATACCCAAACCTCGCATGGTAGGTAGGTAGGTAGGTATATTCCGGTGCGGTCCCGTTAAGAAACAGCCGGGGTGTAGCATCACTTGTGTGGACGCCTTCATATTATAGTACCTTCAGTGACATGATCCTACACAGCAGACTGTATTCAAAATTTTATGAAAAAGCCAGGGATGGCAGGTGGGCCTATAATTTTATATGGTCAGTTTTTAACTGTAGAACTGTCGTTCCTTGGCGTGGCTCCGTGCTCCCTCTAGAGTGCTTCAGTTAGAGCGGATAAATCAGGGGAATAATCTGTTCTTTAAATATGACGCCTCTGGAATTCGAATTCCCATGGTTCGATTTATGGCCGGTCCAGATGCAGAGCCGGTCCCTGTCAATTCAAAAATAAATTTCGTCCGGGCAAGTATCTCCTTGGGAGAGAATATGTCTCCCAAGATGTCCAGGTGTCACTTCAGTCTGGGGACCCTGTGGTACTCTGACATCTTCCATCCAGGTCAACCGTTGGCAGACTTGAGCGCACTGGGCACTAGAATGCGTGAATGGTTCTATTCTAGTCCATTTCTGAGGTCCGCCAGAAGAAATGCCCCTCAGACGAGGAGACAACGACTCTTGTCGTGCCACGTGGTCGGAGGTTGAACTTGTTGAATGCCCCTTGTCATAGTTCCGAGTCGTGCGGCTAATGCCACAGTCAGACACTTGAAAGTGATGGAATCTGGATGTGTCGCGTCTCATTCGCTAGCTCTGTAACTGTAAGCATAGCTGCATCACGTCCATCGGAGTTGTGATGTCCAATGATTTTTGTTGTGGTGCCTCCTTTGTGACTCCGATCTATCAAATCATGACAAATGTCAGACATTCCCGCCGAGACTCTTCAACAGACTTGCTCCAGACCCCTGCCACGAAGAAGCCTTGCCCCAACTCGAAGTTACTTTCCATGCGTTGGCTCACAGACGTTGAAGAGACGTCTAGTATGATACACAGTTACAATTGAAGCTACAGTTAGCCATTTATCACCGCACCAGCGCTGGCGGTGTCAATCACGGTGAAGTGTTCTTCCAATGTACCTGGCGGTTCCTTGATATTTACTTCCCCGCACTTTTATGAAGATCTGCATAATAGAAAAGACTGCATGCCGAACGGCTTCATGAGTCCAAAAACGATCTGGGGCCACAGATCTTCTTTTTCTGCTGTAAATGCGGAATTCTCTTCTCCACCCTTCACTTGTCCGACCCTGTACCCCGCGGCTCGCGACACGACTTCATTTCCGATGCCAGACACGTCAATCGACTAGGGTCTTGATGGGAACACTTCCAAGTTCCAACACTCGCGAAACATATAAAAGCCACTACGCGAGACCTCGAACGTTGTGTGTCCTCAACGCTCCTGCAGACCCACAGATTCACTACCCCTCCTTCACACAATGCGTTTTAGCACTGTATTCGCCGCTCTTTCCGTCGTCGCCTCCGGCGCGTCAGCTGCCACTTCGTTCTCCTCTGCAGCCATCTCGAGCGCGTTGACTCTTACTAAGGAAAACCACTATGGTGCCGCCATTCCTCCATGGGAGGTCAACCACCATCCGGGATGGTACTTTGGCAACGGTGCTCCCCCCAGTGGCATCGCCTGCATCTTGGACGGGGTATGTTCAATTCTACTCAAGTCCTGTAAAGTCCGATACGAAATTGACCTCTTCTATCCCAGTTGTTCTGCAAGCTCCTGGAGCTGTTCTCCTTCTGCTTCCACTGCCCCCAGCCCCCCAAGCACCCCACGCCCCCGCCCGAGTTCACCCCGACTTTCTCCAACTTGACTTGCGCTGCGCAATCGGACACCTACCAGACTTACGGTCTTGTCGATACCGTCGCTGGTAATGAAATTTCAAGCTTTTCTGTGAGCCTTGTAATGAAATTCGAACAGCCTGCGCGGCCATGTGCGACTCGGTCTCTGGCTGCACTTTCTTCAACAGTACGTGTAGAGAAACCGAGTTTATCTAAACTAACGTTGAACATGACATCAGCTTACCACGACGTCAACGGAAAGGTGCGCACTTAATGCTGTTTAAGAAATTAAAACTGATCTCGCAAACAAAAATAGAACGGAAGCCCTCTGCTTACATGTTCCTTGTTCACTTCTTGCCTCCCGGCCTCCTCCGCCGACAACTGCGGTGGGCAGACTCAGCCCGATGGCTCCATCGATTTCATCACTAACTCCGATGGCTACTGCAAGAAGAAGGCCACTGCTTAGGCATCTTCCACCACAAAATCGATACAAAGTTGCAGAGGGGCGATTTCCGGGACTTGGACTGTTGTTGGACACTGCTATCTCTTCTCAATTTTTGCTAGTTGAACTTTCTTTCCGTCCGGATTTTTGTACTGTCGGGTATAAATTTCATCTAATGGTTGCCTTTTGAAGACTCCACTCAACACGCAGATCAACGTGTCGCTCAATGTTCACAGACACCGGTCCCGAATCTGATGTTGATGACCGCATTAGGGATCTTCAGAGTAGCCTATTTCGAGCTCATTTCGCGTTCATTTCAATCTCATTTCGTTTTCCATTTTGCCGGCAAGCGTGACCCGGAAACTCCGAAATGAGATTTCGCACATCAAGATCAGAGTTGAAATGAGATTTCGCGAGACCCTGGACAGCTGGTCATCATCCGGCGGTACCGCGCTCACCACCTCCCGCCCATCGGCCTCAACAGCGAGCTCCCTTATTTCCCTTCTGAGACCGCTTGACATATCACTCTTCTTCATTGATCATGTAAAATGCTTATCAGATGGCACCTCTAGTCAGACTAACTACAAAGATGTCACCGATGGTAAATTCGAGGCGGTGGGGGTGGGCGGCGCGATTAGCGCTGTGTAAGAATTGCAGTTGAGCACGTCAAGAGTTTGCGAGTCAACAAGTGCTGACTAAGAAAGTGTATAGCTTTGAATCTTTGACACTCGCAGTCAGCACTTTGCTTCGGAGTGAACTTCGTTGCCTCTTTACTCTAAAAAGTCTCCTTTTAATTCTAATCTAACTACCCTTAAATATATCAACTACGGTTCCTGGCTCCAACCCCGGTGTTGGAGGATGAACGAGTGCCTTCATTGTGACAGGGGTTTTGCCGACCCCGCAGCCCATACTGGACCTCTTAAAAAAGATGGATCAACAGAGGCTAGCCAGGAATGCAAAACGGGCCAAACACAAGGCCGACAGGGAGGTGGGTGTCTCCTTGGACGAGGAAGACGGAATTACCCCCATCTTGGTAGTAAATTCTGGGACAGGTGCACCCTCCAGCAATGTGAATGCAGGCCCCACTGCTGGAAACACGAACAGAGGCAGCATTGGAGGCCCATCGGCCATCGGCAACCCTGCTTCTGCTGCCCACACCCTGAACCCAGATTTGATCGCAGATGATGCTGAAGCTGCGCAGAACTCACTTGACCTCAGTGTGGCGAATATTCCAAAGGCCATATTCACGTTGGCTAGGTAGGGAATCACTCCCCACTCTCCCTCTTTACTCCTGATGCTTTACAGCGAATCCATTCCGGTTTGGGCACCAAATCGGTCAAAGTGACCATGGAACTCAAGGATTCTGCGCATCTACTCGACATCTCGCTCTTTCCAAATGAGAGCAACCTGGACCAAGCCGACTGGACGACCTGCTACAACACATTCCTCAAGTTCATCCAGCGCAGGTATGGCCAAGCTACCTTCCTCGGTTTTGCGAAACATTTCAAGGCCATGATCTCAGACTCGGAGTTCAAGACTTGGTTCACTGCATTCTGCGACTTCGACATCAGGATACGTTCCCAGTTCTTTACCAAGGCATTCATTATTGACCCTGCAGGGGATACATCTGTGAAACTCCTCCAGTCTGCGAAGAATCGGTCTCTCATGCAGGTTACGGTCATTTCATATCCAGTTTCGACCTTGGCTTCGTCCACTCCCAGCCCTAGTCGCACGGAGAAGACACACCCTCGTGTCCAGCCGAATGGTGGACAGAAGAAGGGTTCCTTTTGGGGGAACCCACTATGCCTCCACTGCGGTGCTTCCAATGGCCACCGGGTGGCCGACTGTAAAGAAACTCACCCCAATCGACATGGTTGTCAATTTGTCATCTATGCCAACAAAGACGGGCTCTTCCGGATTGGCTCCAATGCCCCCATCTGCTTCACGTACAACCTTGTGGGTGAATGCAAATTTGTGGGTAGTACACACCACTCACATTTGCTCCCTGTGTGGCAGTGAGCATCCTGCAGTCCGTTGCACTCACAACTTAACACAAGTGCATTGTCATGCCATACCATGCAGAGGGATGGGAAATGGCTCTACGTGACTACAATCTCCTCCACCGATACCCCAATCTTGTTCACGACATTATTTATGGCTCACCAATCGGTAACCCACCTGAACCTTCCTACACCTTTACCCCCCTAATATGACTTCCACCAAACTCAATCCCTCTTTCATCGATGATTACCTTGCCCAGGAGGTCTCAGCTGGCCGCATGTCCAGTCTGTTCACTTTGGAGGAGGCCACCATGTTTTTTGGTGGCCATTTTCGGACAGCGCCGCTTGGCCTGGTCAAAAAGTCGCCAGCTTCCAGCAAGTGGCACATGGTCCAGATAACTCTGTACTTGATGATAACGGTTTCTCGATGAATTCTTGGCTCGATGCTAAGGAAATTTCTATTGGCTGGCACACATGTTCCATGATGGCAGATATGGTGAGTATTTGTTGCTTGCATATCTGGATGTCAATGTCTATGAAATGTTGGTCATGATTGTACCGTTCTGTATGTTCTCGGTCATGATTGTGCCGTACTATGCTTGTTGGTCATGTATGTACCTCCGATGAATGCATGGCCATGTTTGAGCATTCCCATGTTCCCAATGGATGTTTTATGGATGTGTCTGATCATGTCTTGTGTATGCAGGTTGCAAGGGCACCACCTGACATGCCTTCTGTTGCTCTGCTGTTGACCCGCGGCACAAATGGGCTTTGCCGATCCTTTGGCGGGATTGTATCTGGCTGGACCATATTTTTCCATTTGGCTTACGCACATCTGGCAATATTCAGGGCACTGTTGTGGATGCCTTCTTGGACATCCTCGCTGTGCGTGGGCATCCAGACAATGCCAAATGGGTTGATGATTATGTTTTATTATGTTTTCTTTCTTCATGTGAGACTTTGCCTTATGGCTTGCTGCTCTACTCCTTCTCATTTTCTCTCGCCAATATCCTCGCAATTTCTGGCCCACTTGGCATCATTTGGAATGACTTAACAGACAAAGGTCACAACTTCGCATAGTCAACTGAGTATGGCAGGTTTGTTTGGCATTTGCCAAGCAAGCGTGTTTACTTGTCCAAGAAGAAGCAACTCAAATATTGGGCCAAGATTTCTCATTTCCTCACCTTACCCAAGGTCAGACTTCCTGATGTTCAATCTATCCACAGCACTCTTCAGCACATCTGCTTCGTTTACCATGATGGCTGCTCTTTCCTCCCGTCACTGGTCCATCTCATGTCTGGTTTTCACAATCAGTTTGTAGCCCATTATGTCTCGAGCATGGTCAAGATTGACCTATGTTGGTGGCTTGACATCTTGGACGTTCCTGGTTTTTCTTGCTTGCTCCACCCCCACGCGAATTTGGATCTTGATGTATGGGTTGACACTTCAACTGATTGGGGCATCGGGCTCTTTGTCGCAGGGAGGTGGGCAGCATGGGAGCTCATCCCTGGCTGGAAAGTTGATGGTTGTGATATTGGCTGGCTTGAGTCGTTGGCTGTTGAACTTGCAGCTACTTGGATTGCCTTTCAGGGCATTCAGGACACTGACCTGCTTGTGCATTGCGACAATACATCTGTCATTGATGCATACAAAAAGGGCCATTCGTGGAATGAGTCCCGCAACAACTCAATTCATCGAATCTCCTCTATCTTGATGCCTAACAACCTAACCATCACACCCGTCTATGTTCTGTCTGCTATGAATCTTGCTGACTCCTTTTCTCGCGGCGTTTTGGGGTCCCAGGATGATCACTTGCCTGTGCAAGCACTCTTTGATGAGCTTTGCCCTTTCTTGATGGAATGCACAGGTTAGTATCCGTAACGTGTTTCCGTTTCCCGATGCTGGCCAAAGGGTCTTTAATGTCATGTTGTGCTGGTCCACGAGAAGCTGATCATTGTTATAGGTTAGCATTAGCTCATGTGCCAGTTGGAGCTGGCGCGGCATGTTTGGGTGGGCAGGGCCTGGTCTCCCCTGCTCAGCTGCAGCCTGGACGTGGCCACCAAGGACCTAGAAAATCGAAAAACCCGAAAAATATCGTCACTCTGTCTCCTCTTTGACCAGTGGTCCTCGCTTGTGACCACCTCACGGCTTGGCACACTCCATTCACTTTCCACTCATTGTCATCATTATCGGCCTGTTTTCCTACGGACGTGATACAGAAATGGCAGGATGTTGTTCTCGCATCTGTGGAGCCAAATACCCAGGGCAATTATGGTGCTGGCTTGCTCTGTCTCAATCACTTCTGTGACCAGCACAACATTCCAGAGGATTTGTGCATGCCCACTAGTGAGGCTCTATTATCTTTATTTATTTCTTCTTTGGGTGTGGGCCAGGTTGCCACTGGTACTGTTTCATCCTGGCTGTCAGGTTTGCAGCTATGGCATCAATTGAATGGAGCTCCAGGGTGCGGCGGCGACATCTTACATCGTACAAAGAAAGGTGTTTCCAGACCAGCACCACCTTCCTCACGCTGCCTGCCTCGTGATCCTGTCTCTTTCAATCACATGCTAGTCCTCTGTGACCACCTCGACCTAACTGTCACGATCCGTTCCATGGGATTCCATCGGACACCGTCGGAGTTACTCATCATCAACTCCAACCTTGCCATTGGCTCTTATTATCATGAACACTCTTCCACATGCTCTTCGACAATTATGTGCACATATGATTTGTCATGTGGTCTCGGAGTTCTCGGACCTCCAGTTCCTTGACAATTACTTTATTGTTCTTTCTAAATTCTTCATCCCCATACATACTACAATTAGTTTATTGTTTCTATTGTTTCGCGCGGAAATATCTCGGACTCCGACATTAGTATAAATATTGCCATGTACATACAGTTATCTCAGTTTGAATATCGACTAAGATTGTGCCCTATCTCTGTCTCACTCTCAATTGGTCATCTCTCGAAATCGGGCCTTGGGCGTAGGGAAAGGCGCAGTGCATGAGCTGAAGCCAAGCCCGCTCCTAGGGATGGACACGGGTACGGGTTCGGGTATAAATCAGTCAACCCGGACCCGAACCCGGAAAACCCGAACCCGAACCCGCGGGTCCACGGGTCATCCACAGGTTGTCCGAATTGATCGGATCATGCTGGCCGAAGCCTGCCAAGAAGGTTCAACACCTTCAAAACATGAAATATTTTCACTAATTGAGGTTTTTAAACGCAAAACATGAAATATTTTCACTAATTGAGGTTTTTAAACGCATTGGGTGCTTCACGAAAGCTTGGGAGTACCATTGATTGCTGGTAGCCATGTCCAGCTGCCTTAAAATAGGTTAAATTCAATAATAAAATCAATATTCGCAGACCTGCTGTGTACCCGTGGGTTTCGGGTCCACTAAAATTGAAACCCGTACCCGTACCCGGGCCGACCCGACCCGAAAACCCGCCGGGTTGACCCATACCCATGTCCTTCCCTACCCGCTCCATCTGTCAGCACCTGCCTCAGACCTCCGTTCGGACTCCGTCTGGACTTCACATCTATCTTTGAAGTTGTATCATGACAGAATCCTGATCCATATCACTTACTTCACCTCTTCATCTTGATAGAATGTTCTGGACCTCCGTCGGCCTCCGAGCGAATCCGACTCTTGACACTAACAAACACCCTTGATTCTGCCATCTGGGCTTCTGGTACCTCTGCCTGGAGAGGTTGTGCATGGCTGGGCAAACTTCTCATTGATTTGGTCAAATCATTCACACCGGCTTGTAATGTTATGCACAGATGTCAGATGCGATGGGGCACTGTGTCTAATGGCCACAAGTCCCTCAAATTCAAGTTGCCATGGACGAAGACAAAACTTGCTGCCAGTGATTGGATGTTCCTGATGGAGACATATGATGCCGTCAATGCCGTCGCTGCTGTGGAGCACCACTTGGTGGTCAATGCAAATGTACCCACCGATGCTCCTCTTTTCTTGTACGAGACGGCGACCGGTTGGGCTCCCCTGACCTGCGAAACATTTATGGCCCACTGCAATGCAATCTGGAAAGAGGTGGGTATGGGCGCGTTGTACAGTCATGGTTTCTGGATCAGAGGAACAACAAATCTGCTGATCTCCGGTGTCGACCCTTGGATAGTGATGAAGCAAGGCCGTTGGTCGTCCAAGGCGTTACTGCTATACTGGCAGAATATCAAAGATATACTTCCTTTATTCATCGGGGATGCTATGGACAATTTATCCATGAAGGACTCTGTTTCCCGTTTAGCTAACATGTAAATTTGCCATGCTATTAGATTCTTTCCCTTTCAGGGGAGAGGCCTCCATAGAAGACACTTGTTTGTTCATGTACGCTCACTCAATTATAGGGAAGCATCCTCTTCTGGAGCCTCACTCACCGAGAAGTAAAGATCAGAGCATGCATGTGTGTGCTGTCTTTCTCTCTCATTCCCAGACTAATGGTATGCTTGAAGTTAATGACTTAGTTAGCTTGCAGTTGAGCATGTCAAGAGCTTGTGAGTGACAGAGCTCAACAAGTGCTGACTAAGAAAGTGTATAGCTTTGAATCTTTGACACTTGCAGTCAGCACTTTGCTTCGGCCCACCTGCCACACCCTCATTTTTGAGTCTTGATTTCAGCAGGGAAGTGTCCTCTTCTGGAGCCTTGCTCACCAAGAAGTAAAGATCAGAGCACGCGTGCATGTGCCATCTTTCTCTCTCATTCCCAGACTAATGGTATGCTTGAAGTTAATGACTTAGTTAGCTTGCAGTTGAGCATGTCAAGAGCTTGTGAGTGACAGAGCTCAACAAGTGCTGACTAAGAAAGTGTATAGCTTTGAATCTTTGACACTCGCAGTCAGCACTTTGCTTCGGCCCACCACCTGCCACACCCTCATTTTTGAGTCTTGATTTCAGCAGGGAAGCATCCTCTTCTGGAGCCTTGCTCACCAAGAAGTAAAGATCGGAGCACGCGTGCATGTGCCATCTTTCTCTCTCATTCCCAGACTAATGGTATGCTTGAAGTTAACAACTTAGTTAGCTCAAATTTGGCAGCGTGAGTAACATTAGATTCAAAGCACCCCCTCATTATTTAACAAGGGGATGTAAATTACAGGGTTTTTGACATGACATAAGCATGCTTAGCGGCAATTTTTTTCTTGGGTTTCTGGTTGGTTTCAGCTTGAAATTCCCCCAAAATTATGAGGATGTTGCTGAACTGCCGCTCAAGCCACCGGACTCGATGTGCGATGAGTATTCGACCTCTGGGCACCCTTTCACAGGTGAAAAAGTAAATAGCTAAGGGCACAGATAGTTTCCAGGGCCATGCCTTCCTCACACATTAATTACATGCATCTGAGGTTCTCTCATGTGAGAATTGTAAATAATGTGTTAATAACAATGTTATAAAGGTGTGTTATTTAACACAGACTTTATTACACAGCGCTAGGCACAATGGGGGCAGCTAGTCTCATTACCAGACGTTCCAGAGGGATAAGACCGTGTGTTGTTTCTAATAATAGAACCTTCAGATCTTTCAGAGCCAAACAAACATCGGAGTCGAAAATGAAGTGCCTCCAGGTTTGGGTGCCCTCTCTGTCCATCATTTTTTCAATCTCTGACGGTCTGGCAGTCTGGCGGTGTGAGGCTGCACTATGTTTGCCCACCGTTGCGACATAATCCGCAGTGTAGTCTGACCAGCGACTAGGATCATTCCGCCATGCTCCGTGATCGTCTACAACCAAGTTTGCATCATCCGCCGGCCCCAGAGTCTGACTACGACTGTGTCCTTTGAGCAATTACACCGTCCGCTGGCGCCAGGATCATTCTGCCATGCTCCACGATCATCTATAAGTCACTCTGCACGCTTCGCAACTGTCTACAACTGAGTCCAACCCACCGTCCGCTGGCTCCAGGATCATTCCGCCACATTCTGCGATCGTCTACAACCTAGTTTGCATCGTCCGCTGGCCCAAGAGTCTGACTACGACCGTGTCCGATGAGCAATTACACCGTCTGCTGGCACCAGGATCATTCCGCCACACTCTGCGATCACCTTCGACCCAGTTCACATCGTCCGCCAACTCCAGAGTCACTCCATCTACAAGAAACACACCACGATTCCGACATGTCGGACGAAGACATATGCAGTCTGCTGGCTATGGTTGTGCACACTAGGAAATCAGTCCGCAGGCTTATACAATGATTCCGCACAGCTGGGAGGGAGAGTGGGAAGAGGGGGACATGTCCCGATCGTCGGAAAAGATGAATGGAGTTGTCGGAATAAGGGAAAATCACATGGTCTTTAGAAACAGGCCACCCACTGTATCTGGAGAAATCATCTCTGAACTCCCCTGCTCTCTGCTACTGTCCTAGACTAGAGCGGAAAAGTAGGAAACCTGCCAATCTATAGAGTTCACTGGTCACCAGGGGCTCTCTTCTTCACTCATCCTCCATTCTGAACAAGAATAATCCCCAGAAGCGTCGTCCTTCAAGCTCTTCACAAAACTCTTCAGTCCTTTCCAGGTCCTGAGAGGCACTGTCCACTAAACAAATTTTATACTGTAAAGCTCCAAAAAGAGCCCCAGTACGGCGCCAGTTCTTGGTACAGATCCAATCTGACCCTGAACGACTGCGTGGAAACAAATCAATTACCCAGATCCATTCTCCGCTTCGGATCCTGCCAACAATATTAGCATTTCGAAGTGTGCGGACTCTCCGAGGAGCCATCCACATCCTTCACGTAGTCTGTTGAAGCATCTGCCTTCTATGTTTAAACATTCGCGGTACCGTGGAGCGTGATCGGAGACCTGTGGACATCATTTTTCTGTTTGCTTTCAAAAGCGGACAGTGTCCATTCCATTAAAAGAAACCCTTAGAAAACTACACATCCTTGGAGGCTTATGAAGCGAACCCGCATTGCGACGAAGGCTTTTTAACAGCTCCGCCTGTAGAACAGAATTCACCGTCTATCCTCCAAGATGGCCCCAGATTCGTATCAACATATCTGGTGAAGGATACAGGTCTAGAAAAGGGGCGACCTAGTGCTTCCTACACAAGTGGAGACGATTCCGCCGTGTACCAGTAGTGCGAAACAAATATTATTGGAGAATCCAGACCCCATCGGACGGATCATAACTATTACACTAACCAACTAACTTTAATCCACACAGGGAATTTTAACAAACACAAAAACTGAAGCCCTCCATCACAACTGAAAGCTGTAAACTCTATTTGCTTTAGAGGACGAACACTACTCTACTTGCAAATACTACCCTGCATCTAGTAGAACTGCAGTCCACATCACAGCGGCAGGGGGTACCCAAACGTCTGGAGCCGAGACTAGGGGCGGCAGCTTGGGGCGATGTGGGACAGTGATGGCTGTCGTCAGGCAAAATGCTAAGTGAAATTGAGCCCAGACCAGTCACATCAGGTCACAAAGATATGGCTCAAATGGAAAGTGAAATGAGATCGAAATGAGCTCAAAATAGGCTACTCTGAAGGACCCTATTGCCTTTAAGTTACTGGCGACGTAGCCGGGGTCATTCGGAGTCGTGCCGTGATGTCGTGTACCAGAATATGACTGGCTTAGAGCCAGTACGGCTGTCGTATTCAAAATTCTGGATATGTGCCAATTACTTGATATGGTGGTCGTGGGAATATCCAAACGAATCACCAGCTTGTCACATCAAATAATCAGTCAACGTTCCACAAAGGCTCATGAAGGTCGTCGTCGTCGTGTCAGATAACGACCCAACTTATTTCTTCAGTAGTAACTCATTTTTCGGCCCGTTTTGCTGGCAGTAGGCTATGGGCTGGTTCTGCATACAGATCTGCAAAATTTGGTGCAACAACAATGTGATTTAGGTACTCATAGCGGTTGGGCGGGACCCCGACAGTGATCCCGACATGTTGTTGGGCACACGCGTACTTATGGGACACAGCGCCCAAGCACTCTCCTTGTCTTGATGTGACATGTCAAGAAAATCATGGATGTTCCTGGATCTTCTCACGGCTACCATATCAAGTAATTGGCGCATATCCAAAATTTTGGATACGGCAGCTGAGCTGGCTCTTAGAAGAAGGACTTGTTGGTACATGGAGTGGCTACAATGCCATTGCTTATATATATATATAAGTGGCTGCCGGACCGCTTTGCGGTCCGGCATCCTCTTCAGCATTTGCTCATGACGAATTGAAGCAGAGATAGCTGAGATCAAAAAGGCTTCGGACAGACAGAGGGACACAATTTTATAAAGAGAGTGAAAACAGCTTTATTTCCCTTTCGTTGCATACAATATGGTAGGGACCCCTCGTGTACTACATATTGTTACATGCATGCGAAATGTGTGTACTCATGTATATATAGTCTGGGAAGCCTATGACAGATAACCTGTCATAGTGGCCTTTTGGCTCAGTTGGTAACAATGCTAGCTCCCGGGCACGTTACGTAACAGTATGACAGGTTTAAACCGGTCGCGAGTTCAAACCCTGGTGGTGGCATATTTTTCAGGCCTGGAGCACTTGATTTAATTTGTCATCATTTGAACTCGGTAATGTCCGGCAGGTTGATCATGTGACCTGGGGGTCTATTATGTATCATTTGGTCTTTGGAAGTGCACCCGGGGTTCCGTCCCCGGTCCGGCCCATTTCGGGTTTCCGTTCCATTCCGGAACATCTCGGATCCATTCTAGGATCATTCCGCACTTCGAGGGCTCAGTGCCTAATTGGGGGGCACTGTTACATGCATGCGAAATGTGTGTACTCATGTATATATAGTCTGGGAAGCCTATGACAGATAACCTGTCATAGTGGCCTTTTGGCTCAGTTGGTAACAATGCTAGCTCCCGGGCACGTTACGTAACACATATACATAGCATGTAACTTAATGCCCTCGTTGATCATCTCTTGTGTGGTCAGGAGTCGCATGGGCAGCTTACTGGGGAAGAGACCCCTTGACTCGGCATCCACTGCTGGAACCAGAGCAGCAAAAGATAGTTGTGTGCAGCATAGGAGGGCGAAACAAAAGTCACATCATGGTGGTGATTTATCGAAGAATGAGTAGTGTTGAGCATGGATACGGGTCAACCCGCCGGGTTTCCGGGTCGGGTCGGCCCGGGTACGGGTACGGGTTCCAATTTTAGTAGACCCAAAACCCTTCAGGTACACCAGGGGTCTGCGAACATTGAATTTATTGTGCAATTTAGGTCATTTCAAGGCAGTTTGACATGGCTCACAGCTATGAGAGGTACTCCAAAGTTTTGTTAAGCACCCGATGCATTTAAAAACCTCAAATAGTGAGCATATTTCAGTTTTGAAGGTGTTAAACTGTACCGGCAAGCTTTGGCAGGCATGATCCTATCAATTCCAACGACCTGTGGACAACCCATAGACCCGCGGGTTTGGGTCCGGGTTTTCCAGGTTTGGGTCCGGGTTTTCCGGGTTCGGGTCCGGGTTGACTGTTTCATACCCAGACCCAGACCCGTACCCATCCCTAAGAATGAGCGATATGGATTCGGTAATTCGGAGGGATGAGTATTAGACCGACAGATTGACAAGATGAATGTACATGCACGAAACTGAAACCAAAGTCACTTGGTCAGAATTGCTGAGATGAGAGCGGGTGAAGACCTGGTATACTGCCGACATGAGAGCATGGCTGAAGAAACTTCTGCTACCAAACTGCCACTGAGCACTGTCCCATCAACGAAGACTGCTGTAAAATCTCTCAAACCCATCTGGGGCGGTCAATAGCCATGCTCCACAGTTGCGGGTGGGTGAAGGCCCCCCATGCTTGATGTTGGCGTCCTTGCGCTTGGCTTCTTTGTTGAGCTGTTTCTTGAGCTTCTTGAGCGCGGTGTGAGGCTGCACTAAGGTGGAGAGCGTGGGAACCCAGCACCCTTACATAAGCCATTCTGTCACGCTCTTATAACTATATCAGGAACTTTCAAAAAAATATTATGGCTGCTAGGAAATGTGCTAATTGACCATGTTATCACTTCCTAGGAAGCAGAATCTTCAAAAAGACATCCATTCCAGAGTTATAAGCACTTTTTTCCTTTTTAGGAAACTGTGTTCCTATGGCCTTTTCCGCGCATTTGGCGCGGTTTCGGAAAACGAACCCCGAACATTTGGAATGATTATGTAATCAATCACATGATCAGTCCGGACATCCCGGCGCCTCACCTGAGCCTCGTTGCAGCCTCATTCAAGTCGCATTTTTGGCCCTCTCCTCTCCCCTCCATCTGCACCATGCCCAAAGCCAGTAAAAGCAAGAAAGCTAGGCAGGACAACCTTTCCAAGGCCACAGCAGCTCTCACTCTGAAGAGATCACAGACTAGTACCCCTATTCCAGATGACCTGGCTCAGATCTCTTCGGAATTGGACTCCCCAGCTCAAGAATATTGAGGAGATGGAAGCAAATGTCAAAGATGTCTGGATGAAGTCCCTCAATTGTTTATTCTTCGGTTTTCCAATAGAGCAGCCCGATTTGTCTCAGCTTATTATCTTGGCTGTACTGGCAAGGATTTAGGTTATCTACAGAAGACATACAAGAGCCATAGGATGCTGCCTTATGATGCAGTAACATTGATGGAAGAGTCTGTACATATGTAATTTTTTTCCCCCTATGAAATCCATTTTTTTGTACTGATTTATTCAATTTTTTTTCTCCGACCCGAGATTTGGAACGTCACGTCACGCTTTGTCACGGCTTACATAAAGGTGCTGGGTTCCCACGCTCTCCACCTTATATTTGCCCACTGTTGCAACATAATCCATGGTGTAGTCTGACCAGCGACCAGGATCACTCCGCCACACTCTGCGATCATCTACAACCTAGTTTGCATCGTCCGCTGGCCCCAGAGTCTGACTACAACCGTGTCCGATGAGCAACTACACATGTGAGGCTGCACTATGTTTGCCCACCGTTGCGACATAATCCGCGGTGTAGTCTGACCAGTGACCAGGATCACTCTGCCACACTCTGTGATCGTCTACAACCTAGTTTGCATCGTCCGCCAGCCCCAGAGTCTGACTACGACCGTGTCCAATGAGCAACTACACCGTCCGCTGGTGCCAGGATCTTCTACCACGCTCTGCGATTGTCTACAACCAAGTTTGCATCGTCCACCGGCTCCAGGATCATTCCGCCATACTCTGTGATCGTCTACAACCAAGTATGCATCGTCCACCACCTCCAGGATCATTCTGTCACACTCTGCGATCGTCTACAACCAAGTTCACATCGTCTGCCGACTCCAGGGTCACCCCGCCACGCTCCACGACAGTTTATGACCTGGTCTGACCAAGAATTGCACTATCCGCTGGTGTTATATCTGTCACTGGTTGAGCATTTCAATTTTTTCACCTTCTTTTTCAGTGAAAAATGTTGTTTATTTTTCAGACATTTTTCACTGAAAAAGAAGGTGAAAATTTTAAAACTTTTTCAGCACTTTCTCAATTCAAGGTGAAAAAATTGAAATAAAATAAGAAAGTGATGAAAATGTTTTGAAAATTTCACCTGCTTTTTCAGTGAAAAATAAACGACATTTTTCACTGAAAAAGAAGGTGAAATTTTTGAAATGTTCAACCAGTGTGTGCATCTTGATTCCGGTCACGCTCCAGTCACACTGGTCACACACCGGTTTCCGGTAAACCGGAGTATCTCGGAATGATTCGGATCATCTCGGACCATCGGGCCTTTGACGCTACAACACTTTACTAAGTGTTTTCCCGTTTATCCGTACTTCTGTTCTTCTGACTTACACTGGTTGAGCATTTCAATTTTTTCACCTTCTTTTTCAGTGAAAAATGTTGTTTATTTTTCAGACATTTTTCACTGAAAAAGAAGGTGAAAATTTTAAAACCTTTTCAGCACTTTCTCAATACAAGGTGAAAAATTCGAAATAAAATAAGAAAGTGATGAAAATGTTTTGAAATTTTCACCTGCTTTTTCAGTGAAAAATGTCTGAAAAATAAACAACATTTTTCACTGAAAAAGAAGGTGAAAATTTTGAAATCTTCAACCAGTGTTATTGTCTTGGACTTCTCTTCTCATGGTTGATTACATAACCATCACTTCTTCCGACACCATCTGACTCCGGTCGCATGAATCCCTTATTCTCCTTTATTCCTGACTTACCAATCCTTCCCACCATTATTGTCTTTCCTCCTCTCATTCCTTTTTAGTATCAACAATTAGTTTGGTAGTATAAATATGTCTTAGATACTTCCAGTACTTCATCTGGAAAATTAACGTTGTTTCCATGTTTTCCTTCATGGACTGAGTCTTAACTTCTCGTCTCGTCTGCGACTCGACTCCGGGGTAAACTCAGTACCCTCGGATGTCTTCTTCTTCATTCGATCTTCCTTCTGGTCCACTTCTTGTCCACCTCCAGTTGTCCCTCGGATCTCTGGTCCATTACCGGTCTTCCGGTTCATCTCCGGTCCACCTCTGGTTGACCCCCGGACTTCCGATCGACCGCTGGTTTCTCTTCTTCGCCATTCTGGCCCTTCTCTCATTTCGGCTCCTCCCCAGACAGTCGCACACCCTTCTGAGCTGTGGTGCTTGCGAGAAAAGCCGACTTCTTGACTCCGCTCCTGTTCCGGTTATCCGGATCAATTTCCGGTTCCGGAGCTCCGCCGGGCTGGTCATCTTCATTCTGGCTCAGGATATAACAGCTGGCACAGGGATCAATCTGCCACGTTCCGTGACCATTGACAACCAATTCTGACCAACAATTACACGGTCCATGTGCTCGCAGAGTCACTCCACCTACAAGAAACACACCACGAACGTTTCTGACATGTCAGACGAAGACATATGCAGTCTGCTGGCTTGCAGAACCATTCTGCACACTAGGAAATCAGTCTGCGAGCTCATACAATGATTCCGCACAGCTGGGAGGGAGAGCGGGAAGAGGGGGACCTGTTCCCGATCGTCGGAAAGACGAATGGAGTTATTGGAATAAGGGAAAATCACATGGTCTTTAGAAACAGTATAAATACTACCCACTGTATCTGGAGAAATTATCTCTGAACTCCCCCGCTTTCTGCTACTGTCCTAGACTAGAGCAGAAAAGTAGGAACCTGCCAATCTATAGAGTTCACTGGTCACCAGGGGCTCTCTTCTTTACTCATCCTCCATTCTGAACAAGAATAATCCACGGAAGCATTGTCCTTTAGGCCCTTCACAAAAATCTTCAGTCCTCTCCAGGTCCTGAGAGGCACTGTCCACCAACAGATTTCATACCGTGAAGCTCCAAAAGAGCTCCAGTATGGCACCAGTTCTTGGTACAGATCCATTCTGACCCCAAACGACTGCGCAGAAACAAATCAATTACCCAGATCCATTCTCCGCTTCAGATCCTGTCAACAATATTAGTGTTTCGAAGTGTGTGGACTCTCCAAGGAGCCATCCACATCCTTCACGTAGTCTGTTGAAGCATCCGCCTTCTACGTTTAATCATTTGCGGTACTGTGGAGCGTGATCGGAGACCTGCAGACATCATTTTTCTGTTTGCTTTCAAAAGCGGACAGTGTCCATTCCATTAAAAACCCATAAAAACTACACATCCTTGGAGGCTTACGAAGCGAACCTGCATCACGACAGAGGCTTTTTAACAGCTCCACCTGTAGAACAGAATTCACTGTCTATCCTCCAAGAAGGCCCCAGATTCGTATCAACATACCTGGTGCAGGATACAGGTCTAGAAAGGGCAACCTAGTGCTTCCTATGTGAGTGGAGACGATTCCGCCGTGTACCAGTAGTGTGAAACAAATATTATTGGGAAATCCAGACCCCATCGGACGGATCATAACTATTACACTAACCAACTAACTTTCATCCACACAGGAAATTTTTACAAGCACAATACTTAAGCCCTCCATCACAACTGAAAGCTGTAAACTCTATTCCCTCTAGAGGACGAACACTACTATACTTGCAAATACTACCCTGCATCTAGTAGAACTGCAGTCCACATCACAGCGGCAGGGGGTACCCGTACCATAATTCTTGTTGGGAAAGCCAGCACAGCATGCTGGTTGAGGGTAACCAGTACACCTGTGAAGACAGTGACAGTGTTCAGCCCTAGCCTGGGCTGCAACTCAACCAGCCAGGTGCCACTATGCCATCCAACGAACAAGGAACAAGTTGACAAGTTGAAGCATCTGTCCACTCGGGGAGACCAAAGAGAGATCAATCGTGCCAGGCATAGTTTTAGGTCGACCTGAGCCCTGGGACCGCAAAAACAGCCATCCCACTGTTTTCTGGATGCTGTCCACATACAAATACCATGTAGCCCATGTCTTGAAAGTGGATCGTGATGTGACTGTGCTGCAGTGTCGCGACATCAATGAGGTTGAGAACTATAAATAGAAAGGCCCAACATACACAAATAACACGATACCCACTACTTTCCATCATATGTCTTTTGAGGCAGCAGGCCCTTTACTCTTCTCCCTCCCTCTTGAAACATGGAATCTTCAACCTTTCCACTCAAAATTTTCTCGACCTGCTGGCAGACCGGCAATTACCGGCAAATTGCAATTTTCCCGATTCTCTGAGTTTCGTTCAACGTTTAAACGTTTAAGTTTCTCCATGGCATTACTCTTGACATGGAGAATGGGTGTGGTAGCAAGACACAGCACCAAATAGCTCCTGTATTACCCTGCCATGCTACTGTGCATCAGTAAAACAACACTTTCGTCTTTGGTGTCTTACATCTTTGCAGAGCATCTTTTGGAGTCTTGATCTTGCTGGCAGAGTCTTTCATCTTGGGAGCAGTGTCTTGGGCTGTCTTGGTCTTGCCCATGCCATCTTGTGTCCTGGATTGGTCTTGGAGATTCTGGAGAATATTAATGGTCCTGTCCTATTTCAATGTGTAACCAGCATTATATTGCATTGGCTAGGGTACATGTTATAAAAGTTAGTTCATTAAACAGGAGGATTCAAGGGGATTTGCAGAGTAGTTTGATGCATGAATGTTAAGTCCATTTCAAACTCCGACTGATGGGATCTCCAACATGGTGTGATTTGGTTCGTTGCCACATCACCTTTCTTTCTTCCTTTCCCCATCTCAGCCCAGCTCCTGTCCCTCCGGCTTGATCCCTCTGTCCCCCTTCTCTGCGTCAAGTCCTGCAACTGCAAGAGCTCCTATGACCACTTCACGGCCCTGGTGGCTTCTGAAGACCCTCAACTGCTCGTCTACTGTGCTGGTCTTCTTTTGGCAAGTCTTGCAAGAGTCCTTGTCCTGGCACTGTTCCGACATCCTGAGGATCTTGCATTTCTCTGCGCTGTGTCACTTTTCTGCTGCATGTGGCATTTTGCTTTCATTCCCATTCACGCTGTGTCATATGTACCGGCCTCCTGTGGCCTTCAGCTGTCATCACTTGAGTGGCATCATATCCAGCACACTGGCTTGCCCAGATCTGCATGCACTCACAGTACGTTCAGCACCCATGTGCACTGTATATCTATTGATTGAATTGTCTTTGCAGTGCACCTTAGATTGTCCACATTGCAAGTACAGCTGGGATTATAGATGATCTGCATGCTTTATTCTGAGCATCTCGGTGGTCTGTACACGGGTCTTACCTGATCTTTTAGGGCTTGCAAATGGTCGCAATCTGGGCACTACTTAGTGGAGGCATCTATTGTCCATCTCAAGGCTCACCTTGTTCCAAAAACAGGTCTCCAACAACTAGTTTCAATGACAATTCAACACTATCTTTGCTTAGCACTTATCTGTGGTGCATGCATCGAAATTTCCTAATATCAATGTTTGATTCAGACCTAGACTACCCGCCCTTGGACTGCCTGGCACCAGGAATATACTTAAAAGTGTCTCCAGGAATGACCCACCCACAGTTCTACACCCAGAACCCTCAAATTCCAGTGCCTGAAGTATGTCAATCCATACTCTCCCTGCTTCTCCTCGTGCTCAGCAATCATCCCTTGTAGCTCCAGAAACCATGTTCATCTCCAAGTTCCTCACCCTCCCTAGTGTTGCCATCCTCGCCATGCAAGCGATACCGCAGGAGTCTGCAAGCCCTGCCAAGCTTGTGTTCTCCCCATTCTCACCTGAGGTGCATGCACTACACAGCAGCTGCATGCTCAGCATGGACACGGCTGCTGTCCTTGAAGCATGCGACAGCGTTGCTGGATGCTGCACCATGACATCCAAGCACAACTGCCCATGTGAGACACACCACCTGGTCGGCTGCTTCTTTGAGCCGCAGAGGCGGCAATCGAGGCATGTGTGTGCGAGGGCTGCTGTGGGGTCAACTGCACCTGCACGCAGAGGTACATGTCTCATCTTTCTGAATCTGGCTTATGATCGACACTCGATCTCACAGCAACAATATTCGGTGCATCAGGACAGAGGAGGAGTTCCTCGACAGGGCCTACGAGGAGGTGAAGCGCGATGTGGTGCTTATGCTGTGCACCTGCCCAGCCCCTTGAGCCGTGTTGCGCAGGGTCCCTTGAGACCTCAAATAATTTGCGCAATTTGTAGTATCATGGGAGTATATACTAGACTAGATTAGTAGGAGTGGGACTCGCACAAATTAAGAGAGTCCTACTACTGTAAGTACTTGTATGTAGGCAACCATCATGGTCACGATGGGGTCGGTTGCATTTCCCAAATCCCTGCTGGTCATGGTAACGATAGGCTTGGTTGTTGGGAAAAGATCATGACATTTTGGAGTAGAGATTGGAGGTGTTCAATATGTGCTATGAGCTCACAGGGTGGGCCTGTAACAGGCTTAGGTTCTGGTAGCTTTCTGGGTGGCATAGTGATACCTGTTTGAGGGCAGAAAAATATATACATTCATTTAAACTCATATTTAAGTATGTAAATCCTGGCAACCAGGAGCCACATTCCTCCACATGGGGAATCATGGTGCCACCATTGTTCACCAGGTATGCCACCACTCGGTTGCCCAATTTTGCAACGGTCATGGCCACGATGAGTGTGGTTATGTTGTCAAAAGCCACTGGGGATGTCATGGCCGGAGGGGCGGCTGCCTACATACAATAGTCTTGGCTCCAGACGTTTGGGTGTGTGCGGTCCGCCAGATCGCTGGACCGTCGGAGATTGAAAAAATGATGGACAGAGAGGGCACCCAAACGTCTGGTGTGCTTCACTCACTGATCCCACCCATCGAGTCATACCCACTTTGTTCTCTTCACTATACCATATCCCTGGCCACAAAATCTGTTCTGATATCATTGAATTGATTTCAAACTGCATATTCCAAAATCCTAGATTTTTTCTGGCTCTTTTGAAGCTGTTGTGGCTCGGACAGCATAAGGGCATAATTTCTGCTCATTCAGCAGCAGTGGTCCAAATTCCTTCCACAAAAAACTTGAAACACACCTCTGGGTTATATTGGATGAGAATCATAATATCCCAGCCAAATACTGGGCAGCCTGTCTTGCTCTGGGCATGGATTTGACGATTTGTGACAATGATAGTGTGACCCAATGGGGGCATCACTGTACAAATTGCTCCAGACATTCTGGAGGGATCTCTGCACTTCATTTTTGACTCCGATGTTTGTTTGGCTTGGAAAGACCCGAAGGTTCTATTATTAGAAAAAACAGATGGTCTTATCCCTCCAGAACATCTGGTAACGAGACTAACATAAGGTAGGTGCCACTCATAGGCATCCTACCCTGTGATGTTATGGTCACACTGCTCCAAACTTGGAGAAACTCTAAAGAAAAATGTGTAGAATAATGCTCTGGTTGTTTCAGACAAATTGCCACCTAAATTCTCTTTAAATACATCCTATCTGTATTCTAACCAAGTTTCCAAGTGTTTGTTAAGGATCTCATGAAGTAGATCCAAAATTAGTAGTAGAATCCGTACAACTTGCTGCCGAAAATGCATCTGAGAGCTCCAGTTTGCAGAATCAGGGCAATAAACTGAAGGACACAGTCACTAATTACTCAAATATTCTTAGAATTGTCTACAGGAGCCCCCATCTTTGAATAATAAATTAATTCTGCACTGTGATAACATTTACACTTGTTTCAGTGTGAAGTCCAGCCTTCTCCAGCTCATTCATAATAGTCAGTGGTAGAACCCTATGACTGTGGTACTTGTGTGCAGCCCATGCAGCTTGGGAGCCTGTCAGACCCATAGCATAAGCATCCATGAAACATTGAGAGCAGTTTGCAAATCTGGAGTACTTAACTTGAGACTACATTTGAGCTGTGAAAATAAACGTACCAGTGCATTGATGTAAGAGGGACTGCATCAAGAGCTTCCAGTGCATTATGCTCCAAGGCGTCCTCACAGGACGACTCCGGATTAAGACGATAAAGGTGTTTCATGTAACCCCAGCACTTCTCGATGAAATTGAGCTTGCAGTGGAACTTTGGGAGGAAAATGACACTGAAGCCCCGATGCTTGCAAATGGACTCCAGCATTGATTCAACATTCACAAAGTTCGGTTGATTATAGAAGATTCAGCAGACACAGTAATCAATTGCAGGTGCAGGGCAGTTTTTCAAGCCGCCACGGCACTCCACTAATTTCTTGCCTGTGTCAATACCATGCTCTGCCAAGATTGCAACCATGCCCTTGAAAATGCCAGCATGAGGATGGCCATTGGGAATATAAAGGGACTGGGGCTTGCCCTGAAAGTTGCCATCTGCCATTCAAATTTTGTGTTTAGCAAAAGCGCCACTGGACGTGTACACCTGCTTGCCATTGGCATCTCATTGATTAACCTCAACGAGATAGTTAGTTCCCACTTTACAAGTGTTCTTGGGGAGTTTTGTGGCAGATAAAGATCCTTCAGGTCGCTTGAGGTGAGTTGTGGTGTTGTCATAGACAAAGACATGCTCCTCCTCTGGATAAAACTCATCCAGAATATCCATAGCCTCCTGTGCCTGCTCCTGTATGTCCTCATTAGTAAAATAACTGTCTTTGTTCTTACCAGGTTTTATGACCCTCCTGGCACTGCGCTTTCCATCCGGGGATTGTAACCAACCATATTTTGAAGAGACAAAGTCTGCTATCATCAGGGATGTGCCTTCACCTGGACAAAGGTCATCAGTGCAACCGGATTGTTACAAATAAAATTTACCTTTAGCATAAGGTTTCACTGGGGCATCCTTGTGATACCAAGTCTTACACTTTCGATCATGAGCATAGAAGATGCTCTTGTTGTGGAACCACACCACAATGCATTTTCCAGGAAGGTTTGGACTGAACTTGGGGAGGTTATTGTTACACCAGGCATCCATGCGAGCCTGAATACTGCGCCACGAAGGAAGAAATTTTCAGTTCAAATAGTCTACAACGTCTGGATGTTTGTGACCATCGGTGTACTGGCTCTTCTTCACCTCCATGTATCAATACCCAAGCTCCTTCAAGTACCGAACTGCGGTACACACTGAGATCTTCTTTGTGATACCATGACACTGCATGACATCGGGACGGGCCAGAAATTCAACTAATTTCTGAGCGGTGATGTCATTCCTGAGTTCCTGAAGATACAGATTGATTTCTGATTTCAGTTCCTCATCGACAAGCATGGACTGCTTCCAGTATATATAAGGGTTTAGTGGGAGAACTGCATGGTCTTTTATGTACTGGCGAACCAGAAGCTGAGTCTGATGCGCCCAATATGCACCCTGCCCCTGTGAGATCGAGGCATGTATCAAGGAAGTTGCCCAATGGCCCTTGGTTTCAGAGTTATTGTTTGTGTAAAGATTCAGCAAGGCCTGCATGGCCTCCATGCAAATGCATACAAAAGTCTCTATTTTGGGATCCACATATCCCCAACCAGTTGGTCGTTTGGGCCGCAGTTTTGCCTTCAGGTCGTGTAATGTGAGTATGGCATCAGCGAGGGAGGGAACTTCTCATAATTTGCCATCAAGTTCGATATCAGGATCAGGAACGCATCCCGACACGTCGTTAATTGGCGCAGAGCTGTCTGCAGCCAGAACATGAGAAGAACCGGCAGCAGGATGGTCCATGTCCGCGTTGAATTCATGATGAGAATCGTCAAAGTAGTCATCAGCCTCAGGCTGATTGCATCCAGGTCTCTGTGAGCGACCGACAAGAACTGAGATGTTGTCCTCATCAGGAACTTCCTCAATGGTGGCCAGTCGTCTTGGGGGAGGAAGCGAGAAGACATGCAACTGTCCCTTGGAAGCTTCTGAAGGAACATTGGGTGATGCCGTTTGATAAAAGTAGCCAGTGTGAGAAGAGGGAAGCGCTATAGAAGGGAGATCTGACAGATTTGATGACAGAAACACATCCGATGCATTAGACGCGACAGGACCCATAGACACGTCGGATGGAGATATGGAGGCCTTCGGGGAGTCCTAGAATGTCAGGACACATAAGTTCTTTGGCTTGACAAGCCCAAACTTGATTCTGTGGAGGATGGCAAACATTTTCTTTTCCTCTTTCTTCCTCTTTTTCCATGGCGACAGCTTTTGAATTACGCTGTTGGCCAGGTGCCCAATGCATGTCAATATATACTCCTGCTTGAGCGGCATTGTTGGGACTTGAAAACACGTGAATTGATGCGAAATTGATGCGACAGATAGCCTGGCAGTCTGTCAGACACGTGGAAAAGACTGAAAAGGGAACTACATATTTGGCACGTCTTCTCACCAAAATCAAAATACCTTGGCCTATTGGGGCATAATATTAGGACATCTTTTAGCAGCCAATATGCAATATCAGACAGCATGATTATTTGAGAGATTTTCTCTTGATTTTTGACCCTTTTAGGACATGTCATGTTGCTTATGTAAAGGGTAGGACCCATGTGTAAGCTCAGGCAGGCGAGCTTGCGAGTCTGCCAGAGTGCCAGACAAGTAAGATTAGATTAGATTAGTATGCATTGCCACATCAAAGATTTCTCTTCCGCTCGTCCACTTCGACTCGCTGAAGTTCTTTTATCTGGCGCTCTTCGCTCTTAAAATCCTCGTTTTTGCCCCACCCTCCCATCCCTTGTTTTTTCTCACTTATGCTCGGGGTTGCTCTGGGTCTCGTCTTTCGGACCCTCGGTGGCCCTGTTGCATCCGGGTTTGGCCGTGTCCACGTCCGTTTCTCCCAATTCCTCTTTTCCCGCTGCACTTTCCCGAAGCCTCAGAAAAAGGCCGAATCGGCTGGACACGGCCAAAACCCCCCACAAACACAACAGAAATCATCTCATCATGTTCTGCCGGTGGACCAAGCTTTGCCAATGGACGCTGTTTCACTTAATCATCTCATCCGTACGATTTCTATTCGAAATCTAACTTGTAGTGGTGCCCACCTTATAAGTACTTACAGTAATGATGGCACAGCCGCCTGCTGCCATCACTAGATCAATTTTGGCAGCCATCGGCAAGTATTCAGCTTTTTGGGACGCAAAATATTTATTGTATCTATTTAATGTTCCTTCGGGCAGTCTACGTTCCGCTGGGGGGAACAGTGTTCCCTCCAGATCCCCCTCATTTTGCCTGACAGCACATCCCTTGGGTTTTTGGCTCGGGTTCTACCGAGAATATTCACTTATTCCTCCCTTTCATGAGTCCTCTTGCGCGGGGAGACCCCCTGCAAACCCCCCTTGACGCTCGCCACTAGGCCCGCTGCGCAGAGCTTTCCGCTCGCTGCGGAGGCCCACTGCGTGGTGCTCCATATGTTTTTTTGTGTGTATGTATTTTTTCTGCTTATTCCTCCTCTTTTTGGAACATCTTGCGCAGGGGAGACAGACCCCCCTGACGCTTGCCGCTGGGCCCGCTGTGCGGTGTATATGAGTGAGTGAGGTTTCAAGATTTGATGTGTTGATGGCCGAGTCCCACCAAGACCTTTAGCCGAGGGTCGAGTCCCACTAACGGTGTTTAGCCGAGCATTAGCCGAGTCCCACTCCCACTAAACTCGTCATTCCTTGAACTGGCCCACGCCTCCCCCACTCTGACTTGCCTGATATGGAAGGTGATAAGATCTCATCAAAGATAAGCCCAAAAGGGAGGTGTCGTCGACGGAGACCGGTCTATAAAATTTGATTTCAATAGCTCTTATCAGCCTCATTGCTGAGTCCCAGTGAGAATGGCGTTGAGCCAGAGCGAGTGAGAAAGAGTTGGAAGAAGCGGCTCGTTCTCGCTTGCAAATTTTGAGAATATCTTGATCTCACTTGTTCGCTCATCAAGCTGCATCAAGTGATATCGAGCGACGTCGAGTCTATCATGTAATTACTTGATTGATCTAATTGATATTTGATTTCACTTCTGGTTGTCTGGAGGGAGAACGAGGGAGAAAAAAATCTATTAAAACTATGGAACCACACCTAGATACTCTCCCCTGCTGCCGCTGCCCCTGCAGCTCCCGCGCCCGTTGTCCGTCATGAATTCATAAGTGGAAACGCGCATGACATGTGTGCGCACGCTACCCACGTGGACCATGACCAGGGAGGGAAGAAAGGTGTCTTCAAAGTCTTGAATTACTCCTCGGGAACGACTTGACTGGAAGGACTTGTGTTTAGCAACATCTTGAGTTTCCGTCATTGGACTTGCTCTGAGCAGAACCTCGAAGGAACCCAGAAAGCAGATCTTGCAGCAGAGAAGCTTCATGCTTGAGTTTGTGGAGTGGACAGCCAGATATCACGGTTTCTGTATACCAACTTGAGGACATTTCTAATTGAAGGTGTGAGCGAGCGAAGGGAAGCCACGACCAGGAAGAGGGTGGGTGCCAAGGACTGCTTGAAGCATGTAGACCATTTGATGACCAAGAGAAGGGAACGGCTTGCGCGAGAACAGCTGCGTGGAAGATGGGAGGACATGGGAGGAAAGAAGAAGAGACGACAATCCCAGCACACATGTGTCAAGAAACATTCGACATTGGCTCATGCAGAATTTTGATGTGGGCAACAAGCAGGCAGTTCCACAAAAAAAATCTGGGCTTCTGCGAGCACATAGAGCAAGATACAAGTGAATATATGACAATCCTTGCACTCACTTGTTTCCACTCGAGCACATCTGATGGACATTGATGTTGATGTTGATGTTTCTGTCTGCCTCTTTCTGCCTCGCTCCGGCTTGACACCATTCTCACTGGGGCTGAGTGGTTACGCTTGGCCTGGGCCTTATTATTAGGTAATTGATATGTTTTTGTGGTCACTCGATCGACTCTCCAATTGTGTTTTCTTCTTTTTTCTTTTATTCTGGTCTTCGGCTTCGCACAGCGGGCCTAGCGGCGAGTGACACACCACGCAGTGGGCCCCGCGGCGAGCGTAGGGGGGTCCGCGGGGGTCTCCCCTGCACCAGATCATTTAAATACCCTGAAAAAGTAGAAAAAACACTCCTACACTACTGTACCATTTCGACCGAATGTTCACACCATGTCACCCGTCACCTCAAATGTTCACTGGGTTCGGTGTTCAAAACCCAACCAACAGTGTCACCTTCTTGCTAAAAGTTCATTCCGTCAATCAGCCCGCCCTTGCCTGCTCCGTGCTCCTCACCGGCGATCCGCAGACCTATGGTGCTCGAGAAGTTGATAGCAATATTTAAAAGTTCAGAGGTAATCAGGTGGGACGACTCCGTTGCCTTTCGGACTCTTTTGGACAGCTTTCTTCACGTTCGCTTACAGCTGTTTCCGAAAAGCTTGACACTCGCGAATTTTTTTTGCTCTCAACCAACTTTTGATGGAGGGCTAAGGATTACTGCTTTGGGCTAGCCGAGCTACGCCAAGCCGAGACCACAAATGCGAACTTGCAGTCAACTATACAATCCAGATGTTTTCTTGCCCAGGCTTCATACACCAAACATCTTCTGTAAGTGTTCTGACCACTTTTCAGGCAAGCAGAATATTTTGAGGACAAGTTTTGAGGTAGGCAGAGAGAGCATTGCTGACAGCAAGCGCAGTACATGACTGATCGGAATCCCAAATCAGGTAATCCTTAGCACTCGATCAAAAGTTGGTTGCGAGCAAAAAAAAATTGTGAGTGTCAAGCTTTTCGAAAACAGCTGTAATTCTCTAAATGTCTACTTGCTACCATAGCTGAAGAGATACTGAGCAGGTACAATCGTGAAACCGGGCAACGCTGGTCGTACCATTTTTTGGGGGGCATTCATAGTTTTATGCATGCAGAGAAAATGCAATTTTATTCCTCTCTCATCCCTCTACCAATGGACATCAACAACATCTTCAAAAAATCTGACTGGATTGCACAAGGCAAGGTGTGGGCACCCACCCGTTGATGGTCAGAAAAATAGCAGCGGAGTTCTTCTCTATTCTGCAGGTGCTCGAACACGAACTTGTTCTGGAGCACTGTTTTTTGTCGCTTTTTCGCCATTTTCTCTTTGTGAAATTTAGCCTGGCTCAAAATTTGTTTTTACGCCCTCTGCGGGCTTGAAAAAAAAGGATGTTCATTCGTCGGACGTCACCGTCACATGTACCAAATTTGTTCAGTTCACGACCCTCCGTCACCCGTCACCTGAACATTCGGTCGAAATGGTACAGTAGGAGAAAAAATATTTCAAAGCTCCACACAGTGGGCCTTCGCGGCGAGCATTGGGGGCTCCGCGGGGGTCTCCCCCGCGCCTCATGAGCCTTATTCTGACATTAAGCGATATCTAAATATATTAGTAATCACATTGCCTTTTTAGGATGTCAGAGTGGGGGAGGCCAAGGGGCGTTCATTCCTCGTATCGTGGTGTTGTTCAAATTTGTTGCCTTTCCCGGCGAGTTTTATTCAAGATATTCATTCACTACTGGGGACTTGGTACACGGGACTGCGTGCCTCCAGACCTAAACAAGGGGCCTGAAGCCTCAGGCTTAGGCTGTCCCGCACAGCCCGAGCTTGAAGTGAAACGTTTCAGAAATACTTCCGTGTGGCGGTGCAACTGAGCGCCCACTGGTACAAATTGCAATGCCGACACCGCCGCTTTTATCCCGCCGTCACCCCACATTCCCTTACTTCACTAGCTTCACTTCCATCCTATATTCCGATAATGCCTTTCACCCCAGATACTGAGCTGGACCTCCTCTTCCCTGCCAACCTCATTTCTCCCGAAGTCAAGAGCCAGCTCCATCCTGACCTTCATGTGAGTTTACAAGCTTTCTGACCATCTCGCCCAATCAATTCGCATTCTAGATTCGCCCTCTTGCATCCGCGGACCATGGGCGCGGGCACCTGGCAGTTCTTTCGGTCCTGACCGTCGCAACGGACCTGGGCGAAGCGGCATGGGTCGCCCAATTCAACGCGATGCGTGCCGCCCCGCAGACGTACTACTCGCTCGTCATCGTCGACAAGGCCTCGGACCGCATCGTTGGCGCCGGCGCGCTGTTCGTCGAGCGCAAGTTCCTCCGCGCGCTCGGCAGCGTGGGGCACATCGAGGACATCGCCGTCGACAAGCAGCAGCAGGGGAAGAAACTCGGCCTGCGCATCATCCAGGCGCTCATCCACATCAGCGAGAGCGGTGGCTGCTATAAGACCATTCTCAATTGCAGCGATGCTAATATCCGTGCGTTCCTTGATGTGTCGCGTGGCCGTTTATTCATATGTTATCTGTAGCTTTCTACCAAAAGTGCGGATTCGAGAAGAAAGAGAACGAGATGGTTGGTGCTTTGTTTCTCTTGCTACTAGCTCCATTTCACCCTGTGTCGTAGGCCAAGTATGCGCCAGCCAAGTCGTCTCCTCCGTCACCGAGACTGTGAAGCGAATACAAAATATCTACATTTCTAGACGAGGACTTTCAATTGTCCATTTGTATATTTGTAACCGTAGAACATTCAAGCTATATCTATGAGGTTTGGGTACGCGACTAGGAATTGCCTGAACACGATGAGGAGAGAGCAATCAAGGTATTTGCTGCCTGGAACTCCGCAGTACTACATCGACGCATTGGCGTCCTGTTCTTTAAATTGGCCTCTGGAGGGAAACGGGGTAGGACAACACCAGCACTTCAGCTCATTGACATTACGGTAAGTACCGGGATACGCTTAGAGAATGCAGAGGGGGAATAAGGCAACGTCGCGCTTGGCCTCCTCGTACGCCCTCTCGACAAACTCCTCCTCGGTGCGCGAGCAGACGATGTCCCGCTGATCAAGCACAATCTTGTCAGACAGTCGGCACAGAGAAACGCGCGACTTCCCCCCGAGTGCAGGTGCAGGCGTCGCCGCAGCAGCTCAGGCACATGCGCGCGTCGATGCCCGCCTCGGCGATCTCCATGAAGCGCTCGAAAAGCTGCTTGCTGTCGCAGGGGCAGTGGCTGCAGAAACGCTTCTGTCAGCGGCATGTGCCATTGTGTAAATGCAGAGGGACTCGAGCACGTACCGCTTGGAGGTCTGCGCGCAGCGAGCGACGGCGGCGTCGCGCGCCTCAAGGGCAGCGACCATGCCGTCGCTGAGGGCGCGGGTGGTGTGGAAGGACCGCGCGGCGAGGGAGAACACTTGGCTCGGGGAGGTCTGCGGGATGGCGTAGGTGGAGACGACGGCGAGGCCGAGGAATGCGAGGGCTTTGGAGAAGAACATCGTGACAATGGCTGAGTCTTGCGAAGTGTGTTTAGTTCGTGGGCGAGAAACATAGGATAGGTGTGAAAACACACTGGAGAAAAAGGAGAAAGAGTCAGAGATTAGTGGACCTCACGGCGCACAGGTCATCTTATAATGTGTCGTTATCTCGGTATCAGTTGGTCGGAACAAAAAGCAGCGATACAAGGCGCATCACTGAAAGCGGGAGAAGAATCAATCATTAGGCAATCATCCAAAATATGTTTTCGCCCCAAATCAAGTCCTGATCTAGCCTGCATCAAAAGTCCTGACTTAGCCCAAGAGGTCCCGAATCGTGTTATCGTCAACACCCATCAATTCACGTGAGGGACCTCCCTCCCCCCAAATGCGGAAAGCACAGCAATTGTTACGAAACCTTTGAGCCACTCGGTAGAGCAGCACGCGTCGGGCCCTTCCGCTGTAGTAGGGCCCTTTCTAGTGTGTCTACAGTGTCCAGTGCCACTCCAGATTCTCCACCGGTCCAAATCACTTACTTTGTCCTCCCCCTTCCCGCACAGTGAACCAGTTTCGAGCCACCGACGCCACTGTACATAATGCACATACAGTACATTCTGACCCGAGGGCTCACCGAGACGACAGCCGCCTCTCTCCCTCTCCATTTGGCCCAGCAACTTCGGGGTCGCTCCTGAACTCCGAGCATGGCGCTACATTCTCGACATTCTCTGTACAAAACGGACTTGTGAAATGCCCCAAATGCAACAAGGTTTTTGCTCCGGGGGCAAACGAGTGGTCGGTGAAGAAGCATATGGAAGGGCAAAAGTGTTGAGGTGCGTCTCAGATTGCCCACATAGTGGATTGCAAACTCACATTCCTTTCCAGACTACCTTCCTTCGGTGGCGGAACCCATTTCTTGCTCTCACCAACCAGTGCCAGTCTTCCTGACTTCCTCCGTAAGCTACCCGGAGTGGCAAAATCTCAGGTTTCTGCAGGTAGAAATAATGGAGATGTATTTGAGTAACTGCAGTAATACTTGACACCCACATGGATTCGGTGGGAAGTATGCAAACGACACAGAAAGCCAAATGACAATTCTTGCTGACACAAATCCCAAAAGGAGCGAGAGCACGTGCTGTGTTACGGAAGTTGATCAGTGTGTCCTAATCAACGATCTGTGGCCTCTTGACTTAGCCCACCAACAAAAGCCCTGACCGAACCCGGGTTTCAACTGCCAACCGAGCCCCGACTCAACCATGAACCGACCCCGATTTAAGTACTGACCAAGCCCAAATTAAGTGCTGACTGAGCCCGACTTCCAACCACTGACTGAACCCGCCTTTTAGCATTTTATACTCCTGACCTAGCCTTCCTTTTAAACAACATTTTTGACTCCTGACTGAGCCCGACTTTTAAGGTTTTCAACTCCTGACCGAGCCCGACTTTTGGGTGCTCAACTCCTGATCTAGCCTGACTTTTGACTTTTCCCTTAAGTTTTGTAAGCACCATACAATCGTTTCCTTGGATCATTCTGACTGATGTTTCAAGGCCCGATAATCAGACAAGACATTCAATGTAAGCTTGTACATTTCTGTGTTTGAGCTAGGAATGTACCAGGATCCATAGTAGCAGATCTGAGTCCCCACTGACTCTGATTGTACCTTCTTCAGACCAAGTACCTCTGTATTGTTGCCTCCCCAAAGCGGGCGCAAAAAAAAACTTATGGGGACCAAGGGAGAATAGAACATGAGCAGATACAAATTTGGTTGGTTGGAACCTCGAAATATTATTTCAATGTTCTGCAAATGAGAATCAAACACATCCTGTAATCACTCAATTAAATTGCAAGTGCCTACTAGAGTAAGCAGATATAGCAGAAACCATCCAGCTGGGCCACGAGTTGAAATATAAAAGTCGGGCTAGATCAGGAGTTGAGCACCCAAAAGTCAGGCTTGGTCAGAAGTTGAAAATGTTAAAAGGCAGGCTAGGTCAGGAGTATAAAATGCTAAAGGGTGGGTTCAGTCAGTGATTGGAAGTTGGGCTCGGTCAGTACTTAATTTGGGCTTGGTCAGTACTTAAATCGGGCTCGGTTCATGGTTGGGTCGGGGCTCGGTTGGCAGCTGAAACCCGGGTTCAGTCAGGACTTCTGGTGGTGGGCTAAGTCAGGACTTTGATGCAGGCTAGATCAGTACTTGATTTGGGGCTAAATCCTGTTTTGCAGCAATCATTCAGTGCATCTTATGCCAGGCCCCAACGTTGCCTGAGCAATGATTTGTCTAGTTCCCGCTCTTCTTGTGCTCTTCCTGTAATCCGTATGACCAAGGATATCCAGAGCTCTAGCCCAAGTTTAGCAGATGTATCTGCCCAGCCAACAGATACTAATCAAGGTCCAGTTCTATTTGCTAACTTGAAAGGTGGCACCCCAAATCCATCACACGACTGCAGGCTGCTGCGTCATGATGACGGCCCGACTCGAGTTCGGATTTATTTTTAGGCACAATCATCTGAGGTCCATGCGGAAGCCCAAGATCAAGATTGCCTCTGCAGCATCGCAGACTGCAACAAATTTTGACAGATCTTGTCCCACGTTGGCGAGTTGATTGCACGAGATGAAAGGCACATATGAGGCTATCAAATATCCAAGAGTGGTTTGTCTGGTGGCAGTTCGTGAATTCTTCGGACAAAGATCATGTTGACTTGAAGAGTAAGGGAGGATGTGCAAGACAAAAGCCAAAAACAATTTGATTCTTTGATATGTATTTTTTTGGTGGAGCGACTCAGAGAAGGGCATGCTGATTTGATCAGCTCCCAACTCACGCTGGTTTTGGGAAGATTTACGCTCCCTGTGGAAATGCTCTTATGCACACCCATCAACAGGCGGTGTGGGAATTGGTAGTTATCGCTAGCAACTAGTGATTCTGCCCCGGCAGATGGAAGTTACCTATACCCACTAAAACCCCAGACTGTCACGATTAGATAAGATCTATCGTTCCAACGCCTATCTAAGTGCCTGAGATCTAAGCGCTGGATGACAAAGAGGCTATGACTAAGACCGGCCCGACGGATGGGATGACGATGGGATGACATCATGATGATGTTAGAGATGACGACAGGACATGAGGACACAGCAAGGACCTTAAGAACATGCGGTTAAGGGTAGTAGTAGTATATATAGATTAGTTCACACGGTTCTCTAGACAGTATAAGTAGAGTAGCTTTTGCGCTGTCGTAGTTAACCTTTTATTCCATCATCTTTCGAGATCAACCACGAGCACTACCCAATCCCTCTCTTCATACCGAGAGTGGACGCTCAGGTCTTGACTGTGACATAATAAAAGGTTACCCCTCATACCCTCGTACCGCCACTTCTGACCTCCTTTCCCTTTCTCCCCACCTACCCACTCTACCTCTTACCCTTTCTGCCGTTGCGGCAGCCTCTTACCCGAAGACCCATTTCCCCTACCACCATTCACGTCGTCCACACCGACGTTAAACAATTGCAGCGCCCATCGTGCGCGGTTCACTTGAACAGACGTCGCTACACGCTACGGGAAACGTTGAGACCGTCCCCGCGTAAAGCAGACAAAGGAGCACTAGCCTAATCCTCGGAGAGGGCTATCTCGCAGCCGCGGGGGGAGTCGTAGAAGACCCCGGACTGTTCTGTCAGCAAAAGACCGCCTCGACCTCACCACCTGCCCTAGTGGCATACCGAAACCCTGCCCGGCTTTAACGCCGCGATTCCTACCAGGACGTCTTACCGCGTCCCCCCATCTGACTCAGAAGACGAGTCCGAGCTATTCCACTCGGCCGCTTCCCTTCCACCCCCGATCAGACCACTCCCACCCAGACTCCCTCCATCGGCATTCCAGTCGATAACTCGAATTCACCACTCCGCAAGACCACCTCCTCCTCACCGCGCAGTATTAGCGCCCCGACCAACACAGCTAATTGCAGCCGTGTCCCCACCTTCACCCCCGAAACCCCTTTCACCAGCGCCGATTGAGATGTCGCGCCCCCAGACCCCCGAACACCCAATGGAGGAGGAAGCCCCTCCTCAAGTCAGATATGTTCCAGTCCCCGTTCCGGGATGGAACGGAGAAGAACAACCCCCGCGTTCGGGATCCTCACGGATCTCTTACGCAAAGACTCCGCCGATGTTTGACGGGAACGAAAAATCCAAGTTTGAAACTTGGTGCGACGCCCTAGACAACTACGTCTGGGCCTACGCCTCGGAATTCAATACCGAGAAGAAGAAGATTGCCTTCACGGTGTCCTTATTGGGCCGAGAAGACGGAGCCAGGTGTCCGGCATCCAATTGGGCGCGGAACTGGAAGAAGAAAGCTCGAAGGGAGACAGCCTTCGAGAAGAACTGCAACTTTCCAGATTTCCTGGAAGATTTAGCAGAAACGTTTGCCGACGGAAACGGCACCCAGACGGCGCACATGCGCCTTACCACCACCCGCCAGGGCAAGACCGCCCTGGTGGATTTCATTCAAGCTTTCGAGTTGAATGCGGAGGAGGCAGGATACGACCTGTCGGATAGAACAGGGACCCATGACACCTTCATGGTGGAGACCCTGGAGAACCTCGTCTCGGACGAGGTGAGGAATCAGCTCAACGTCGGGCTGATGGAAGCTCCCACCACCTACCGGGAGCTGAGGAGAAGGCTGATGATAGTCAGCCGGAACATGGAGCGACAGGCGCTCCGGAAGGCCCAACAGGCCAAGATGTTCTGGGTACCAGCCCAGAGGAATACTGCTGCACCAGCAGCACAGACGAACCTACCCCGGGGATATCAGGGGACAGCGCCAAACTTGGCAAAGAAGATTGGGGCCGGCGAGACCGCCCCCATGGACGTAGACAGGAACAAGGCGAAAGGCATGCCCTTCCTGTGCTACAACTGTGGCAAGGATGGCCACATGAAGCGGGACTGCCCTGAGCCCCGCAAGACGAAATTCAACATCAGGGCCCTCAAGCCCGATGACTACTCCCAGGAGGAGTTAGCGGCTTTGGCCGCGATGTTGAGAGAGAAGGGTTTTTAAAGGGGCCCCCGCTTGCGGCCAAAGCGGCGCCCCCTCCGATTACGAAATGCTCCCTGGTTCCAGTAAACACTATTAGATACGAGGACTTAGTTACGGTTACGGATGTGAATGGACCTACTCCAGCAGTAGAAGGACTGGACTCGGCAGGAGCCGAGGAGAAAATAGCTAGTGTAGAAAAACAAAAAATACGTATCTTGGAGAATCAGAATCGGTTATGTAACCTAAAGAACCAGAAAATGGACAAGAAGAATAAACTCTGGAGCGAGTTTAAGATTCAATTCAAAAAGGCCCCTGGAACCCAAACCAGCGAGAAAAATAGTGCGACGAAAAAGGGTGACGATGTCACGGAGGCTCAATCCTCGAAAGAGGAGGTAGCGCCTACGGAGAAGACGGGGAAGCTGATTGATGTGCCGGCCGGCCTGACAGGACTAAAGGCGGCCAAGTGGTTATCCCACAAGGCAATCAAAGAGCAGAAAAGAGACAGGCTAGCGAAGGAGATGAAGGAAGTCCAGAGGCAGCGGAAGCATCATGAGATGCTGGTTCCAGTCACGTTGACAACGTTGGACACAGGGAAGACGCGCGCAGTTAAGGCTCTTCTTGATAATGGATGCACAACCTCGTGCATCGATCGAGACTATGCCAAGGCTGAAGACTTCGAGCTACACGAGCTTGAAGCGCACATCGTCGCCCGAAATGCCGACGGAACCGAGAACGCACGGGGAAAGATCACTCATTATGTAGAGTTGATCATGTCCGTCGGACCCCATTCGGAGAAGCAGAGATTCCTCGTCACAGGACTCGGCAAAGCCCGGATATTCATTGGGTACGACTGGTTGTTCAAGCACAACCCTGTGATAGACTGGAGAGCACAGACTTTGCTCTTTAGTCGGTGCCTGCCGGAATGCAACATGACCGGGACAGAATTCGGAAGAGGAGACCGATGGAAGAACGAGTTGGAAGAAGGAGAATCCCTTCTACTCGTGGACTTCGGAGAGGCAATCGACTTGAGGTTGAAAGAGACCCAGTCCCAGAAAATGGCTGAAGAAGCCAATCGCGGAAAAGAGCGGATGACGGAGGAGAAGATTCCCGAGGAGTACCGGGAATTCGTGAAGGTCTTTGCCAAGGAGTCGTTCGACTCATTACCCGAGAAGAGACTATGGGATCACGCGATCGAGCTCAAGCCAAATTCAAAGGCTGTAGATTGCAAGATATACCCGCTCTCGGTGACGGAGCAAGAGAAACTGAACGAGTTCCTGGAGGAGAACTTGAAGAGCGGGAGGATCCGCCCCAGCAAATCGCCGATGGCTTCGGCGTTCTTTTTCATAAAGAAGAAAGACGGCACCTTGCGGCCTGTGCAAGATTACCGGAAGCTCAATGAGATGACGATTAAAAACCGCTATCCGCTTCCGCTAATTTCGGAGTTAGTCAATAAGCTCCGAGGTGCCCGGTACTTTACGAAGTTAGACGTACGATGGGGGTACAACAATGTACGGATCAAGGAGGGAGACGAGTGGAAGGCGGCATTCCGCACAAATCGAGGGCTGTTCGAGCCGCTCGTGATGTTCTTCGGGCTTACCAATTCGCCCGCGACATTCCAGACCATGATGAACGATCTGCTCAGAGATCTCATCAACGAAGGAAAGGTCGTCGTCTACCTGGACGATATCCTAATCTTCTCGGACAACCTGGAAGAACATCGTGCGTTGACGAAGCGAGTCCTGAAAATACTACAGGACAACAAGCTGTTCCTCAAACCGGAGAAGTGCGAGTTCGAACGCACGGAGATCGAATTTCTAGGAGTAATCATCTCCTACAACTCGATGAGGATGGACCCCGCCAAGATTAAGGGTGTGATGGAGTGGCCAGAACCAAAGAACCTGAAGCAAACACAGGCGTTCTTAGGGTTCACCAACTTCTATCGCCGCTTCGTCCGGGGATACAGCGAGGTCGCCAAGCCGCTCACACGGTTGACGGGGAAGGAAGGGTTCCGATGGGAACAGGAGCAGAGGAACGCGTTCCAGAAGCTGAAGGACCGCATTGCCGAGGACGTGGTATTAGCATTACCAACGGACAATGGCAAGTTTCGGTTAGAAGCAGACGCGTCGGACGGAGCGACGGGAGCAATCCTGTCACAGGAGCAGGAGGGCGAATGGCGCCCTGTAGCGTTCATGTCACATGGACTGAACGAGACCGAGAGGAATTACGAGATCTATGATAAAGAGATGCTCGCGATAATGCTCGCCTTGGAGGAGTACAGGCAGATGCTGATGGGAGCGCGAGAGACGTTCGAGATTCTGATGGACCACCAGAATCTAGAATATTTCAAGAAGCCTCAGAAGCTGAATAGGAGACAGGCCCGATGGATACTGGAGTTAGCAGAATACGACTTCACCCTTCACCATCGGCCTGGAGCGTTGAACAAGAAGGCAGATCTCTTATCTCGGAGATCGGATCATGACCAAGGAAAAAACGACAATGATGACGTCGTTCTTTTGAAACCGGAGCACTTTCGTGCGCAAGAAATTGTGCTCGACGGACCGGAGACGGAGATCCTGGAAGCGATCAAGAAGGAGAAAAGAATAGATCAGAGTGTCAAGCAGGCGCTCTCGAAGAAGCTCCCCGGGTGGGAAAAGAAGGACGATGTCATTTACTACAATGACTTAATCTATGTACCAAGAGACGAAGAGCTACGAGACAGAATCATTGGGCTACACCACGATAACCCCTTGCTCGGCCATCCAGGAGAGAACCGAACGCAGGAAATGGTAGAACGTAATTATTGGTGGCCGCGACTAGGGAATCAGGTTGGGAAATACCTGAAGGCCTGCGAGGCATGCCAGAGAACCAGGGTTCACCGCTATCAACAAGGAAAGCTGAACCCGCACCAGATTGCCGAGGGACCTTGGCAGATCATTTCCATGGACCTTATCGGTCCGCTGCCAGTCAGCAACGGGTTCGACGCCATACAGGTATGGGTCGACACCTTTTCGAAGATGATCCACTGCGAGCCCACAAGCATGGAGCAAACCAGTGAGGGAACGGCTCGGTTGACCCGAGACAGGGTGATTAGATATCACGGAGTGCCACGGAAGATTATCTCGGATCGGGATCCGAGATACGTGTCGGGATTCATGAAGGAACTGAACCGGCTTATGGGTGTCGAAATGAACCCGAGCACGGCGTTCCACCCGATCACGGATGGGCAGACGGAGAGGATGAACCAGGAGATTGAAAAATATCTCCGGGTTTTCATTAACTATCGACAATCGGACTGGTCCGACTGGCTGTCGCTGGCAGAATTCACACACAACGACAAGACGAGCTCGTCGACGAGCATGTCGCCGTTTTTCATAAACATGGGAATGCACCCCTGGAAGGGGATAGAAAACGCAGTCGAGTCGCGCAATGAAGCCGCGAACGACTTAGCAGAGAAAATGAAGAAGATTCGAGAGGAAGCAGCAGCAGCGCTGGAGAAAACTCAGAAAACCATGAAAAAATATTACGACGCTAAGCGTCGGGATGCGCCGGAGTTCAAGGTCGGTGATCGGGTTTGGCTAGAGGGAAAGAACATAGCCACAGATCGGCCGACAGGGAAGCTGGAGGATAGAAGGCTGGGCCTTATGAGATCCTGGAGAAGGTTGGCCCATCGGCATACAAGCTCAAGTTGCCGGAGACGGACAAGTCACATCCGGTCTTCAACGAGGCACTGCTTACGCCATACGTGGAACCCCCCGTGGGAAGGAGAGAAGGACGACCTCCGCCGAACATCGTCGGTGGAGAAGAGGAGTACGAAGTGGAGGAAGTTCTCAACCACAGAAAACGTGGACGAGGATACCAGTACCTCATAAAGTGGAAGAATTTCCCACTTTCAGAACAGACTTGGGAACCGACGAGACACTTGTCGAACGCGAAGAAGCTCTTGAACAGATATAATGTCGAGCACGGGATCGCGGTTCGAGAGTTGTCGGTAGAGTCCAAACTGGAAGGGATGACCACGGAGGAAAAGACGGCGCTGGCCGCAGAATTACGAAAAAGAGGCTTGATGCCACCAAAAACGGAGGAGTCTGCAAACTCGACGACGAAGCAGACGGTCCCTATCTTCAAACAGGGACACTGGGACTATCTCATCCACCGTTTCAAGCCGAAACAAGAGACGATGCCATACCCGGAACGACGGTTATACGACCCAGAAACAGGCAGATTCGACGAAGCAGCCAAGTTTATTCCGTTACCAGGAATCGAAGCCTACGAACGCTAAATCGTCGGGACGACGATCCTAGGGGGGGGTAATGTCACGATTAGATAAGATCTATCGTTCCAACGCCTATCTAAGCGCCTGAGATCTAAGCGCTGGATGACAAAGAGGCTATGACTAAGACCGGCCCGACGGATGGGATGACGATGGGATGACGTCATGATGATGTTAGAGATGATGACAGGACATGAGGACACAGCAAGGACCTTAAGAACATGCGGTTAAGGGTAGTAGTAGTATATATAGATTAGTTCACACGGTTCTCTAGACAGTATAAGTAGAGTAGCTTTTGCGCTGTCGTAGTTAACCTTTTATTCCATCATCTTTCGAGATCAACCACGAGCACTACCCAATCCCTCTCTTCATACCGAGAGTGGACGCTCAGGTCTTGACTGTGACACAGACTGCCAGATCCAGTCTTCTGGCAGATTTTCATTGTCCATCAGGACACCATCCCAAGTTTTTAATACCATGTTGATGTTTAGAGCTCGGTTTCCATAGCGTGAAGTATTGGTTAGTAACCGGTCAATTTTCAAGTGGTTGTTCATGCAAGCAGTCCACCTATTATGAATTTCTATTTCACTGTGGACTGATTTGCACGACATAAGTCTTTCACACTGAATTTTCCATACAAGGAACACTGATTCACTCGTGATTATTTTGAATAATCTATTAGCTTCAGGCATCTTTTTCCCGTTCGAATTTTTAAACTCTGTGAGTCCACAACCAAGAATAAGACCAATGGACATGTCTAAGGCTCCAACCATTTAGTTTTTGTTTGCAGAAACCGGTAAACTAAATGGAAATGGTTCAAAAACAGTTTTAAACCGTTTAAAACAGTTTGTAAACAGTATTTTGGCAGGGCAATCTGGGATGGGTATATTAGGGTTGTCAAACCATGAATGATGGTCCCCATTGGACCCCAGCCTCTGTCACTAAAATTGCACATTGCCAGTGCCAACAAGAGCAACACTGAGGTGGCAGGACAAAGGCGGGATCAGGGCGGGACTGTCGGGACGCAAGGCGCGTGATGTGGCGGATATCACCATGTGCCATCACTCACGTGGATAATTACTAAATTGGGAAGCATGCACCTCAATCCTGCCAATCGGACATCTGACAATTCATATCCTATTATTTTGGTATTCATTGCATCTAATGAGGGACTTTAGGGGGCCTGTGAGTATGGGAGCCCACCATTTGACCTACAGCAGGTTGGAGACCCATTACAACCATTTAAACCATTTATAAACGGTTTGTTTACTGTTTGTCAGGACCCGTAAACTAAACGAAAATAAAAACGGTTTTTACTGTTTGAAAACATTTATAAACGGAAATGATTGGAGCCTTAGACATGTCTGGCATTACCGAGTATTTCATTTCCCAGAGCTGTCTGCATAGGTTCCAAATTAATTCCTGACCGGGAGCACTACATTCGAGAAGGGCATGTTCAAATGTTTCGTCGACATTATGTTGAAGTGGGTTTTGGTAGTGTTTGGTTCAGACGGGTCCGCCTTCCTTATTTGTACTCTGTCACATATTTAGTCATGGTGTGACAATGTGACAGGGCTTTTCGCCTTCCATCTGGTGATCTCATTACAACAGGTTACGGGCCCTGTCTCAGAGTCTTCTATACCTCATATCATCTTCCTCTGCCTCTTTTCTTTCAAAAATCTGTCTGTCTTTGGGTGGATTCATCCTTTACCTTCTGGATAACCTCCTCTTGCGCTTTTCTGTCACATCACACATCACACATCACAGATCACATGTCCCATCCCTACATCACCTCTGCTCTTACGTCTGTACTCACTGTCACTCTCGACTCATCCAACTGGGTGAAGTTTGGGAAGAATGTGAAAGTCTTCTTGCTGGGACTAGATGCTCTTTGGGTCCAGGATGGCACTGGGCCTGGCACAGACGCAGACAACATCGTCCTTGATCGCATGCTTGTTCCGTACCTGTATGGAAAGGTCAGCGATGACTTTCAGCATCTAGTCAAAGACCAGGTCTCTGCTACTGAGGCTTGGAAAGCACTCAAGGGTCACTTCGAGAAGTCGAACATGACCAACCATGTTGTTGCTCGTGCAGAGCTCAACGCCGTTCGGCACGATCCTTCTAAGGACATCACCATCTATATCCACGCTATGGCTGCTGCCGTATCAAGGCTCACTGCGATGGGTGTCGTTGTCGATGCAACTACCCATAAGGATCTCCTCCTTATCAACCTCGACTCATCCTTCAGTGCAGTTCGCACCGTCCTCCTCGCACGTGCAACTGAACCTGCACTGGAAGAAATCACCAGCCTACTCTCCGCCTCTGCTGCTGACCCTGGGATCAAGCAGGAGGATGACAGGATTTCGTCCATCGCCCTTGTCGCCTGTGGTTCTGCCCCCCGCCGTGTTGCTGCCGCTACCTCCTCTTCCCCCTTGACTGGCACCATCTCTGATGGCTTCCCTCTCGACTCACAGGGACATTGCTGGTGCGATCCTACCAATTCGGACTGTCATCGGTGCGGTCGTGCAGGCCATATTGCTTGCAAATGCATGCATTCAATGCCTGCGTTTGTCAAGGATTGGATCAATTCCAATCTGCGCACTCCTCAGTTGCATGCTGCGGCTTTCGCTTCTGCCATCGACACTGGTCTCGACGTGGATTCATTCTTGGGGTTGTGGGAGAAACACATGGGAGGTGGCTACGGCGATGTTTCTGGCCCTGGTCTTCCACCGATTCGCACCTAGTTGGGAGAGGATTGTAGAATTGGGTGGGAGTTGTCGCATTCGGTGGGAGTTGTGATGTTTTCTTTTTCTTCTGTGTTTGGCGTTCCGTCTGTCCCAGGTGGGAGTGTTGAAGTGGGTTTTGGTAGTGTTTGGTTCAGACGGGTCCGCCTTCCTTATTTGTACTCTGTCACATATTTAGTCATGGTGTGACAATGTGACAGGGCTTTTCGCCTTCCATCTGGTGCTATATCTGCCTTTTCGGCTTCCATCTGGTGATCTCATTACAACACATTACAGACTGGGCATACTGCCCGTTGTTCATACATACAAATATTTCGCCATTAGTCACCACATTTATATGTTTGATGTAGGCCCTTCCATAGAAAGTTGCGGACTTTTCGATCAATGTCTCTGTGCCTTATCGATTTCCAGATGTGCTCATCCGTTGGGATTTTGCTGCATTGTGCTTCAATCGCATAGCGAGTTTTGTCAAGCATAATAGTAGTCTTCATCCTTTCAGGAGGTAGTCTTGTTGCTCAAATGGCCGTGTAAAACATTGCCTGAGACGAATTTGCAAGACTGACACCTTGTAGTTGGTATCAAGTCAGGACAACCGTGTGAATATCATCCGGGTCAACAATATATTCATCTGTAGGGCTCCCCACCGTATCTGTATTTACGGTTTACGGCTATGGGTTTACGGTCACCATAACCGTACCGTAAGGCGCTTGGGTAGAGGTTTTACGGTTATGGGTGCAACCATGCGTACACTGTAAGCACCCGTAAGAATACGGCCGTATACGGCGTCCTTACGGACCGTAAATCAACCCAAACTCTGAAAGCCGGCGATGATGTGGCGCCAAGCTTGACTTGTGATTCACCATCACCTTGCCATCACCATGCATTGTCGTGCACAGCGTGTCAAAATACTTGGGCCCACTGCCGTTGAGCTGGAAGTGCACCTTGCTTTCCGGTTTCCTGAGCTCCAAAGACAGCCGCCTACTAGCCAGCGAACGGATCCGGACTCGGTCAGAGTAAGTACACCCAATACCGGCCACACTTGCACATCACCATCAGCAATTTGAAATATTTCTGCATATAGGTTGCCGAAAATACTAGAAAATTCTGTCGCCATGCTTGTGCAGTATAAAAGAGTGGTGCGCGACGGCCAATACACTCACTGCATTATCCTCAGCTAGCATGACACCTTTTGCTCGTGAAGGTATCAAAAATGGCATGTCTCGACCATTTCTCCTCCTCAGCTCTGCCCTGACTCATAGCAGCTCACAATGGGTGCAAGACACGCGGTGTCTTGGCTGAATCCACATCACACACAATTGGGGTGTCGACACGTTCAATTATTTGCTTCTTGCTTAACTGTTTTCTACTATTCTTCTCCCCTTTTCTCGGCGGTGTTCTCGTGTTCCTTGTGGCGTCGCATCGGTCTCCTATGGCCTCTGTTCTCATTCTTGCCCACCACACCTTGTCTGAGGTGGACCCAGCTCTCATGGGCTCAATCTATGTCTACTGGACTGCATTCTGCATCCATCTCTGTGTGTTTTGTAACATTTCTTTGAGTGCACATTCTGAGCCCCGACGTCAGTATATCTTGCATGTCCCCATTCTCTGAATATTGTCAAATATCAAACATTTTTCACTCCATGGAGGTATTAACGACGATTCGTACTTTGATGCTCCTCAAACATCACCTTCGTCTGAAGCGCAATTCCCTCGAGGATGCGCTCTTAGCCAGCCAAGAATAGTAGATACTTCATCTTTAGTCTTGTTTTGAATTTCTTTATTTTTATTCCAGTTTCTACGGCCGTAATGGCCGTAAGGTACTGTAAATTGTACCATACCATAAGGCCCTCTGAGAGCTTGTTTATGGTTACGATTACAGCCAGTTGGTGACCGTAATTACCGTAATTCTTATGGTCGTAACTGTATACAGTACGGTGGGGAGCCCTATTCATCTGGGTCGTTCCTCATTGCTGTATTCGCCAAATTTTGAGCTGATTTAAATTTTAGGTTATCATCTTTGCTATCAATTTCACGGAAAGTACATCTGGTTCCTCTGACACGCAGGGCAGCTACAATTGTCAGCAACAGAACCTTGTCTTTGTCACCAGTCCAACCATTAGATTCCAATTGTGGGACTCCAAGTGTAAGTTTATAAACTGTGTTTGGATCGTAGTATAAAATTCAGGACTGTGTTTTGAGGAGTGTTCTGAATGATGAATAATATGGCTATCAGTTCACCACTTGTTCAAGTTGTCTGCTCACACGGCACACCAATTGCTCTATTCCTTGGATTATCTGGGGATAACCAAGCACCTCCACTGGCACAAGGTTCACCGGCACTTGTCATCGAGAAAGCACCGGCAATGCAAATTGTTCGTTCAATAATCAGATTATTGTTTGTTTGTGGCATTTGATCCGCAGGATGTTTACTTCTAGGTTTGTTGACAAACACTTGAAACCCAAGTGCAATGCTCAATTTCATGGTTATATTTGGATCAAAAATTACTGGTTCTTTTTGGTCAAAGGCCTGTTTATTTTCCAGGAGTTCTTCGGTGGTAAGTGCAGGATTAGGTTGATGAAGCTCGCATCTTGGGTCCCATTTCAGATGTAGACAGTCAAGAAGCTTATGGGCTTCGTCCCGACAAGCATATGGTCCAATGCAGCTGAGATTTCTATCATATTTGCATGTCGGACAAGCACAATTCTTTCTGCGTGAGTGTCTCAGGTTGTCACCTGTTGTAATAGCCATCAAGTCTCCTACTGTTCGAACACTGTGAAAGGTTCGAAGACATTTTGATGGTCTGGAGTTGTTTAAATAGTTTAAATTCTTATCTGCAGCAGGATGGAACCAGATAGGAAGGCTGCATTTCAACTCATTGTCAACATTCAAGGCGTCAAGTCGAACATTAAATTCATGTGCTGTTTTAAGTATTGTCTTACATGGTTCAGGAAGGGATAAAATCATCGGTGACCATGTTTGAAGGAATGGATTAATGCGACAATCCGGGGAAACAATTGGTGAGTCAGGAACATGTTTGGCAAAGATCTGATCCAGGAAAAAAGTGTATGTTGGCCGTGTTGGTCCAAAGTTGAGATATCTTTGCAGAAGTTTAAGGTTTATCGCCTTGTTCCAATCCTTGATGCATACAAGTCTCTTGCCCCCAACAGAAGTATCTTGATATAGAATTTCACTATTCAATTGGGCACGTTTCTTGTCCCCCAAAGAAAACTTCGTGTGATTTTGTCAAGTTGCTCCTCTATATCTCTAGGCATTCCCTGTATGGATGTCAGATATTGAGTCATACTGGCCACTGTCATCTGAATGATTTTAACCTTCCCCTCCAGAGGTGGGAAGGACTTGCTCCAGTGATTGAGACTTTTCTTAATCTTTTCAACTGTCGGTGTCCAAACAGATAACTGGTTCACTGCATTTCCAAGCCATGCACCTAATATCCTCGTGGCTTTGCCATCCTGAGCAATGCTAATATGTTCTGGAAGAGCGGGTTGATCTGCACTAATTTTCCATGTTTCAATAACTGTTCGTACACCTTTTCCTGGTCTAGGGTGACAATTACACCATTTTGTTCTTCGAACTCAGCATAGTTTATAATCACCTCTGTCAATTTAACCTGATTGATAAGGCTACGGCATGGGACAAACCCAGCTTGATCCTTATGTATCATGGATGGGGTGGTTTCAGCCAGTTTCAGAGATAGAGCCTTGGTAAAAATCTTATAATCACAGTTTAGCAAAGTGACTGGGCGATAGTTCCCTACCACTCTGGGATAATTTTTCTTGTGTAGGAATGAAAGCCAGCCTTCAGTAAATTCTGTTTCGGGGACCACTCCAAATCTTTTGACATTGTTGTAGACTAATCTCAGGATTTCAGCAACATCAAATGTTTTTGTCATATCTGTCTTCGATCTCTCAAACTGTTGGTGTAATTGTTTCCAGAACTCGTATGGGATTCCATTCATGCCTGGTGATTTTCTGTTTGGTACGATCTTCAGCACCCGACTAATCTCAGTGCGAGTGAGGAATTTACTCATTTCTGCCTTATCCTTTGGTGATAGCTTAGCTTCCATTGATTCAAAGCATGTTGCAGCAGCGGCCTGTTGTTCAACCTCTGAGGCAAGATCTTCAAGCTGGAGGTGTTCATGGTAGTCACGTGCTAATTTTGCCATTTGATCGGATCTCATTACATATTGTGGTGGGTCTGAGCCAGGAGTTTGTAGGGCTTGTAACGTGTCGCGTGGAGCCGATGCTTTATTCGATTTAGTCCAGAAATTTGTGGCTGTAGTTTCACCTTCTAGCCAATTTCTGGCTGCACAATTATCTCGGATTTGCATGTGATGTTTTCTTACCAATGTATGAATCTTCTCTTCAAAATTCTCTACAACGAGAGTCTTTTCCGACTCTGGCATATCAGGATCATTAAGAACCTCTGTTACCTTTGATTTCAGTGTTTCAATTTCTCGATCTATTGCCGGCATCAATCTTTTCGCCCTTTCGCGGCAGATGTGGATCACATCATCTTTGAAGTTCTTAAACAGAACCTGTGGGTTACTCTCATTTGTTCTTCGGAATTTACATCTCTCAATGGAGTCCTCCAATTCTTTGCCAAGTTCTTGGACTTTCTCTAGTGTTTCTTTGTCCTTCAGGATATGCAGAGGGCGGCTCCATCTACCCCGAACAATGAACAGAAGTTTTGGACTCGAGTACATCACTGAAACTAATTTATGGTCGGTAGGCAAGGGGGACATCGTCATTTCCCAATCACTCAGATCAATGAGTGAACAAAAAGGTACATAGATATGATCAATTCGGGATTGGGAACCTGAGGATTTCTGAAGAAATAAGTATTCCAACATGTCAGAATATATTTGCCGCCATCCATCACACAAGTTGAGTGAGTTCTTGAATGCAAACATCGTGTCCAACACATTTACTGGGTCTTTATGATGAGGTAAACGGTCAATGGCATCTTCAACCATGTTGAAGTCTCTGAGCACAAAATATGGACGTGATAAGTTTCTCAATTTCACCCTGAGGGACTCTAGGAGTTTAGCATTCTCTGTGGGATTATTTGGAGCGTAAACGGAAAGGAAAGAAAGGGATGGATCTCCATGCCATCGCACAGTAAGCATTATGGCTCTACCTTCAATAAGTGTGTCCTGTTTAACGTCGTTCACATTAGTCAATCATTTATTGAGTACAATCGCGGTTCCTTTGGCTGCTGGATTGGCAGGATCAGCCAAGGAATATACAACGATGGATTTCTCAAACAGAGTGTTTAACTTATGCCGCTCAGAGTCAGTCAGGTGTGTTTCTTGCAGGGCCAAGACAGCAATGTGTTTATCACGTATTATTTGGTTAATATGCAACCATTTGTCTTGACCGTCATGTCGGTCAAAACGGCCACACATATTCAAGGTAGCAACTTTCATTGCCGCTTTGGATTTCCAGTTGATTTTAGCCCTCAATTCTTTGCGGCCAGGTTCGTTATCATGCTGTTGTTTGTTGAGTTGACACCTCATATGTTGAGTCAGAGATGGGTTTAATGTACCAGTGGACTGCAAGCCCACAGTTGAATTAGATCTATATGATCCTTTGGGTGCTACTGAGTTCATCTGTGCATCCGTATTTGCCTCTATATGAGGCAACACTATATGTTTCCCAGCATATACACCGTATCCTGATAGGGGATTGTCTCCTGTGCCATGGAGGCACTGACCATCCTGTAGGGAAGTTCTAGGAGACCCGTCTGCCAAACTCCGCAATTCATCATTCGGGACATGACTGACAGTCAGGTCATGCACCCCTCTGAATATTGGAGTGCCGTTGCTGTTGCCGAAGTTGTCATCCAAGGGGGGTAGGAATGGTGTTCCTGTAAAAAAATAAGCAGCGGTTAGTATACCCTCGCTGGTATTAACCAGTTCCTGGTGGGGAGCAGCTTTTAACCCAGAGCGCGCTTGGGGAACGTGTCTTGAAAGATGAGAGGTTCCTTCCATGCAGGCAGATAGGAACATCATCGATAGACTTGAGCCTCTTGGCCACGGTGTGTTCAAGCCTAAATAGGCTACCGTTTGCTAAAAGAAACACACCCAGGGCTTTCCTGTCCTACTAAGCAAAAGCTGAGTAGTCAGTAAATGTGGGCCCCAATAGGTGTGCGCAGATTCAACGTGTCACTCTACTCATTACGAATAGAGCTGTCAAGTACCTGCATACTCGATGCGACACATTCACGGAAGATGTCTTGAACTCCGTGCCTTTGCAGAGATGTAAGACACACGTAATGTACAATTTATAAGTCAGGTAGTAGTACAAAGGCATAGGTATCACGGAGATGAGAAGCGAGGACAGCATGGTGCAGATGTAGGTTGGTGTCATGGTTGAAGACATTATCTAGTATATATACTCCCAGCCAGTGTGTCAAACCGAGTTTGACATTGCTCCCTTTTGGTGGAGAGGTAGTGGTGCATGGCTGGGTGCATTACATAATTCCTTACAGTTGGGAGTGGAACTTCAAATGGAGTGATGAAAAAGGAAATGTCTGGAGCCAAAATCATGCCAATTTCAATGAGTCTGTGCATGGCTGCTTTGTTGCCGTCGACAAGTAGATAGTTGTAGGGAGGGGTGTATCTGAAAGAGCATTAGGACCAGTATCGACGTTCGAGAATTTGCTGGAACCTCTTGTCCAGTTTAGTCTTCGCAATAGGAGCGATAATATTTAGCTTTTGATCTCCTGTGATCTTTCGCACGACAGCAAGAATTTTGGTGGAGACAGCTTGAAGGTTGTCTGTCACAGAGGCTCGGTAAGGGCGAGCCCAGACTTTAGGGTCTGATTCGGCACAGTTGGCGACGTGGCTGGCATCAGACGTATTCCGCCAAATGGATTCGCAAATCTGTGTGTGGGGAAAGCCTCCATCTGGAGGTTGGGTGAATTGTTGCCTGTTGTCGAGAGTGATGACACCGTTGTTGGTACGGATGGCACAGGGTTCCCGTCGAGTGGCAGGGTGCACAGTGTCATTAGTCATCGAAATGGGCCGTCACCTCAGGTTTGAGTGAGCAGAGCAGCTTCCGCTTTGCCTGCTGACCATCGTGCTGCCAATGCATAGCAGAGGCGACACATATATTGTGCTTTCCACTTGTGCCTCTATATGAGGGTTCTCTATACGAGAATACCTGCCCTCAGTTTTACCTGAAGGTGAGCGACTGTACCAGTATACCTGGTACAGCCTTCTCCGACACGGTGGTTGCGGATCCGATTTGATTCTTTGATCACCACAACATGAACAAATCCTTGGGTTGACTTTCGTCCACAACAATGCACAGTTCCATGGGGTGGATGTCAGAGGTCGCCATACCAGAGGCGAAGTGCGATTGGTACTCCAAGTTTCGTCAAAGTTCGCTGCCCCCTACTTTTACTTCGAGTCGAGTCAGTGTCACTGAGCATCAGGCTTCAATTTGAGCAGAGATTTCTGGTGAGCGTTCAATCTGGGACTCGTACCCATGTATGTAGACCGAGTATTGACTGAAAATGTTAACAGAGAAAAGGTAGATCCAATGTTACTTATCCACTGTCGAACATCTTCAGCTTTTGTTGTGAGTGGAATTTGACAGATTCAAACCGATAAATCAAGTCAAAGATCTACATCTATGCTGGTGGATACAACCTTCCAATGATCAATGACCTGCTTTGTCGGGGCTCCCCTGTATTCCCTTGTCACCCAGAAGGACTGGGGGCTCCATGTTCAGGTTCAAGACTGTTTTGAACTTTGTTCTATGCCATTGAGTTGTCACTGAATCCTAGGACCCAGTTCGCCTCTATCATTATTGTCCAAAAGAGTCTCCATTCTCTTCTCCGGTTTGCCTCTGGGACATCCAATTTATGGTAGACCATAATATTCCCGCACAGTTCACCATAGTTAGGGAGATTATTCCTTCTGTTGGGATATTCATATTGGACATCTGGATGGCTGCCACCTTCAAGTTTACAATGGATATCTGGATTGGGATTTCAAGCAACATCTTTTTTTTGTGGTCTCTGAGGTCTCAGTGGTCGGAAAACGAAGTCAGGCAAGTGCCTGGTTGTTCCATCAGCTTTTTTTTGCCTTACCTGGGACGAAGAAGCTTTGTACTGGTGCCAGAGGATCTACATAAATTTGACAAGTCATAAATTGTCAGTTTCTCGAGCCAAGTAAAGATTTTCAGACTTTGAGGAGTGGAACATAGAAGGTGTGATTGCTCAAGACTGACACATGGCTAGCCCAGATAACAGAGTCCCTGCTCTGAAATTTAATATGTAGCTTTGTCCAGCACAGCGTGAATTCTCTGATGATTGACGCAAGCAAACATCCGAAAATTAGAGGACTTCAACACAACTCTGTGCATACCCTGGATCAAATGGATTACATGTCATGACTTCAGGGTGTTCGATTTTGGGATTTAGGTGCACGTGCTTAGACTTCCCGTGAGCAATTTCATGTGATAAGTCTCAAGAACAAAACGACCAACACTTAGAATATGATCCACGGGCGTCATGTATGGATAATAGAATGTGCCGGATTCTGAACGAAAAAAAAACTGGGAGGATCAAAGATGTCATAAGTGCAATTGCAAATGTCCATGTTTCAAGAAATGGTTCCATAAAATATAACAATTACGAGTCAGGGGACTTGGGCAAGAAAAAAACACAGACTTACAGTGCTGAAGAGCTGCTAGAGGGCCTAGCTCAGGATCATCCAGCTTGCAGATTGAGGTTCGAATGGTTGGGGAGTCAATGTTGAACTTGAACAAAATCAAAAGTGGACTCATCAGTAATAGCACAATTTCCCTTTGGGGCTTTCACAGCTCTTTTAGCCCGTTTTGCTGGTGCACAAGTTCATCGGACAGAAAGACCCACAAGCCAAACAAGCAAGTCTGACGAGTCTGAGTCGACACCTTTGTTTTTGAAATGAAATCTTGCGAACAACTTGCATCTTAGTCTCCCTCCCTGTCAAGAGTCAGATTCTCTTGGAGGCCAATGGAGGTCCGGAATGTTCTATCAAGATGAAGAGGTGAAGTGAGTGATATGGATCAGGATTCTGTCGTGATAAAACTTCGTAGATAGGTGTGAAGTCCGGACGGAGTCTGAACGGAAGTCCGAGGCAGGTGCCAACAAATGGAGCAGGCTTGGCTTCAGCTCGTGCGCTGCGCCTTTCCCTATGCCCAAGGCCCGATTTTGAGAGATGACTGATTGAGAGTGAGACAGAGATAGGGCACAATCTTAGTTGATATTCAAACTGAGATAAATGTATGTACATGGCAATATTTATACTAATGTCGGAGTCCGAGATATTTCCACGTGAAACAATTAAAACAATAAACTAATTGTAGTATGTATGGGGATGAAGAATTTAGAAAGAACAATAAAGTAATTGTCAAGGAGCCAGAGGTCCGAGAACTCCGTGACCACATGACAAATCATGTGTGCACATAATTGTCGAAGAGCATGTGGAAGAGTGTTCATAATAATAAGAGCCAATGGCAAAGTTGGAGTTGATGATGAGTAACTCCGACGGTGTCCGATGGAATTTGTGACACTCCCTGAATCTGCGGAAAACAGCAATTACAAAAAGAAAAAAAGCAATTGGGTGTGTTAGCAGGTGGGAAAATGTGGATAAGTCTTTCAAACTCTGCCCATCACGATGCCAATTGTTGACAGATGGCAACGGATGGTGTGACTTGCATCAAATGGTTGGTCGCCTCTTCCTTTTCCCCCATTTTCTCCACTTGCCCCCACCTCAATCCGTGTCTCTGAGACCCCTTACCTCGTCTGACTATAGGCCAGTCCTCCAGCTACCTATACAGGCATCCCGCAAATCCTTTGGCCCTTTCACCTCATTTTTTTCAAGCTCTCAAGATTTTCCGCCCTATTGCTTACAATTGCTCGATCGCAACATGCCTCTCCGACGCCCTCGCTCCTCAATGTCACTGCACAGCCTGTGGCTACCGACGTCCATGTGCAGCCGCACTACCTGGGGCTCAGTGCATCGTGCCTGTGCTCCTCGACTCAACTACAAACAGTGTCACACCGCTGTGACCGCACACCACAGACCATTGTGATTTCCAATCTGCTTTACTGCGCCTTGCACCACCGCGTCTACCCTCGGTCTGGTTTGGATCTATTAGTCGCATCCCACACTCCCTACCTACAGCTGCATTGCAGCCCACCTGTCATTATCTCTTCCTTTTTAAGTTCCCTGCTCTGCCTGGCTCAACACTCCTTTTTTCCTGCCTTTCCTACCCCTCATCCAGGCCTTTTTATGCCCTACATGGGCCACATTATTATATGTAGCTCAATATATTGAAATAATGCATATTCCTTGTGCCTCTTATGAGATTGTCTGACTTTTCCGGCTTGTGGCAAGTTGCTTGTCAGATTTTTGACATAGCTTGTCGACTTGTCAGCTTGTCGGCTTTTCAGGCTCGTACAAGCTTGTTCAAGCACTGGCAAGTAAGTTGTTAAAAGGCCGATGCTGATATGGGGCAGTCTTCTGATGTCCTTGTAAGATGCCGAGTCAACACCCTGGACAACGTAATGGGCAATGGCCATGATCATTTCCAATAGTAATGTGCCCCAAGAGTGTTTGAAATTTTGACGATGTTAGCTGAAGGATCCTGTATTAGGTAGGTATATTCCAGCATGGTCCTGTTAAGAAACAACTGGGGCCTGTACTACATACATTACGTCAAATGTATGCTACAGATACTCTCAATCTTCAGCCATTTGAGCACCTGAGTAACCCTCTCGTGGCCTCCCAGTGCTAGTGTTGGCAAAGTTCAGTTCAGAAATCGGTTTGAATCTGAACTGAACTGAACTGAACGTGGGGTTCAGGTTCAAGGCTCGGAAAACTGCTGAACTTGAACTGCAGGTCCGGTTCAGCGTTCGGCCAGCTGTTGTCAGGTTTGAACCCTGAACCTGAACCTGAACCTGAAGCACGTATTTCGGACAATTTACCTGCAAGTATGTATGTTTTTGTGCACAGTTTCATTCGCCATTGGCAGCCATTTGGTCCCACTTGCTATTGGAACTGAATTGAAGAGAATGTTGCGACTTCTGTCGGTCAAGTCACGGTATGTCACCGGTTGTCACGACTGGCTAAATATTGTTCAAAGCTCATTGGGGGGCTTTGGAGAACGGTTTTAAGTCATTGAATAACAGTAGGGTCAAAACACGCACCCAGGGATGTTTTTTCTGCATCGAAAATTGGGCACCCTGAGGCAGCTGAATTTCTTTAGGTTAGAACATGTTCGAACTCGAACTGAACCTGAACGCAGGTTCAGGTTCAAGGTTCGGGGATCTCCTGAACCGAACAGGAGGTTCAGGTTCAGCATTCGGAGAAAGAGGCCCTGAACCTGAACTGAACCGAACTTTGCCAACACTACCTCCCACAACTTCAAGTACAAAAAGGATAAAAATACCGGTTGGGAACATGAGGTATGGACAGAATCCCCAGGTGGCATGGCATCCGAAGTCAAGTAATAAGAAACAGACAATATTATTCGAATGTGTTGTAAAGATACTCGGCGGGTTTAAAAACCACGTGGGTGGAGTACTAATCAGCATCTTTACAAGTCTGGCTTTTCACCGCTTTTTCGTCTTTTCTAAGCCGAAAAAGACGAAAAGCTGGAAAAGATCCAGTCGCTTTTCTTAGCCCAGTCCCTTTGCTTTTCTAAGCCAGAAAAGCTGAAAAAGACGATTCTAAGACAGTAAAAAGCGACCGAATAAGACGCTGATAAGGGCATCTAAGCTCACAAAGAAGAGGGTAAAAACATATATTCCCGTCTATAGTACTAGTACATGAGCAAAATAAGTAAGAGAGTCCATTGCTTCGGAGAGAATGCAGTACGGCGAACTATGCCAGTGAGGAGCGACGGTACCCAAAACCCGCACCGAAGACATAGGCGGCCCTGCTCTAGGACGCAGTGGAGGGGAGGAGACGCGCTGTGGAGGAGGGACACATGTCGGCGAGGCCGTGGACGGAGGGTGCGGGGGCGGAGCATAAGCATGGAGTACATTGAAACTCGACAACGCACCTTGCATACCAGCTGCGGCTCCCCTTCACCTCCAGATCTCCGCGCCCCGCCCTTGCGCCGGACTCGGACTTCCACCGTCGACGCTTGACTGAAATCCTCGAGGCTATTAATAATGCGTTGCGGGAGATCGCGAGCATGAGAGTGACTTGAGGTTGGGCCGAGGTTCGTCGTGGTGTAGCTGTGGAAGCAGACGACTTGACTTGTGGACGAGGACCGGAGTTCATTCTTCGGATTGAACTTGAAGAGACAAGGTTTGATGACTTGAGTGGGCTTCGATGGTGGAAATTCTTGGAGGTCTTGTCGAGAGCACAGCGCAATCAAGTGGGCGCCTGAGGCAGCTTGAGGGACTTGAGAATTGGAACAACGTGGGGCGTGGGGCTGAGGGAGCCGTTGGGACAGGCAGTTGGAGGGAAAGAGCGGGGAAGATAAGGGGAAAGAGCAACCAACCATTTGATGGATCACGCGATCCGTTGCCACGTTTCCATCACGATCCGGCGGAGATTGAAACACTTGAAGATTCTTCGCAACTTGTCGCACGAAGGGTTGCACGGCATCGACGGAATGCAACAGCAGTTATGCTCCGGCACGATACTCAATGATACCTCAAACTGGACAGTGTCGCCTGCCTGATTATTTACTTGGGTCGGGGCTGATTTTGCACCGTTTTAGTTTCTGCTTGCTGTCCGCCTTGGTCTCGCCGCTAATTCCGCCGACACGTTTGCGCTCGGAGTGGCTCGATATCTGTGGGTTCCCGAATCATCATCTCAAGGAATATTGAAGTCACTTGAAGAAAAGGTACCAAAAGCCGTAAGTTGATAAAAGCTATAGAAAGTGACCGGAAAAGTCGGCAAAAAGATGACAAAAAAGACGAAAGCCGAAAAAGACCCGAGAAGCGGGCAAAAAGAGCTTGTAGTATACAGCAAAAACGTATTAGGTAGTTTCGAAAATAAGATAAATTTATATAAAGGCACGCGAACAAACTTGAGGAAAATTCAATCGGAAAGGTACCTGATGTATATTTTAGCATTTTAGCATACTGAATAATTCTTGGGACTCGAAGCCCCATCCTCGATTCGGCACCGTTCGGTCCTCGGGCCGGGCCGGCCGGTGATGAACACTACGCCCTGTTTCGACCACAACCGCTTGGACCTCGCCACTCGTTTTCTGCGCCGTCGCTCTTCTCCCTTCTCTCTTCCACTCCACCACCCGCTGTTCGGCCCCCACAATGAACTTTTTCAAGACAAAGCAGCGGACACCCCCAGATCTCGTACGGGGCCTGCGAGATGCTATACCGAGGCTGGAACATGGGCCACCTGGTGGAGAGTCTCGGAGAAAGGTGAAACATTCGTTATCTCGCGATCGCTGCTGGCGGGCGGCGTAGGGGCGCGCCCCTCGCCCCACTTTCTAATCTGACGTTTGCCAGGCTAATGAGGACATTTCGAAGAATCTGCAGCAGATCAAAGCTATTCTCTATGGCGACGGGGGTGCGTAATCCTCATTTTCTATCTTTATCTTCCCCACCCGGTTTCTCAACGTGGCACCAGACCCACTACCCGAACTCGTCGCCCAACTAGCGCAGGAGACCTACAACACCGATCTGCTGTACCTCCTCGTCGTCAATGTCGCCCGTTTCGAGTTTGAAGCACGGAAAGATGTCGTCCAGATATTCAATAACCTCCTTCGACGGCAGATAGGCTCTCGATGGCCTACAGTCGAGTACTTATCGGGAAAGCATGAGGTTATATTCTCCGCTCTTGCTGGCTACGAGAACGAGGAGGTCGCACTTAATACGGGCATGATCCTCAAGGAGATGCTACGCCACGAGCAGCTGGGAAAGGTGCTGCTGTATTCGGATCAGTCAGTCCTTTTGCTGCTTAGCCAGCCGATGACTAATTAGTGGCGCTTCGTCTCGCAGATTCTACAAATTTCCACATTACATCGAGACGACGACATTCGGGATATCGTGCGATGCGTTCGCCAATCTCAAGGAGACGCTTACGAGGCATAAGCCCATGGTCGCGGAGTATCTGGACAAGAATTACGACCGAGTGCGTTTTTTTTCACTCCGCTTCGCGCTTTTCAGGGCTGATTTCTGAATTCAGTTCTTCTCGTCATTCACGACTTTGATTCTATCTAACAACTACGTGACGAAGCGGCAATCTCTCAAGCTACTGGGCGAGATCCTTCTCGACCGGGCAAATTTCAATGTCATGACGAAGTACATTGCGAACGAGGCAAACCTAAAGATGATGATGAACCTGCTGCGGGATAAGAGCAAGAACATCCAGTTCGAGGCATTCCATGTATTTAAGGTGCGTCGTTCTCCCGTCGCCCACAGCGCTTCAGCTGACACACAGCAGGTGTTTGTGGCCAACCCCAAGAAGCCGCCGCAGATCGAGACCATACTCCGGAGGAATCAGGAGAAACTCCTCGTGTTCCTCAAGAACTTCCACAATGATAAGGAGGGTGAGTAGCGTCTACACGACCCTTTGTCCGTGCTAAGGCTTCATGCACCTCCAGATGAGCAATTCAGTGACGAGAAGCAGTTCCTCATTGTCCAGATCCAAGGCCTGTGAGCCGGCCACCAATGTATTCCATGGGCACGGCGCCCGCCCCAGCACGTACTCCTGCACCTACTTCCGTCATTGCACCTATCCCGTCCTTCGGCTTCGCCCTAATACTTATCACTACCTGCCCCGGTCATACCCCTCTCGCCCTTACCCGCCCCGCACCCGGCTTCAGCCGTCCTCATCCCCGCCTTGTACATACGTCGTGCACGCCTCATTCTTGATTATCTGTACAACACAGCAGCTATTAGTGTTCTGTCTCTGGGACTTGCGCCCATTACTGCATTACCACGCCTACGTGAAGCCTTCTTCCACGCATGTGTATCCGAATACTTAATCCTATGCCCGTCTGCGCGCGCATGCAGTGGGCCTCCGCGTGGACCTGGACGAGTCGTCGATGTCGCCTGGTCTGATCTAGCACGGATGACCCGGGTCACACCCGGGTCACAATCCGCAGGTAAAGTCAGCTCCAGCCTCATATCTGTATCCGTAGCAAGTGAGCTACCAAGGATACGGGTCAACCTGCAGGTCAACCTGTGGGTACCCGCGGGTACACACGGGTGAAGGAAATATTTTTTATAGAGGCAATAATATATTTCATGTCGTAACTAAATACTAATAGTCGGACTCGACGTTGTCCTCCTCCTCCGGCATCGATTTGGTGCGGTGTTGGACAAAATCCGGGTTTGGGTTTGTTTCATCAGAATCCTTGAAAATCACTGCATTTCATGGGCATTTCATGAGAAATCATCGTGAATCCTTGTGAATCATAGGCGATATGTCAAGTCTTACCGCGTTAGGGTAGGTGTGCCGAGCCTGCCGACGGCTTGCAGCCCGAGATAAACCGGCCGGCCGTCTCCTCCACTGGTTGTATCGGCTGGAATTCTGTCCGCTACGAGAGCTAGGGTGTCTTGCTATTGTAAGGAGAATCTTCTTCATTCGATCTTCTATCCAGGAGACGGAGGAACGGCAAATTGCACAAGTGATGTCGGAGTTTGATCTCCCTTCCCTGTGTTTCTTCTTCTGTTACCTTGTCTTCCCGAGTTTTTTGAGGGAGCGAGTACCTGTGCTCGATTGCGTCGATCATATCTTTGTATTTTTCCAAGTGTGCGGACTTGTGAGCAATGCAAGAATCACTACACATGAAGGTTTGAAAGAACTGTGCCGTGGCCGCATCAGAGATTTGAACATCTGCATCATGATGGTGCGGCTCCCGATGTTTCAGAGCGGCCCGTTGAAGTAAGCGAGACCATTGAACCGTATGAAAGGCGATGAATCATTGCGAAGTCCTGTGAATGCTTGTGAAGGTCACAGTGATTGTCCGGGAAAGTCTGTGAACGGTAATGAATGTTGATGATCTCTTGTGATTGTCTATGAAACCAAAGTCAATTTATTTTTGTCCAATGGCGGCCTTCATACATCGAGTCGTCAGAGATGTCGATTGGCGGCGCCTTCTGCTTGCCGAGGGCCCTCGCACTCTTCGCCGCCTCTGTCTCCCGCTTCCAATGATTCTCGAGATTTGCGGCGGCCTCCTTTGAAGTCGGGAGGAGCAGTGTGTTAATCCAAGAGCCAAGGGCGACACGGGCCTTAAATGTCTGCGAGCTGGTCTGATGTTGAAGGTGGTTAACTTGCAAACGCCGTTTGCCCTTTTACTAAAAGGGGACCTAGAGATCCCCGGTCATCCGTGATCTGTACAGCCACACCGGGTGACGATCTGCGGATGATATCACCCCATCCGTGCCAGACCTAGCTGAGGCTAAACCCAAGCTCCTCCTTTTTCCCGTTCTTCCATGACCGAAGCCCCGCTGCCCACGTTTACGCCTCTGCCGGAGGACAACTCCTATGTAGTACTTCACAATGTCCTATGGGCAAAGGAACCAACTTCAAGCCAGCCAGGAGACTCGGCTGAGCCTGAGCCCTTGCGCAAGTGCATCGAAGCCTGCGCAGCAGACAACTTGAGCCTCTGGACGGACGCCCAAGGCGACGTGACCATGGATGTGGACGAGGACGAGTCGGAGCTGCCTCCGCCACCGCCAGAGATACGCTACATCGACCTCCGTAAACATCCAACCTTGCGCGTCCACGCGCTCCGCGACCCCCTGGCCTCGTCCACGTTCGTTGTCCGCCAAGAATACATCGAGTTCATGGCCCATGCCACGCAGTGTGAAAAATACCGGTGTTTCTTCCTCACCGGTCAGCCCTGGATCGGCAAGTAGTCGTTTTTCTGTCTGCTTTGGGTTTCGCGCTCATGCATTGCGTCGGACAGGCAAGAGCATGGGCGCATCCTACTTCCTTTCCTTCTACTCGCTTCCGGCCGGTCGGTATTCTTCATCCCAGACACCAGATGGATCTACTACTTTTCTGAGGCCGGCGTCCAGCAAGCCGTGGCCGCAACAACCGACATGAACAGGTCCGCGATCCAAGCTGCTGTCGCCGCAGCTGGGTCCTCATCGACGTTGACCTCGGTTCGAGCGGAACTTGGCTCCCTGACTCCTGGGTTGTCCCGTGTGCTGGCCTGGTATGGACGTCGTCGCCGCAGGCTCGCCGCATGCACCACTTCACGAAGCAACTCGCGGCCTCGGCCTGGTACATGAAGCCGTGGTCGTCGCAAGAAATTGCAGCCGTAACGTGCGTCTTGTCTTTGACACCGCTCTTCGGAAACCCATCCATACTGACCTTGCTAAACAAAGGAAACTGGATGGAAAGGATCCCCAAGACGTTCGGGACAGGCTCAGCAGGGGCGGACCGGTCGCACGGAGCCTCTTTAGCGGCCCAAAGATGGCCACCACCACCTCCATTGACCAGGTCGTCAAAAAGGCTCTCGCTGATAACTTATTCGACTTCGCGACCTCAGCCGACAAAGCCAGTCATCGGATGTTTCTCATTCAGCCCCAGGAAGTGTTGGACGAGGCCGAACGACCTTCCCTCCAGCGGAAGGAGTGCTCCTTCGACTTCCTCTCTAACTATATCGCCAGCCGCACCGCGGAGCTGACGGAGCGGCACGTCGAGAAGGTCCGGCGACAGCTGGTCTACGCGTTTGACAGCCCCCACACACGCTCAGCAGCCGGCAAGCTCGTCGAGAGCATGCTCCATCGCACGCTCATTCACCGGAAGATCGATCTTCCGGCCGCCTTTGGCGGTGGCCCAGTCGCAGGAGAACTCGAGCTCATCGGCAAAGCCGAGGACTTCGTCCTCGAAACCCACGCGCCAGACCAGCGCGACTGCCGTCCGCTTTACCTCCGTCCGCAATCCCCCAACTTTGCTGCTGTCGACGCCATCCTTGTCACGGAGGGCGTACTCTGCCTCGTCCAATCCTCCCTCGCCGAATCGCATTCGCGCGTCGTCAAAACTTTGCTCCGGATCCTCGCCAGACTCAAAACCAACAAGATCGCGGTGGATTCGCTCGACCTGGTCTATTGCCCCGTTGGCACCGACGAAGGTCGTATCAATAAGCTCGTGCGCCAGGCGAGCGAGAAGCTGACGGCGCTCCAGGCTAGCCCGCAGGCCCGAGAGCTGGGAAACCTTTCCCAAATTGCTCTTACAAGGCTGAGCAGGTTACGGGTGGTGGGCTTCACGTTTGACACGCAGAAAGGGCTCGTGCCTGTATCGTAGTGGAGTCTCGTTCATTTGTACTGCATCACCTGTGTAGCCCACGTATCCCCTATAGTTAGACACGTAACGCTGGCGATGCAACCTGTCTATTACTAGGTGATCTGAGAAATAATTCAAATCTTTGCTACTTTAAACTTTGAGAAAGCACTACTGCACATGACCCGGGTCAAGCCAAATTGAATGTTGAATATCAGGACCCGTGATTACCCCAATATAGGTTAGATCCAGCAAATGTCCGAACTTTAAGGCGCTTAATTTTTCCCACGGTATTCTGAGTATGCCAAAATGCTTATTCGGGCAAGGTGAGCAGGAATTGTTTTTGGGAACCCCAAAATTTTGAGCATTTTGTCCGAACTTTGGACACGACCTACAAAGGGATAATCACTGGTCCTTGAATATCTTGCCATCCAAGGTGACTGCAGTAAATCTGAGATGACACAGTTCTTCATATTTGAGTTCTCCAGTTTTCTATGTAAGAACAATTACGAAGCAAAGGCTTTCAGCTGGACTGCGAATAAATTTCCGCCCGAGACGCCAAATTGGGGAAGCGGGTCAAGAGATCCGATGGTACATTTTGATCATGTAAGCAATTACATCTTAGATGTGTTTCGCCACCGCGTCGCGCTTTTCTACGTGTGTACGGCCTGGAACACCTTTATCTTTCTCAAGATTGACCTTTACCCTCATTTCAGTCTCTCTACTAATTTTCTTGCCATTTCTATCACCATCATTGCCTATTAGACCTCACTTTTGATTTCTTCCGCATCTCCTATCGGTCGTGTTCCTCCCGAATGATGTAGGCCCTAAATCACTCCAAATATTTTTCAGTGGACACTTGGGCATGGTGTGTATGATATTCCAAAGTTTTGGAATGGTTAGTGAAGTGTGGGACTCGGGAATGACCGTACCAAACCAGGCATGTTCAGTAGATTTGTGTTTCATAGAAATATGCATGGTGTTCTTGGTCTGCAAGATATTTTCGAATACTGAGTTGACTAGAAGGTTCATTGGGGTTGATAATGAGTCCTTGGCTCAGTTGATGGCACTGCCGCCATAGGTCATGGAGCAGTCAGGGAGAAGAGATCTCAAAAATGTCCAAAAATGGCAACTTGGCCCAAGTCGTCAGAGAAATCAGCACCATTCTCTCTCAATTCCTCTCCAATTCTCCCCAAAATTCAGATCTGATAGTACCGTATGTAACTAAAGATAATGTGCGATTCAGTTTTTGTAGAATACTACTCATTTGGGGGGGATTTTCGGTTTGACCCGGTACCCACTAGGCCATCAGATGCAGTACTTTTAGATTAGTTAATCAAATCAGCCGCAGCGCCTGTTGCCATCATCAGTCGCGACCCAATCAGGCGCCATCACTGTCCGGGTGCGCCTGCGCCATCAGCTGTCGGGCCCAAGTCGGGCCCATATCACACGGGATGTTCCGCGGTTCGGAGTATCCCATCAGGTCCCGTGCCTCCCATCGGCTGTATCAGCACCACAGAGTACATACACGAATAGTAGCATAGGTGTTCGTGAATGCCTATTGATGGTGCTGAACGCCTACTCTGGGCTTGAACACCTATTACTGGATGAATGCCTATTCCGCCCGTCGCCTATCATTTCTGATGGCAGTGATGCGAGGCTCCGAACGAAGTCACAGTAACGCTTCCCGCTCTCTCTCTCACCACCACCATCGCTCCAGGATACCGACACCACTCTGCAAGCGTGATGAGGGCTGTAGGCTAGTTGAAGCTCACCACGTGAAGGCAGACGATTGCCCATAGCGTGCCGTATCCATCTCCACGCAGGTGCATCCCATGTGCCGCCTTCCTTCCCCCTGCCTGTACTCACACATCCATGAGCACTTTGTCTTTGCGCACAACCCATACACATCCCTGTTATATACCGAGCCGATGAACTTCGGACCGGAGAGACCGGAGGATCGGAGGACCGGAAGATCTCCGGGGCTGTATACGAAGGGATCACAACACCACAGGAAGGTAAGGGTGAGTGACTACCTTGACCTGCAGGTAATCCGAGGAGGGGACTGGAGTCGGAGTACCGGAGGGGAGTAGCAAATGCAAGGGCGACTCAGTGCGAGGAGAAAAGCCAAGCAACGTTAATTATCAATCTGATGTACAAGACGTATTAAAGTGATATATATACTAAGTAGCTAATTGTATTCCCAAATAGGAAGGAGGGTGGTTCTTGACAATAAGACAAGTCAGGTGGACTGATGGGAAGGCGTAGGACAATAAGAAAGAAGACAAGAAGACAGATAAACGGGAAACGCTCAGTAATCCTTCATTGCGTAAAAACCCGATTCGTCCGGATGACCGGGTGGCTCCGGTCAATGACCGGAGCCTAGGGATGACCGGACGTGACCGGAAAGAAGTTGGTCGACTGAGGGAGGCTGCATGGATATAACAGTATCCCCCTCTTAGGTTCCTCTCCCATGAGGAACCAAGATGGTCGAATAATGGTAAGTCGTGAGGAAATAAACAGCATCAAAAAGTCACGTGCTGTTGGTTTTCAATTGTTTGTTTGGCGTTGGTGAGTCAGAAAACTTTCTTCTTCTAACCAACACCACCTCTGAGCAACCAACTCCCCAACAACATGCAGCCCAGCGGAAACAACGACGGTGGACGCGAGGACACGCCCGGGGACGACAGGAGCAACACCGGTGGACGACACAGAGGGGAGACGACCGGGAAGGGGAAGGCTCGCGCAACGTCAGCGGAGCTGAGGGAGGAGGTGGAGGAGCAGCATCGCGAGGAGCGCAGGGCGCGCCGAGCCGCGATGATCGCGGCTCACGAGGAGCGTGCGGCGGACGCAGAGCGGAGGGCGGAGGCAGCCCAGGAAGAGGTTGCGTCAGCGTTGATGCTGGCGCAACAGCTCGCGGAGCTCGACGAAGAAGACGAGGAATTTGACGAGCTGCCGCCCGTCAAAGTCCTGTCCCGGTCGCCAACCCCGGAGCGTGCGGAGGACGAGGAGGACGAGGAGAACGATGAAGTCGACAGCGACGTCGAGCAGGAGGGGAGCAAAGGTGCGTCACAACAACTCCGGAAGTTCCGGTTCTAACCCAGCCACAATAGCTTGCGAAGGTTGCCGGAAGGCCCGGGAAGTGTGCGTGGTTGAGCACGGCCGCTACACCTGCAGGCGGTGCCGTGTTAAGCACGTGCAGTGCAGCATTGCCAGAGGCCCTGTCCGGCCGAACAAATGTCGGGAAGCGCAAGAAGTTCGGAAGCTGGGAACGGCCCCGATCGCAGGGCCCTCAAGGAAACACCAGGTTGTCCGGAAGAACCGGAAGAACCGGAGCGACCGGGAGGTGCGTGATAGCACTAGGGCAGAGCAGGAGCAAAGGGTGAAGGGGAAAGGGAAGGAGTCAGGGAAAGGTGGAGGTTCCCGGTATCGCGCGCTCGTGGAGCGCGTGGAGTACCTCGAGGGGCTCCAGGAACAGAACAGCGCGCGGTACAAGCTCGCATACCGCGCATGCTGGCTGATACTCAAGACGCTCGCCAGTCCGGAGAACGGGGTAACCATACCCCCCGGCGTCAACTGCCTACTCGGATGGATGGCGGACGACCCGGAATCTGCCTCCTGGGACCTTTCAATGGAGGAGGAAGCGGAGCTGGATCGGAAGGAAGCGGAGGGGTCCGGAAGCGAGGAGGTGCTGGAGCGCCCGGTGAAGCGTCGACGGCTGGTCCGCCGGTTGACACCCGAGTCGGAGGAAGGGGAGGAGGAACCGGAGACGCCTAGGCCCCGCAGGGCCCAATCCGAAGAATGGCCGGAGGACATGCGCCTCATTGAAGATCCCGACGCGGAAGGAATGGGGGTGGATGCACCGGGGGTGCCGGAGATGGGGGAGGAGTCTGCGGCGGCGTCAATTGCCGCATCCCCGACGGTACCAAGGATCATCAAGATCCGTCGGTTCAAGCCCGACCCGGAACCACCCCGCGTCCCGACGCCTGCACCGGAGGTACCGGAAAGGGTGAAGAGCGAGCCGGTGGAGCCGGGAATGATGGAGGAGCTCATCCTGAGCACGGAGGTACCGGACGGGTGGAAGGAGGTTGATGGGGTTCTTGTCTTGGATGACGATGAGGACATGGAGATGGGGGAACCGGAAGCGACTGGAGGGAAGTAATGAGGGTCCGTAGAGACCTAGAAACGAAATGGAATATGTTTAAATAATTAGTGATGTAATTTGAATTTGGACAATTATTTTCTTCGTATAACTCTGAGTGATGAGTTAAATTCCGGGACCGGGCTTGTTCGGAAAGTGCCGGTGGAAGTTGTCAATGTGTTCGGCTGCATCCAAGTCATCTGCGCCAACCCAAGCATACTGATCGTCGGTATTCTCATATCCGAGCCATTCGACGTAGTACCGGAGCATCGTCCGGAAGCGCCGGTCAATCTTGGAGTCAACAATTTGTTTAATTTCAAAGTGCGAATCGCCGTCGATAATTTCCACAGCAGCCGGAGGCGGTTCTTCACGACCGGGGAATGGATTCGGAACATGCGGTTCGAGTTGAGAAATGTGGAAGACCGGATGGATTTGAGACAACGTTTTCGGAAGCCGGATGGTGTAGGAGGCGGCACTGGGCTTGCCAATGACTTTATAAGGGCCAAGGTACGTCTCCGAAAATTTCGGAGTAGGCCGGCTAGTGTGAAGATGCTTTGCCAGGATAAAAACTTGATCACCGATCGACAGCGTAGGTTCCCGGGACCGTTTCCGGTCTCCGGTCTCCTTGTAGCGCTCCTGGGCAAAAGTGATTTGCTCCCAGAGGAACTGGTGCAGTTCTTGAAGGTCGACGACAAAATCCTTGGCGTACATGTTGGCCACATCACGTTCCGGATGAACCGTGATAGCCGGGTTGTAACCCTTATTGGCGAAGAAGGGAGAGATGCCGGTCGAAGCATTCGGAGCGTTGTTGAGAGCGAACTCCGCGAGCGGAAGGAGCCGGTCCCAATCGTCCTGTTGATAAGAGCAGTAGATGTGAATATATTGCTCAACAGTCTGATTCATACGCTCGGTTTGACCGTCTGCCTCCGGATGATACCCGGAGGTGTAGTGGATCTCCATATTAAGAAGTTCGCCCAGTGACCGGAAGAAGGAGGAGATGAATTCGGAGCCCCGGTCACAAGTAACGTGAGACGGAACACCGTGTTTGGAAAAGATGTGGATAAGGAAGAGGCGAGCAAGCTCCGGTGAGTTAATATGGGTATCGCAACGAATGAGGATGACCTGCTTAGAAGACCGATCAACGATCGCTAGAATGCAGTCAAATTCGCCGGAGAGTGGAAGCTGCTCGATGAAGTCCATGGAGATGGAATGCCATGGCCGGAGCGGAACCGGAAGGGGCTTCAGCAGGCCGTAAGGCCGGTGCCGAGGCTGTTTGTTGTGCTTGCAAAGAATGCACGACCGCAGTGGACAGTAGTCCCAGACGAATGTCCGGACCTCCAGCCAGGTGTACTCTCGGCGGACGAGGACTAGAGTGCGATTCTGTCCGAAATGGCCAGCCAGCTCGTGATCATGAAAATTCTGCAGAACACGTACTCGTAGCTGGTCCGGAGCGTCTCCGGTAACCAGTGGGACATAAATGCGTTCGTCAAGCCAGAGAAGACCGGAAGGGTCGATATTCCAGCGCGGTGAAGTGCTGGAGGTCGCGGAAGTAAGACCTGCTACGGCGGTAGGATCATCGTTGTAGTGGGATCGAATGTCGGAGTAGAGCTTCTCAACATCCATAACGATGGAGGAACGGAGGGTGATTTCCTCGAGAAAAGTGGCCTGGAGCGACGCGGAGAGTTGATCTTGAGTGAAAATGGGGCGAAAATTTTGAGGATTCAATTGGCTGAAAGCCCTATCCCCCTCTTTAGGGTAGACGTCCCATCGTCTAGTCAAAGCGTCAGGTTTAGCTCCGAGCTTACCTGGACGGAACCGGATAACCATATTAAAATGGCACAGGTATTCCGACCATCTGACTTGGCGACGAGTAAGGATTTTAGTTGTCGCGAAGTATTCCAGATTCTTGTGGTCGGTGACAACGTCGACCGGAAACGCCGGACCTTCAAGGTAATGCCGCCATTGGGTGAAGGCGTCGAAGATGGCTAGGAGTTCTTTGTCATGCGTGTCGTAGTTGAGTTCGGCCGGACCGAGTGTCCGGGACCGGAACGCAACGGGGTGGATTTCGCCGTTGTCTCCAACAATGGAGAGTATAGAGGCGATGGCGTAGTCGGAAGCGTCCGTCTCGACGGTGAGTTGTCGATCCGGAATCCAGTGCGAAAGTACCGGAGCTTCCGTGAATGCGTGCTTGAGGGTGTCGAATGCGAGTTTGCAAGCCAGAGACCAATCCCATCGGACGTTGGAACGCGTGAGGCGAGTAAGGGGAACTGTAATCACCGAGTAGTTCCATATAAAACGCCAATAGAAGTTACAAAACCCAAGGAAAGACTGGATGTCCTTCACCTTCCGGGGCGTCGGCCAATCGACGATGGCCGAGATCTTGTCCGGAGACATCCGGAAGCCGTCGGGCGAAAGGATGTAGCCGAGATATTCACAGGTGGTGACGCTGAACTCGCATTTGGAGAGTTTGCAGAAGAGTCCGGCCTTTCGCAGCCGGCGGAGGACCTCCCGGACGTGTTGGAAATGTTGGGACGGATCATCAGAGTAGATCAGTATATCATCTAAGTAAATGATGACGTACACGTCCAACAGATCCACGAACAAACTGTTCAGGAAGCGCTGAAAAGCAGCCGAGCGTTGGTAAGGCCTTCCGGAACAACCCGGAATTCGAAGGACCCATAGCGAGAACGAAAGGCCGTTTTAGGCTCGTCACCCGGAGCGACCCGGAGAAGATGGTAGGCATGACGGAGATCAAGTTTTGTATATATGCGAGCTTCCGGGAGCATCGAGGAGATCGGCAATGAGTGGAAGAGGATAACGATCCTTCTTCGTGATCCGATTAAGCCCCCGGTAGTCTACGCACAGTCGGAGGCTACCGTCCTTCTTCTTAACGAAGAGAATAGGCGCTCCATGACTTGAACGGGTCGGGTATATAAATCCCGACTTTAAGTTCTTATCAATGAAGTCCCGGAGGGCAGCGAGCTCGGAGGGCGAAAGGGAATAGACGTGACCGACCGGAGGCTCCTCGCCGTCCATAAGCTCGATTTTAAGATCGAATTCTCGATGAGGAGGAAGATTGTTGGCTTCCTGCTCGGAGAAACGTCAGCAAACTCATGATATTCCGGAGGTAAACCGGAGAGGTCCGGAGAGGAGGTGGAAGCAAACCGAGAATGGGCTTCTTCCGAGGGAGTGGCGCGCAGCGTATATTGACAACAATCCTTGTCTCTAATGATGGAGCAGTAAGCCGCAGCAGACACGAGAGACACAAGCGGGCGAGTGGTGAACGGAGGAGGCATGGAGGCCTCGGGAATCTCCATAGAAGGAGCAGCAGTCTCCATGGAAGGAGCAGGAAGTGGCGGAATCGTCGGAGTCGGTGTAGGCGCCATGCCCGGGTCATTGTGAGCCGGAGGCGCCCCGTCCGTAGCCGGAACTACCAAAGCAGATCCCGGAATAGTATCCGGGTTTGTCGACAGAGATTCCCCCGGGGGACCGGGCCGGAAAGCGATAGTGGCTTCATTCCAGTTAATCAACGGATTAATGCGGTTGAGCCAATTGTATCCCAAGACCAGGTCGCACGGCGAATCGAGACGGGTGACGAAGAAGTCCATATATTGAACTTCGCCAGAAGGAAACCGGAGGAGTAGGCGGAGCATCCGGTCAATGATGGAAGAGGAGCCGTCGAGATACCGGAGTCGGACTGGTTTCACCGCGTACGTAGAAAAGCCATTCGATTCGCACATTTTCAAAGATATAAAACAATGAGATGAACCGGAATCAACAAGCGCACGTACACGGGAGTTGAATCCCGCGACTACTCGAGGGAGGAGAGACGGAGAGATGGTTGAACATAATTCCGGCTCGGAAATGTCCGGCCGGAGAGGAGATATATCGAGAAAGACATAAAGGGCATTAAGTAAGAGAGCGGAAGCGTTGAGGCGAACCTCGGTAAGCACCCGGGAGTCAACGCAACTCGGACCAGGTGCGGAGGGTTCCGAGCTGCTGATCAATTTTTTGACTCTGCAGGGGCGGCCGGGGCAGCCGGAGCCGCCGGAGCTGAAGTTGCATTACCGGAGGTTGAGGCCTGGGCAGCTTTAGCGTTAGCCGGCCCGGGGCGCTTCTGACAGTTGTCAGCGGTGTGACCCTTGCCTCCGCAGTACATGCAGAGGTTGTTCTTCCGGCGGCGCTCCCTTTCGTCCTGCTTGATCTTCCCGCTGGCATCGAGTTTGTCGGCGTAGGGGCGAGGGGAAGGTGACTTGGACTTGCCCTTACCCTTGCCTCCGGCACGTCCGGCATTATTGCCTGAGTGGCCGGGATTGCCGGAGTCGGGAGTGGAAGCAGGAGTGTTCGAGGATTTCGGGTTGGGACTCTTACCGGAGCCCCTGTTGCCGGATTTCGGGTTGCCGGATTGACCACCAGCAGCGTTGCCGCCGCCGGGACCGGAAGGCTTCTCCCGGTCGCACTCTCGGAGCTTCTCCGACTCGCGTTTCCAGTACCGGCCATCGATGATGCGTGCAACCATCTTCACTCCGTCGAGGTTGTTGACATAGTTGTGATGGACCATGTCATCCTTGATGCGACGGGGAAGTCCCTCATAGAACTGATACCGGAGAGCATTATCGCTCCACCGGGTGAGAACCGAGAGGAAATCGAACTCGATGATGTAAGTGGTGATCCGGTCACCGGATTTCATCCGGCAAGCGCGAATCTTGTCCTCAGCGTCCCCAACTGGATCGTGTGGCCCGAAGTTCAGGGTAAGTTCCTGAATAAAGACGGCAAAGTTGCCGTCCCAGGCCGGAATGATGGTTGGGTCGTACAGGTTGGGGGAAAACCATTGCTGAGCGCTGCCCCGGAGGTATGAGATGATGTACAGAATACGATCATCGTCCTCCGGAAAATCCTGAGGGCGCTCTGCGAAATGCAAATAGCACTGGGTGAGGAAGGACGAGAGCTTTGCCGGGTCCGATCCATCGAAGGTGTCCGGATTACGGAGATTGGATCGGCTGGAACGAGGAGGAGGAGCAGGGGGACGAGCAGTGAAAAGGTTGACCGCTTCCCGGAAGGTCCGGAGAGTGTCCACGAATAAGGTGCGGTCAGGGTCCGGGTCCGGGTCCGGCTCAGCCGGAGCATCGGCACCACCGGGAGGGCCAGGTGGACCTCCGGGTGGACCTCCGGGTGGACCTCCGGGTGGAACAACTGGTGGACCACCATCACCACCACCTCCACCACCACCTCCACCACCGCCGTCACCGTCTCCCTCGTTCTGAGAGGGAGTCGATTCGCGATCAGCGGGAGGATCATCATGAGATAAATGAAGGCTTCCGGCACGATGACGGCCGGTTTGTCCGGAATCCTCTGGACCCTCTTGGATGTCCTCAGGGACCTCAACAAAACGAGGTCCCTCGATGGGGGATGCACTGCGTGCTGCAGCGCCATGAGGGGAGACAGGGTACCTCACCGGGTTTTCAGGTGTCCGGGGATTAAGAACCAACCCCGGAGCGTTTGCCGGAAAGGATACAGGTGGAGCAGGTGCAGCCCGAGAGAATTGCGGGCCATAGCAAAGCGTCGGAGAGACTGGGTGTGCTGGATACATTAACGGTCCGAGAACCTGGACCGGAGTAGATAGCGGAACGATCTGGTCGAACATACGGGATTCTCGACGAGGATCCCTTTCAGACCGGCCAGAGTCTGCACGGTTGATTTGTTCCGTGTTGGGGAGATTGGGATTAGGGAAGCGAGACATTGCCAGTCAGAGTAGTGAGATTGATAATACTGTTATATACCGAGCCGATGAACTTCGGACCGGAGAGACCGGAGGATCGGAGGACCGGAAGATCGGAGGACCAGAAGATCTCCGGGGCTGTATACGAAGGGATCACAACACCACAGGAAGGTAAGGGTGAGTGACTACCTTGACTGGCAGGTAATCCGAGGAGGGGACCGGAGTCAGAGTACCGGAGGGGAGTAGCGAATGCAAGGGCGACTCAGTGCGAGGAGAAAAGCCAAGCAACATTAATTATCAATCTGATGTACAAGACGTATTAAAGTGATATATATACTAAGTAGCTAATTGTATTCCAAAATAGGAAGGAGGGTGGTTCTTGACAATAAGACAAGTCAGGTGGACTGATGGGAAGTTGTAGGACAATAAGAAAGAAGACAAGAAGACGGATAAACGGGAAACGCTCAGTAATCCTTCATTGCGTAAAAACCCGATTCGTCCGGATGACCGGGTGGCTCCGGTCAATGACCGGAGCCTAGGGATGACCGGATGTGACCGGAAAGAAGTTGGTCGACTGAAGGAGGCTGCATGGATATAACAATCCCCCGCTGTGTGCGCTGCTCAAACCGGCGCGCACGCTTACCCCGCATGCGCGCTGCGCAAGATCGGGCGGCGAGTCGTACGCCCGCATGCCGCACACGCAAGAACGCCCACGGCGTGTTGTGCGCATGCGGCTCGCGGTGCACGCACCAGTCACACCGTGTGTATGCGCCAGCCACCGTCGAGCAGCAGGGGACGTACGCATACTCCCGTCCTCGTCCGTGCGCGCAGAATCGCAGCGCATGCGCCCAAGTCCACGGCACACTAGATTTCGCCTGTCTGCGCAGACGCGCCCTCCCGAGTCACGTGCACGCAATTGACGCAGGCCGACTCACACATTGAGTCCCGGTACGTCCGCATACTTCCATCCTCATCAGCGTGCGCTGACGCCGCCGTTTCCCAGCCCTGCGCGTCCATTATGGGGTGCCGTTGAGGCCACGAGAGCGGGTAACACCTCAATTTTTAATTAACCTCAGCCGCCGTCGGAGCAACATGCTTATGTACTCAACATGTACTATGTAATCTATAATACCCCTACTTTTGACCCCGCCATTGTAAATAGCTATGTGGAGGGAGGTTGCGGGTCAGTAATCTCCTAGGCCGCGAGGCGCACCGACGGCACGCCAAGTGTGACAAAGTTCAAGACTGAAGGCCGCCGGGCCGCGAGCCCTGGAATGGGCATTCAGATGAATAGTTGTTCACTCAATAATAGGCATTCAAGTGGCCCAATAGGTGTTCGATGTGATCAATAGGCATTCAATGCCATCAATAGGCGTTCACGAACGCCTATGCTACTAAAGTTGTCGTGCCTCTGGGACACAGCAAGCGCGCTCTCACCCTCAGGAGGGCCCGTAAAATTGCCAAAAGAAAAAAGGGACATACATCCCCATGGCCAGTGCATCGCCAGCATTACGTGTCTAACTATAGGGGATACTGGATTTTTTCGTTCAATTCGACAGGGGGTGTGACACGTGACTTCTTGGAGGTCCGCAAATCGACTGTGACCGAACTAAAAAATTCGACAACTTGACCAAAAAATTTCCAAAACTCGAAGTCATGAGTTGAGTGGTAGGATTAGATCTGATCAAACGGAACAAGACAAGGTACACGGACATCTGAGATGATGTCAGGGGCCCAAAGCAGTAGCAGCTGTTTTGAGATGCCGCTGCTTGTGCTCTTTATCGTAACTGCCATGGATAAAAATATTGGTCTGTTACCTGTGACATTAAAAGGGATCTGCCAAGGATCCACACTCACTTACTTGCTGCCCTACCCTCACTTGCTTGCTGAAAGTGGGCACTGCTTCTTAAGACGACATCCTGCTCTCCACTGTTGGCCACTGCCCAAATGCTCTAAGGCCAACACTTGTTGGACTTGGGGAGAAAAGAGGGAAACACAGGGGAGACTATATAATAAGGCTCTTCAATGCTTGCACCAGTTTATCCTTTTTCGTCTTCATCTCATTTACTATTTCTACTCTGCCATGGCACCTGACCGAAACACATGCAAGCACTATCAATTTGACAAAGTGAAGCTTGGTCCAGACCATGATTGACAACATGGCCGAGTTACTCGTCAACAGAATTCCAGCATTACTTGCCACGATCCTACTCTGCAACAGCTACGACCAGCTCACCTTGCTTACACAGAAGCCCACCAGCACAGGGATCTTATTACTTGTTCCTCAGTCACTCGGGCTGAAGAGCCAGCAATTTATCACCGGTCTGTATCTGTGTTTTGAAATACATTCACGTCCTTATACTTGGTTAACACTTGGTAGCCCTGCCCATGAGATGTCCAAGGGAACTTGGACTCAAATGGCAGCCTCAGCCTTCAACAATATCCCTTCATTCAAAGGGCCCCAGTGTCCTCATGCAATGAATCCTTTTCGCCTCGAGCAGGACTCAACAATGCAATGCCACTACAGCAAGAGTCTGGGCTGGCACTTCCAGGCGAAGGGTCACACCTGTGAATTCATTTGTGCATAACATATCTTTCTTTTTTTCTTTTGCTGACAGTCGCTACAGTTAATATTCCACCTTTGTTCTAAAGTGAGACTTCATGGAGACAAGTCAGGTGTAGTGCTGTCCATTAATATAATACGAAATAATATATTATTAATATATCAATAATAATACAGATACGATATGGCTCCAGGACCACCTGCATAATATTGATACAGAATAATATAATATGATACAGCGCTTGCCATATTATGATATTATTCTCATATTATGGACCATATGCAGGGCACTGAAACCCCCTTTCCCAAGTTCTTGCTCTCACTCACGAGTTGGGAGCTATCAAACAACCAAAGTTCAGCTTGATCTGCCGGGATTTACTCCTTGAATCCTTGAGTTGTTAGTGCCGAGAGTGATCCGAGTGGCTGAGCCGGGATCAAAAACAGTGAAAAGAGGTTCAAATTGAACTGTTTCTGCTGTTTTGACCATAATGTGTGTTGAAATGGCTCATAAAGTGGTTACAGTGACTTGTTATCCCAGCCTCACCTGAACTGAAGAGGGATTTGGTGCAATGAGAGGAGTAAAAGTCTATTATTAATATATTATTAATATATTAGAATACATATTAATAAATATGCAGATAATATAATACAGATACAATATCAAACTAGCCTCAGTGAGCAAAGGCATGCCAGGCATTGTGAGCCTGCACTATGTTTGCCCACCATTGCCAATGTACATAAGACACCAACCCACGTCTCGTTTCGCAATGTCCTATGCCTCCGCGGCTGTCTACAATCAAGTCCGACCAGCAACTACATTGTCCGCTGGCTCCAGGATCACCCCGCCATGCTCTGTGACAGTCTACAACCAAGAATTGCACTATCCACTGGCACAGGGATCACTCTGCCACGTTCCGTGACCAGCTCTGAAGTGGAAAATGGATCTGGGTAATTGATTTGTTTCTGTACAGTCGTTTGGGGTCAGAATGGATCTGTACCAAGAACTGGCGCTGTACTGGAGCTCTTTTGGAGCTTTACGGTATAGAATCTGTTGGTGAGCAGTGCCTCTCAGGACCTGGAGAGGACTGAAGAGTTTGTGAAGTGCCTAAAGGACAACACTTCTGGGGACTATTTGTTCAGAATGGAGGATGAGTAAAGAAGAGAGCCCCTGGTGACCAGTGAACTCTATAGATTTGGCAGGTTCCTACTATTCCACTCTAGTCTAGGACAGTAGCAGAAAGTGGGGGAATTCAGAGATGCTTTCTCCAGATACAGTGGGTGGTATTTATACTGTTTTTAAAGACCATGTGATTTTTCCTTATTCTGACAACTCCATTCATCTTTCTGACGATCGGGAACAGGTCCCCCTCTTCCTGATCTCCCCCCCAGTTGTGCGGAATCATTGTATGAGCTTGTGGACTGATTTCCTAGTATGCAGAATGGCTCTGTGAGCCAGCAGACTGCATATGTCTTCGTCTGACATGTCGGAAACGTTTGTGATGTGTTTCTTGTAGGTGGAGTGACACTGCGAGCATGTAGACCGTGTAATTGTCGGTCGAATTGGTCATGGATGGTTGCAGAGCGTGGCAGAGTGACTCTGGGGCTGGCAGACGATGCAAACTTGGTTGTAGACGATCACAGAGTGTGGCGGAATGATCCTGGAGCCAGCGGACAGTGTAGTTGCTGGTCGGACTCGGTCATAGACAGTCGGAGAGCGTGGCGGAGTGACTCTGGGGCTGGCGGACGATGCAAACTTGGTTGTAGACAATCACAGAGTGTGGCGGAATGATCCTGAAGCCAGCGGACGATGTAATTGTCAGTTAATATTAGTGTTTCAAAGTGTGCAGACTCTTCGAGGAGCCATCCACATCCTTCACGTAGCCTGTTGAAGCATCCATCTTCTATGTTTAATCATTTATGGTACCGTGGAGCGTGATTGGAGACCTGTGGACATCATTCGTCTGCTTGCTTTCAAAAGCAGACAGTGTCCATTCCATTAAAATCCATAAAAACCACACATCCTTGGAGGCTTACAAAGCGAACCCACATCGCGACAGAGGGTTTTTAACAGCTCTGCCTGTAGAACGGAATTCACCGTCTATCCTCCAAGCAGGCCCCAGATTCATATCAACATATCCAGTGAAGGATACAGGTTTTAAAAAGAGCAACCTAGTGCTTCCTACGTGAGTGGAGACGATTCCGCCATGTACCAGTAGTGCGAGACAATATTATTGGGAAATCCAGACCCCATCAGATGAATCATAACTATTACATTAACCAACTAACTTTCATTCACACAGGAAATTTTAACAAGCACAATACCTAAGCCCTCCATCTCAACTTAAGGCTGTAAATTTTATTCCCTCTAGAGGACAACACTACTATACTTGCAAATACTACCCTGCATACAGTAGAACTGCAGTCCCCATCACAGTGTTGTCTTCTGTGAACCCCAAGGCCTCTGGTACGTCAGAGACTGCTTAGTCATTCCATGTGTTGCCAATTTTCGGAAACCCTCTATCACCTTGCCCATGACGCACTCGGACACTTTGGGTTTGACAAGTCATACAAGTCGTTGCGTGACATGTATTACTGGCCTAACATGAGGCGAGACCTCGAGGAGGCATACATTCCCGTCTGCCCGACTGCCAGCACAACAAGTCGCGTACAACATGATGCGCCAGGCCTCTGCTTCCGCTCCTGATCTCGGATCAACACGGGGACTCAGTCACCATAGATTTCATCGGCCCACTACTGCCCGACGAGGGCTTCAACTGTATTGTCTCGTTCATGGACCACCTCGGCTCCGATATCCAGCTAGTCCTGACCAGAACAAATATCTCAGCTCCTGTTCTGGCCCTTCTATTCTTCAACCACTGGTACTGCAAGAACGGGCTACCACTCGAAATTGTCTCAGACCGGGACAAGCTATTCGTCTCCGCCTTCTGGAAGTCCTTACACAAGCTCACTGGGGTCAACTCAAGATGTCCACTGCTTTCCATCCGGAAACCAATGGCGCTAGTGAGCCCACAAATAAGGCCATCAATCAGGCCGTACATTATCATGTCATGCGTAACCAATGCGGCTGGGTCTGTGCCCTGCTGCGGGTATGTTTCGACCTGATGAACATGGTGAATGCATCCACTGGATTCTCAGGTTTCCAACTTCACATGGGACGATCACCTCACATCATTCCCCCCCTCATCAACACTCTGACCACAGAGGCCACTGCAGAGGCAAACCCGCCACTGAAATTATTGCACGCCTGGCGCTCGATGTTATCGAGGCCCAGGAAAACCTCTTGATCACCAAACTGTCCCAGGCTGAGCAGGCCAACAAATTCCATGGTCCTGATCACGACATCAATGTTGGTGATCGTGTCAAGCTCACGACAGCTCACCATTGTGCGGTGTATGTCAAGAAGGGCGACAACCACGTCGCCAAGTACATGCCACAGTTTGATAGACCGTACAAGGTCATCACAAAACACGATGAGTGCTCAACCTACACCCTTGATTTGCCCAACCAGCCCAATGTCTTCCCTGTCTTCCACGCTGCTGAGATTGAAAAATATATAGAAAATGATAATGATCTGTTCCCTGACCGCAAGGTTGCTGAACCTGGCCCGATAATCAACAGTGATGGCGATGAGGAGTGGTTCATCAATGACATTATCGATGAATGGCCCAAAGGCCGCGGCAAACAATGCCTTGTCCGCTTCTCCAGCTACAGACCTGAAGGCAACCGTTGGCTCCCAGGCCGTGAAGTCACCCACGCCGAAGCTCTTGACCGGTGGTTGGCATAATCGTAGGAAGGCCTGGATGGGCATGTTCAGTTCTTTTTTTTTTTTGTGCCCAGGTAGCTTTTCCCCACAGGGTTTTTAATGCACCTGTGTAGCGGTTTTTATGTATTTCCCCCTTCCATTTCCCCCCCCCCCCCCCCCCTCTTTTTGGCTTGTGTTCTCGTTCTTCATGGGAGGGTGTAAACCCGACAGTCTACAACACACTGATCATACACAGACAAATACTTACATGATCATGCTTTGCTCTCTTCCACACGACTGCCTAGCTATTTCCCAGATATACAACGGTCTTGATATTCTTTCTGGGCTCCCATCTTAGTGTTTCTCCCAGGATATCTGGTGAGTTTCCAGGCCTGACCACAAGAAGCATGCCATACTCGACGTCCCCGACGCCTATTCAGTTCCACACCCCAGTGTCCCTGTCCATTCTGCTCCCTGATTGTCCTGCTTCAAGTCTATGTACTATCGCTGCCTTGTATGCTATCTGTGGTCTCAGTCTCATTTTCTATTGAGTTCTTTTCCATATTATGTCTTGCTCCACTACTCTCTTGTATAAATACTGAAGCCTTTCTCCAATAAAAACACTTTTTGCCCTCCTGCTTGAGTCACCTGCTAAGTCTCTGCTTCTGCTTGCTCTCACCCTCGCTGCTGTCATCTTCATCTCTATCGCATACTCTACATCTCTGCTTATGCCTCATCTTTGTCTCTGTCTGCGGTCTTCATTGTTACCGCCACACCTCGCCTCATTTTGTCAGCCTCCCAAATAGTTGGCCCCATGCAATTTCCAGTCTCGGAACTGTGATTTCCTGAAACACTCGCAACACTTTATCACCTATCTTTCTTCTGGCCACGCTCACCTTCTGTTTTGGTGTAGCTCACACTTGGACGGTTGATAGGCACATCAGCATGAAGCAGCTCACATTCCACAAGATATGTGGTGCCTGAGTGTGGCACCTGCAGTACATGGTGTGGGTGGCGGATGGGAAGGGTGTTGACTAGCACCTGTTCGGGCTGCGCAAGATGCTGCATGCGGGCGAGCCCATGCCAGTGCTGTACTTCGAACCATGTTCCAATTGCTGCTGTTCCATGAGCACCGCTGCTGTGTGTGTTTGTGCCCTCACCCGATGGGGACTGGTTGTCAGAGAAGAGTGTCCTGGAGTGCGAAGCAGAGATCAAGTGTGCTGGTGTTTTATGGCTGATCCGAATGAGCGACATCGTGTGGGATGTGGTTGTCGGGTACGAAGGCCAAGGTGCAGTGAGCACACATTGAAACTACTCATACATTGGGAATTGAAGTGCAGAGTGAATATCGATCTGGGCAATCACCTCAACTTCTCAAAATGTAGAGAGCACTGTTGGGCAGATTGTGTCAGAGGTCAGAGGTCAGAAACATTGCATTCCTTGGCAATATCTAGGCTGATACACAGCACAGAGCTCTGGCTTGGCAAACATGATGGAGACTTATCACAAGATATTGAGGAGTGAGCTACCATCACAGAGAGATGCATCCTACCCAGGCCTTGTTAGAGCACAGAGCAAGAATGTTTACGTAGTTTGAAATATATCTTAATCTTATTGCCCCATCTCGAGGGGGGAATACTACACAGCAATAAGTCTAATACCCTTTCCTGTTGCCTCAAGGGTCTTTGTGGCCTTAACTTCTTTCTATAGGCATTCCACACCTTATCCAACCCCTGCTGTGCCTTCTCAACAGCCTCAGATCTCTTCTCGAACATAGATGCATGGGCTGCAGGATTTCTCAAAGCTGTTCAAGCAGTAACAATTCTGTCTCTAGCTTTCTTGATCTTCTGGGCAGCCTCTTCAATCTTTGCATTTGCTTTGACAAGTTTCTGGTCGTCAGCACAGAGAGCTTTATGATATGATCTGACTTCAGAAAAGGTGAGCACTTTTCCTCCTGGGGTTCAACTCTCACTTACATTTCCTCCTCAGATTTTTGACCATATTTTCAACAGGATGACTGCTCTGGTAAGATGGGTGAATCCCCGAGACTTCAAAGGCTTGAATTTCAAGAGTAAGAAATGAATCAGCAGTCATGGGTACCCTACCTGGAGCGTCTTCATCTGCATGGTATCGTAAAACTCTCCCTTCAAGATTCCCCCAACCAATGTGCATTGTACCCCTTCTCTGTTAACATCACACTGGTTGAGCATTTCAAGTTTTTCAGTGAAAATATTGGTGAAAAACTTCCTTCATTTGTCACCCTTTTTTCACTGAAAAAGTCTGTGAAAAATTCAAACCTTTTTCAGTACTTTTTAATGTCAAGGTGAAAAATTCAAAGTAAAATCAAAAAGTACTGAAAAAGTTTTATACTTTTCACATACTTTTTCAGTGAAAAAAGTGTGAAAAATGAAGATAGTTTTTTACCGATATTTTCACTGAAAAACTTGAAATGCTCAACCAGTGATCAGCATGAACAGTTTCAATAAGATTACTTGTTCTTTCCCCTGCCTGCCATATATCTTTGGGCATACAGCTCTTGACCCAACACAGGCCCTGAAAAGCGAACTTTGACCTCTGCTTATCATATACCCAGTCTGCCCAAAGTAAGCATGAATAAAAACAAATAAAGCACCAAACTGACCTTGAGCTGGCTTGCCTCCCAAGCTTAGGATCTTGGCAATAGTCCCATCCCAGTTGCTATGCAAGATGCTTACCAAGCTGTGCATCAGTTCTTTCACAGTGTCGGTAATTTTGCATTTCTGAATATAGCAAAAGACATGGGTTGCACAGAGGCAAAATGACCTGTGAAGATGATCAGATGGGCTGAGATCAGCCAACTTACGATGCATTTGGTACATATCATATTTGTTGGGGAATGCTTGGACCAATCTCTGAAGGTACAGTCCTAGACCTTTGGAGTGAAATGTGTTCGTGGAGGTAGGGTATGTATCACCTGTCAAGTAGTGTAGATCAGATTCAATTCAAAGAGGACCTTGTACAAGAGTACTATTTTCAAATTGATGTGCAGAAGACTAGTTCTGCAGGAGCGAACCAATAATTCTTAGAAATCCGAGCTCAAGGCCTCCCAGGATCACACTCTTAGATACTGCAGAACTAAAGGGTTCAAACTAAAACTAGCCTTGAGCTCTCAGCTACTAAGGAGTATAGAGTAAGACTATGGGTCAGACAATGGGCTACTAATCCTTGCAGGATGAGCACTTCTGGCCATTCTGATCTTCGGGTACACAGGTTGGTCAAACCTGTTCGCAGTAGCGAGTTCTCTGCTGGGGGACAGAATTGATGGGTCGGTCGTCCGGATACGGGGAGTACAGGTGAAGCAGAAATGGGGTTCACTGGTGACGTGCTCACGGTGGGGCACTCAAGTCACTGGTCGCGTCGTAGATGGTGGTTTGGGTGGGAGAAGGTAATTATTGACATGTGTACGTACTAAACAAATAAACGGTCCGGGGACCGGTGTACCGTAAAGTATGTATGGGGATATGAAAAGGGGGAATGGCGACGAGCGGTCTGTCCTACCCTTCCACAGTGGGGGGAACAATAATCTCGGCCTCGAGATAACTCGAAAAAGGAAGGGATGGACCGCGACTCGAAGAACTGGGAAATGTAAAAAGTAAGCAAAGGTAATCAAGTAGAAGACGTGAAAAGAGAAATGCGCGTGAACACGGGCTGAATACGCTGTCGCAACGTCGATGGATCCTCTGCGTGCAAGTAATCCACGAGACGAACAATGGCGTGAAGTTGGACTCAGAAAGCGCCGTTGAGTAGCGACTCCAAAAGCACCGTGAGGAAGGAGGCTCATGCTCGTGACAAAGCATCGTTCAGATGAGGGGCGTGATCGCGAGATGGAGCACTGCATCACATAGGAACGTGTCTGGGCTCGGGCACAACACGATGGAGAGGAGGAATGGCGTGGGGCAAACTCGAGTTGAATGTCGGCGGAGGAGATGGAACACGCGGCGCGGTGGGGACGGGTTTTGGCGGAATGTGAGCGATACGGGGTGCAGGTGGTGATTGCAAGCGCTCAGGAACAGCGTGCGTAGGATTACGGATACGCGAGATGATGTGCGCAGCAACACCGCCTGGATGATGTGTCATGGGTAGCGGAGAACCATCGAATAACACAAGACATCCATCGTCGTTGAACTTCGCGAGAGATCGGCGCAACAGAACAGCGGTGCGCGGGCAAACTCGGAAGTCGAGGGGATGCCTCCCTGTCGTACCACACACAAAGCAACGGCGCGAGCGTGTTTTTGGCAACGGATCACGGGCTAGCTCGGGCTCGTGGGATGGAGATCGGTGTTGCGCGACGTACGGATCTATCGGCCGCTCGGCGACGCGGGGGACTCGGCGATCACGGGGTGATGTGGAATTTGGCTCGCAAGCGAGGGCGTTAACGTGGCACGGGCGCGGGCTCATTGAGGGCAACGGGGGCAGCGCGGGGACCGGTAGTGAAGTGGAATGGAAGGAATGGGAAGCTAGAATAGTTGGACAACACAAGTGACCCAAGGGAGGTTCGATAGAAGAACCTTCCCCTCGCGGTGGGCTCCACTTTCGCAGTAGCGAGTTCTCTGCTGGGGGACAGAATTGATGGGTCGGTCGTCTGGATACGGGGAGTACGGGTGAAGCAGAAATGGGGTTCACTGGCGACGTGCTCATGGTGGGGCACTCAAGTCACTGGTCACGTCGTAGATGGTGGTTTGGGTGGGAGAAGGTAATTATTGACATGTGTACGTACTAAACAAATAAACGGTCCGGGGACCGGTGTACCGTAAAGTACGTACAGGGATATGAAAAGGGGAATGGCGACGAGCGGTCCGTCTACCCTTCCACACCTGTTCCGCAGGTAGTGATAAGTTTCCCTCCCACCAAAATGTCATCTCATATTAATCATTCATCCTCCCATGGGTGGGTTCATCATAGTTCAACCTTAGCTTCCCATAGCTAGTTATAGCTTCCTGCACTTATTTCTTTTCATATCTAATGCATGCTTGTATCACCCAGAACCCTCCCACGGGACTAGGGTAATAAGAGTGCCACGCCTTCTAGTCTAGCCCATCTTATAAGTTGCTTCCCATGGGAATTCAAGTACCCCTAGCTTGTATTAAGCCAATACCATCTTTGTTAGCTCCTCCCTAGTTCCCCTTGATTGACCTCGAGCACAGACTTCGGCAGGTGGACCTGTACGAACACTCCCATGGAACTCTGCCCAGCACAGGTGAGTCAACTTTATCTAGTCCAACCTTGTATGGGCTGGCTTAGATCTAGTAACTCTTGTTTTGTTTCTTTTAAGCTGGCTTGTGGCCGTCTATGGCCTAAGTACACTATCCTGGGGAGGATATGTACTCTAGATATTTTGTCTTGTCTAGATGAAAGGCTTTAAGGATGAAAAGTTGCAAAAACATGATTTTCATGCATGTGCAGGTATACACCTTATCAGCGTCCCTATCCCATCCAACCATTTCAAACTCATAGAACCCAACCATGCATTTGAAACTGATGTCACTTTGAACATACTGGGCATTCATGTTATATGCCGGGCCGGGGATCTTCGAATAAGGAAGTCTGAGAGGCTAGAACGGTCGGGGCTCACAACACTACAGAAAGTGTGCGACTATTAGGGTTTGCTGACCGACAAACAGAAGTCCAAGAACTATCGGAGTTGGATAAGTCTGGAGCTTAGATCGTAAGGGATGGTGACAGAGTTAGAGTCAAGACAGGAAGTCCAGCCAACGCCGTTTAGTGACGAAAAACTTTAATAATCAAACTAACGAACAGAGGCTAAACTACTTAGCTTAAATACTAGTAAGCTAATTGTTTAGTGAAAGACAATAAGGTGAGAAAGATTAGTATGTATAAGTCCGTGGACAATTAAGTTGTCAAGACAATCTTGTGAAAGATTAGTAAGTATAAGTCTGTGGACAATTAAGTCGTCAAGACAATCTTGTGAAAGATTAGTAAGTATAAGTCCGTGGACAATAAGTCGTCAAGACATCTTGTGAAAGATTAGTAAGTATAGGTCCGTGAACAATAAGTCTGGTCGGAGTTGACAAAGGGCCAACGGGTCGGTGAGTAAGATAGAATGAGTAAGTCGGATAAACTCCGGAGATGGTGGCATGATCGGCAGAGCTGACTAATCGCTGATATCCGGTCGGACTTGCATGTACGTAACAGTGGCATTGGTTCAGATGCAAGGCCCAGAGTCAAAAGGGTGCAGGCCTAACGATCTGCAGTAACAGGTGTAGCGGACTTGTATACAGCTGAACTGGAGAAGTCAGAGGTAAAGCCATACTGTTCCTGCATGAGAATGACAGCAGAGAAAAGAATGCTTGGTGCACAGGGAACAGGCACTGGGGTAGACACAGAAACAGGGTCTGTATCAGAAGAGGCAATGTTTGCAAAACACGCTGGAAGTGGCGTGGAAGCCGATACACTGTGTTCTGCAAGTTGTTGGGAAGTGAAATTGGCGGGGTCCTCAACATCTGGGGCAGGGGCAGAGGCAGGAGGAGAGGATTGCCCATCTGGTAAAGCACTATCATCTTCATCCATAAGAAGGTGCTGTCTCCACTCATCAGACAGATCTGATACATCCCATTCGTTGGCATGGGGATCGTAACATTTTCATGAATCAGGGTAGTGCCAAAGCACACAGGAAATATATTGCAGAGCAATGGCCCTCCGTACAACGATCCCGGCTTCGAGGACCCAACGAAAAATCTTCATGTTAGGATCATACCATGTTGGTGGATTGTCACTGCATGCCTTCCAAACAGCTTGCTGATGAATGGTCCCAGGAGATTGGGCATAACATGCAGCTCTACTGTCGAAAAACTTCTACATCTCTGTCAAAGGTGATTCCCAAACAACATGGTCTGGCCATAGGGATTCATGAGAGGCCACTATGAGGGCCAGAGGTGGCTCAAACACAGAAAGATTATGTGCACCACTTGCTCAGCCACAGCAGGGCCCCACCAATACCAGACAGGAACATCGTGCTGTGCATAAAAGATGATGTTGGGACTATTGTTTTAGGGGATGAAAATATCCTGAAAGACACCGACTCTTGGAATTGCAGAGCTAATGATGCCAAGGGATGTCTCCAGAATTGAGCTGAGAAATGGCTGGGGAACACCGGCATGGCCACAAAGCTCAAACCAAGGGAGAAGATGGCCTGAAGGTGTGAGCATCAGGCTGAGCAAATACGACATGTATGCAAAGGTGAAGACAATTTTTTTGCACGCGAGGACAGACTGAAAGAAGGCTCAGGAATAGGTTGGGTGTAGATGGCGGAAACCTGTGCATTCTGAAGCACTCATGGGCGCGATGCAGTGGGATTCATGGCCAGAGGCTATGGACAAGAGAACACCAATTATGTGATCACAGTAGGTTTCCAATTCAATCCACATCCCAAGCAGCTGAGGATCAAGCTGATACAAGGACAGACCATGGGCAGCTGGGATAATGATGATGTCCTGAAGGCATCCGGCAGTCCAGAAGTCAAAAATTCTGCTGCAGGGGAGAAAGGGAAGCCACGGATGCTCAGAGTCCCAAAACTGGGGCTCAAGGATGTCGTGAAGGTGAGTTTGGTCGCTGAATGGAAAGTGGCTAGAAGGCACTTGTGGTCGACCTTGCAGTGCATTCAGCGAATACCACAGCTGTTCACCCTCACAAAAGAGCAACCCATGCTCATGCGACAGCAAAGGACGTTGTTGGTCTAAAAACAGGTGAGCAGCCAATTGAAAACATGAAGAAAATGATTACTAGCTATCAAACCATTAACTGTGGTGTTTCAGTGCAACATGGAAACAAGATATGTCGCTGATGAGAAGATACAACAGACTGCTTGAGGGACCAGCAGATGATGGATGATAGTCGCCATTTACAGCAAACCTTCACATTACAGTTCCTACTACTAGTAGTAGAAAGGAAAGTGAAAGTGAGGTTGACAGAAGTTGAGGGGACAGTGAAATAAAAGGGTTCAGTGAATATGGGACTCAGCGAGATGAACGAAATACAAGATAGCTCATGCCGCGGCACGTCTATCGGACAAACAGTTATGTGCTGTGTACATATACTAATGGGATGTTGATTTAAGGTTGGCCACATGATCGCCTATGGCGGGACATAATTAGCATTGAAAGCAAATAGAAAGAGCACTACAGAATGTCGCTGGATTTACTAATGCTCATGTGACTTGATATCGATCCTGGTGCGGGGATATTCTTTTCCTTCACCAAAAGGACTCAGATTAGTGACGGACTTGCTCCACACATGTATAAATAGTGATGTTCTGGCCTTGGCTTGGCCTGAAAGCCATGGCTTTGGCCTGGCTCTGGGTGGCTTTGGCCCCTTCAGATGTCAGGTCAGGCCAACCTCTCAGGCTTTGGCCTGGCCTGGCCTGGCTTTGGCCTAAGCCATGGCTTGAGTATGCAATTTCATGTTTAAATAGCATATATTTGAATAATTAGTCTATGGATATATCGGGCTCGTAATTATCAGGTGCATCGTCAAGGAAGCAATCCCATTCCCCCCCCAGACTCAGAGTCATCCTTCTCGACGGGATCCTCGTCATCGGCGGGAGAGGGGGGAGGCAGGGCATGAAACATGTCCTTCACCTTAAAGAGAGACTTCAAAATTTGCAGCGCCTCTACAACATCACCTTTGAGTTGATTGCGCAGCTCACTGATCATAATCCCTCCCGAAGAGAAAGCTTGCTCGCTCGAAACTGACAATGCTAGAATCCAGAGGCGATCTTGTGCCAGTGAGTGCCATGTGGGAAAGCACCCTAAGCAAGCCTAGCACATATTTAAATTAGTCCCAGCATTGCAAGTTAAAAGTGCGAAATTGATGTACTCCCCACCACGATACCATTGAAACATTGGCGGGCACGATCTCTGGGCAAGAGTCATAATATTCTTTGAACTCATCAAGCCATGGTCACATTGGATCCCGATGATGAGTAGATGAGGATGGCTCATCGTCATCACTCTCTGGGGTGATCTCCCTGAGGAGACGACTACAGGAAGATGTTCGTCTCGCTGCAGGTTTGGATGTAGCCCCTTTGGAATTGAGCTTGCACCAGCGTTCCACAAACTGAAATACAACCGAGGTTGAGAATATTTATTGTTGAGGGGCTGACACTCACAATCTTCTCTGCCGTCTCTCGAGCTTCCTTCGCCAACATGGACCCCCAATGTTTCTCAAAATAGTGTCCCTTTTGCGCAGGATTCAGCACTGTCAAAATAATTAGACCTGCGCAGTGTAACGATACAAATGAACGAACCCATGGCCATGACTTGTATGGTGGAGCGTGAGGTCCTTTGATAGTACTGATCAATCTTCTCAGCAGCCTTGTTGAGTGCAGCAGGGTAGTTTGTGTTTGCAGGCATTGCTGATCGCTCACTCCAAGCATGGTACAGCACTTCGAGGGCAGGAATCACACAATGTAAGAAGGGATAGTCCCCGAAGAGAACACCTGCTGGGCTCTCTCCGCATGCTGTAAAAGCAAATAAGCATGAAGATAGAATCATCCAGACATGAGGCTTACGGCAAGTAGACCAGCAAACTTGTCAACTCAGGCCCACTCATCCGGGGTCAGCTTCAGCTCACGGATTTTTGCGTGCTTCTCAGCAGTGGCAGCGTCATATGATATATTGATGACAAACGCGTCGACGTGCTGCCCCAGTAACAGAACAGTCAGTTGTTGGGGCTCAAAACCAAAATGAATTCTTCGCACCTCACACAGTTCAAGTGCTCGCAGAAGCATATGATAGGTCGAACTCCAGCGCACCTTCATGTCCAAAACGAGCTGCTTTCCGACAACAACATGGATATCGACGTGATCCGAGTTTCCCTTCCTCTGAGGGTTGACCTGGAGTCCCTCGAATATCTCCTTATGTTTGGCAGATGAACGTTCCTGAAACAATTTTTGTAGGGATTGCGTCGAAATTCAAAGACATCACTCACCTTCACGGCAATTGCGCGAACAAGCCCAATTTCGTCATGAAGAGTTGCAGACATGTCCGGTAGATGATTGTCGGGTTTTTTGGGATCAAAATGTGATGATTTAGTGTATGTCGATATCAACGCTTGCATCGCCAGGTTGATGATATGTGCCATACAGTTATTCAAAAAAAAAGATGAGATGAAGCCTCACTGGAGTGTGCAGTACTGGTGCTCATCTGGGTCCCACACAACACCATCGTGCTTGAGGAGTTGAGCAGAAAACTCAACTGCAGCAGTACCATTGTTGCTGGTGCTGTCAGTCATCACATATCCGATCTGAGGTTCTAAATCAGCAGCGCAAGAAAAATTTGACCCGTACCCGTGTCTGAATTCCGAGCCGGGCAACGATTTTGTACAAGGCCTGTCCGAGTCAGGTCCCATTATGGGTGTTGTTCAGATGTGTGAATCCAATCAGCACTTCCTGGGATTCCCACATGCTGGGTTTAACTTCTTGATCCAGTGACCGCTGACACCAAAATAGCCATCGGTGTTCTGCACCTGCCAGGCATCGTCTGTCAAATGGATCTCGCCAGTGACCGTGGGTCCCTGCAGATATTATTGATACAAGTGCAGCTGAAGATCAAGAAAGACGTACATTGAGCTTTGCCTTCAGATGATCCAGCCACTCTTGGAACATGTTGAGTATTTCTTCGTGTGTTGATTTTCTGCCTGGAATGCGGATACCGTCTTTGGCACGGGCAGAGATTTCGATCATCTCCACAAACTTCAGGTGCTCGAGTGCGTCAATGGGCTAAATAATCAGAAGATATAGAGTCAAGAAATCAACAAAAATACACCTGATCAGTGGTCACAATCAAGACCTTAAGCGTCCACTCTCGGTAAGATGAGAGGGATTGGGTGGTGCTCGAGTAGATCTCGAAGATGATGGAATAAAAGGTTAAACTACAACAGCGTAATGGCTACTCTACTTATACTGTCTAGCGAACCGTGTGAACTAATGTAAATATATACTGCAACTACCTGTAATCGCATGTTCTCATTGTCCTGCTTCTTCAACGTGTTCTGACATCATCTCTGACATCATCATGACGTCATCTTTTGGGCCGGGTTCTGTCATAGCCTTCTTGTCATCCAGCGCTTAGATCTCGAGCGCTTAGATAGGTGTTGGAATGATAAGATTTGCATCTAATCGTGACATTACCCCCCTCTAGGATCGTCGTCCCGACGGTTAACGAGTGTAGTCTTCGATTCCTGGCAGCAAAGGAAATTTGGCTGAGACGTTAAATCTGCCCGTCTCAGGGTCAAATAGCCATCTTTCTGGGTATGCCAATTTCTCCTGCTTCAGCTTGAAGCGGTGAATTAAATAGTCCCAGTGTCCCTGTTTAAAGACAGGGACCGTTTTTAACACACCATGGCACTTCTCACAGACACAGCACGATTGGAACTTGCCATCGGGCTTCTTGACACTGTATATGGCACCGAAAAAATGGTTGATATCTTTATTAACATCGGCTTTGGACTTCTTCGCACCCGTAAGAGGTGTGACATCAATATCGGCAAGAAATCCATCCGCATTGACAGCAGTAGGATCTCCCGTGGACTTGCCGTTTGATGTCACTGGATTTGGGCATTAGTTTAGGGCACAAAAAATTGATTGAAGCACTCACAAGCTTTGTCGCCATCCTCGGACCCAGAACCACACACCTCTAAGGCAGATTTTGGTTTACTCGCCAAATTAAATCAGCACCCTGATGGGAATCTATTGCACAGAATCCTAAGCTTCTTGGCTGGTGAGCCCGAAGTTGATGCAGGAGCAGTTTGTTTTTTGCCTTTCACAGCCGGTGATTTGGTGGTATCATGGTCGATGTTGTTGCCAGTAGGAGAATCTGGGGGTCCCAGCCATGTCATGTGCTTTGCCAGACGGTTTCCAAGGGCGACTTCCATCTAGCATGATACTTGCATCGGGAACATCTCAGGGCACCATTTTGAGATGGATTTATGGCTTCAGTGTTCGCCTTCCACTTTATATGCAAGCACCATGTGCTTGGTGAATAGAATGTGCATGGAAAAGTGAGGAATGCATGCTTTTTCCTGGAAAAAGGATGCACAAGCCAGGTAAAAGCATGGAAATGTGCATGGTGGTGGCACATTTTTGATACGAATGGTGGCGAGTGTCAGGATCCGGTTGATGCTGTCCACGGCAATGCAAGAAATTTCAAAATCAAAGCTCCCATCCAGGCAGAAAATCATAGAAACCTCACTGAGTCCAGTCCCAAAGTTTACGAGATTTTGGAATTCTTAGCCTCAAGGGATGCGTTGGTATACTTTATTCATGGATTCATCCAGTAGTTCATCAATCGAAGCCAGGTAAGCTGATGCGAGAGTCAATGTGGTATACGCTCAGCAGCCGCATTGCACTGACAGTAATCTTTGATTGCCATATATCACCTGATTGCAGATGCGATGTAACAGAGCAAATAGTGACAAAGGATGTATTACCACTGGCTGAAAATGTCCCAAAATGGTCAGTGAAAGCCATGGCTTTTTGGCCTGGCCTTGGCCTGAGACAATGTCAAGACAGGCCAAAAGCCATGCCAGGCCAGTATTTTGGCTTGACTCTGGCCCTGGTACCAAAGCCAAAAAGCCATGGCTTTTTGGTCTGAGGCCAAAGCCAGAGCATCACTATGTATAAAGAGGTGCAGATTGAGAACGAAACAGAAGCAGAATAGGAGCCACAGGAACTACAGCAGAGGAGGAACCAAGTTTGCCCAGAGGGCTACTGTATATCCACTGGACCGAGTACACCGAATATCTGGTCGGATCAAAATTTCTTACGCAGTCCATGTTAGCCAGTGTTAAAAATATGGATTTCAGCTGAAGTACCACAAGAGAGGAAGCGAACAATAAAATGCCGGGGCCTAGGTCCAGTTGGAGGGACCACCCGGAGGCCCTTTTAGAATAATATATATAGAGTATACACCACGTTACCGCTCTAGGGTGGTAACCTCGATGGTAACCCATGTGTAAGCTTGCCGAGGTCACCATGTTAGTATATGCCAGGAGCCCTACGCCAAGCCCAAGGCCGCCCCCTATGGCTGCCCCCTAAGAGGAGCTGCTACCTGGGCCAGGCCATCCAGCAGCCGGCAGCTCCCGATCAGGTGGCCAAACCACGAGACTCATGATTGGGAGGCGGTGCAAGCCTCGCCAAATGCACTTCCCACCAAGTTCGTCGACCGAAGCAAAGTGCCGGCCTCCCTTCCTTCCATGCTCTTTGCCCCAAGAGCCTACTCTACTTGGGCTGCCCTTTAATTCCTTCCAAATATCTTAAGTCTCTCGTCTAACTCTGCTCTGCTGACAATATTCCATAACTCATCCCCAGACATAATTCTGTCTCATTCTGCTCAAATAGCCATTGTTGCTGGAGCCACCATCGCCATCCGACTGAGCTCAATTCATGATCTGTTCAAATCTACGTGTTTGGGCCAATCCACCCCAAAGCCCTTACCCACAGATCTCTTTGCTCTCTTGACTCAGATTTTCCGCACATCTTCTTCTTTCCAAAACATTTCTGGCCTGCTCCCCTTGTCCCCTTGGTTGAGTAAGGCCACAACACTCTCTCTCTCTCTCTGCCGTCACTGGTATCGTATCCTGCATACACGCATGAAATGATAAATTGTGTAGCCTTCAGTGAGTGTTGAGGATAACTCCCAGTATTTCGGAGTCCTGACCTTCAACCCTGCTCAAAGCCATGTCCGGACGTCCGCCAACGATGCCGCCATCTCAAAGCGCGTAGGATTGCCTCACATATGTCTGAGACTCCACCACGCTTTGATGCCACCGGCTTTATTCCCATGGATGAACTCAGTGATGGTGCACTTCTGCCGTCATCTCTTCCATCAAATGCAGACCATGCCCTACCCCACCAGCCTGATCTTTCGTCTCCAGAGCGAATGCAAAGATCTTTGCAGATTCTTGAGGTGCGCTCTCACGACGTCGACTTGGCATATCCGCAGATGAACAAGCTGGCAAGGGAACTGAGCCTGCATATGCACGTCACGTCCGAAGCTATGAGTCATGGTGGGCACTCAACCAGGCATCCTGAGTCGAAGCCGATCCGTCCTGGAAGGAAGTTCCAGCACATCCAATCACCGTGATGAAGGTGACCCTCTTCCTTGAGTATGAAACAACATGAGAGAAGGTAAGTCTCATTCACACTCAACTAAACTCCTTGTTTAACATACTCAACCACAGAAAAAGTGTGGGTCATCGGAGACTCAAGCTGGAACGATGGTCAGGAAATCCCAGGTCCTCCAAGTCATATCCACACTCGAGAACTATCGCATCAATCACCAGCGTCTGGATAACTACAAGAATAACCCAGAAGCCCGCGTCAAGCTTCAAGACGACACATGTATACGTACATTCGAATCAGCTGCCAAGCACAATGAACCTAAGCATGCCGAGTCTGCCCAAACTCAGAAGGCATCGGGAACATCGGTCAGTCAGTCGTTTGATGAATAAACTTGTACAGTATATACCTGTTACTTGAGCCAACTAAATTTGATTTGCAAGTCTGCCTCTATTGGTTAAGTTCTTGACTCAAACTTTTTTCGGACTTGATTTCTCACACCCATACCCATTCCCAGACCAAAATCCAGCCTGATTCGGGACAATTTGACAGATATAGAGGAAAAGAGCTTGGCTCAAGTACCAGGTTTGCCATAACACCACCAAACAAACAGCCAAAAAAAAAATCCACCATCTCACTCCTTTGACCTTTCACACTGCTTGTTTCTAGTTGATAATGCCTTATAAATGTACTTAGATGATTTAAAACATGAATTGTGTTCAAGGGTGCCCAGGAAAGGTGAGAATCAGTTTGGCTCAAGTACCGGGTTTCGCTCAAGTAATGGGTATATACTGTATGCGACACACCTTACTTGCGCAAAGATACTTATGACCACGACGAACTTCTCAAATGCTCTTGATGGGCTCTCACAAACTCGACAATGAAACACAATATATGGCTTGATTTATGCGACCGTGCCATGCTCCTTTTCTCCGCTACTTCACCTTGGCGTGGCCAGAGTCTGCAGCAGCTGTTCTGGTCAGATTTTTTCCTTTCCAACATCAAGATGAATATCATTTTGCCGGGTTTTGAGGTTCCAGTAAGTGTCTCGCTTCAATGTCCTGCCCAACAGTGCTGAAGCTATTTCAGATCCTCAGATTTCTTGCCAACAATGCGAAATCAAATCAAAGCGGCCGTGTCGATGAGCACGCTGTTCTCAGACACCAGCTTGTTGAGCTGTGTCCCATCAGAGTGTTCACCATGAAATTCTTTGCATATTTCCACATTGAAAGCCATCCAGTCCCAGATTTTTCTCCCACTTGATACCCCAGGATTTGGGGAATACAGTTGCCGAGTGTGGTATGAAAACCATGTTTTCTTTGCTTCCAATGTAACAACCGAGATGACATATCAAATTCGGTTTTGCTTTTTTGTTCTCATGAATATTAGCTGATCATTATCTAGCACATTGGCAACATGTAACGGCAATGAACCACACCAACAACATCTCGATCACCAAGGTTACCCATGCTGGACATCCTTTGGCAGCACAAACCGCGCGTGCTCATGGTGCAACTGTCACCGATACCAAGGCTCTGGGAGGATGGCAGGAAACCGGCTCCTTTCAGGCATGCTATGATCGTGCATTTCCCATTAGTGCTCTGCTCGGTGTCGCTCATTTCGACACAAATAGGCCTGAGTCATACTTCTTGGCACCTGATTGGCTTGGTGCGCATTTGTGATTACAGTCTGCTTTTCATTGATTTCAATGGTTAGATCCTCCTCCTGATGTCCTAAATGCTCTATTCCCTTGGATTGAACATGAAGCGATGGCTCTCGATACTCAATGCAACCAGAACAAGCTAGCACAAGACACAGCCCTCAAGCAGCTGCTCAAGGTGTTTGCCTTTTTCCGGTGTGTCCTAGCCCAGGATGCGGCAGTCCTTTACACCAAAAATCCTCAAAATCCTCACGCTGCTCTCTTCAAATATGCCCCATTCAATACCACCTCCTTTCATGTATTCATGACGGCTGCAACATTGACCATCACTAAGGCTGAAATTGAGGCTCGACTCATCATGCCTGGTCCCACCACTTCTTCCTCAATATTGTCTGCCACCACCACTCCCAATATCCTCATTGCCACAAATTCCCAATTCATTGCCACCAAATTTTGGACTCATCACCCCGTCACCATTTGTGCCTTTACCCACATCTCCCCCATTACAAACTTCACAATAAATATCTCCCCGGCAGGGAAATCATGTCAAGTTCATCTCAGCCTTCCACACCCATTCCTTTCCCTGCTTCCCTCCCTTTCTTGGACTCATTACCCATGGTCAACAACCCTTTCAACATGGCCCAACCAGCACCTCTGGCTTGTTTATCACCCCCACTCACCCCTACTCCACTCACTTCAACTTCAGACGCCGATGTTCCCAATGCCAAATGGGCTGTCCTTTGTCAGAAATTCTCTGCATTCCAGTTGGCGGCTCACAAATGGACCTGGACTTCCGGTAACTGGCTTCCCAAGTACAAGTACCTTTCCATCACCGAAATCACAATGGTCTGGACTGAACGGGCTGATGAAATTGGAGGATGCCTATCCATTGAAGCTCTCACCAAAACATGGGGCGCAAGTTGGCAGTGCGAAATATTGGGAAGCTCAAGGTCAAGAGCAATCACCGCATGAAGATTGTTGAGCTTGTGCAGGAGCCATCCATGCGCCCCAGTTGGAGTATCACCATCGCTCTCTGATTCCTCACTGAGAAGCATGAATCAAAGTATCATGCTCGGGCTTTTTCAGACTATTTAACCAAAGCTAATAGACCTACTGTATTGGCTGTTGCAGATTTGTGAAGACCTTAATATCACTATAGCTACTTAAACTACTCTTCTTATATCACAATTCAATTATTTCTGCTTTGTCCTGAACGCAGAACTTATGAAGATGTCACCATCACTATCAATGGTCATAGTGCTGTGTTATTCGATTTATTCATGGGGGGTCCTGTAGAAAAATCCTGAAAAAACATATATGATTCTTATCCTCAGATACCGACTTAAAGTTGAGCCTCATGAAGTGAAACTTACTTTTGAATATCTTTCAGCTTTACTAAAAGAGGCAGGGTCTATTTGGCACTAAAGCAGCAGGCAAACATCATGCCAAACACTCCACTCTGACTTCGCATCAAGACCTCAAAAAATGCAATGGATATTCTGGCATCCCTTGCTGAACATTTTGACAACTTCCACTGAACTTAATTGCCTGTGCTATTCTATGGAGATGTTGACCATGCCAAATAAAACAGCCCCCATTCTGTAGGACCTGAAGAACTATTGACTCTCAATGTGACTCAGTGGACTCAGACCTTGAAGCTGAACACCTTTGAGAAACGGGCTTTCCACAATTACTGCTGGCTGTCTGGGACCCTTTTCCAACACCTGCAGGCATCCTGTCACCCAACATGTCATGGCTCCAAGTCTTCCTGCAAAGCACATCGGTGAATGAACACAGACATTTTTTATGGCCAGGACTGGGTGTGTGCCTCATCTCACAGTATCACATTATACTCACATCTTTTTGTATGGCTGATTTGTTTGTTTTTTTCCGCACAGCTCTACTACATAGAGCCAAATGCGGCCAATGCTGGCCCAATGCATCCAGGTTGATTTGCATGGCCAACACCGCTCGCCAATGCATCTGGGTCAACTTGGCCCAGAGCATGTGCGCAGTGTTTGGTACACCAATCAGCCGAATAGGGACATCACAGCTGCACCACACAGCTCGATGCCCATGTGCAGGGTGAATATGTCTGCAGTGCAGGTTGGTCTTGAAGGCAGCAGGTGTGGCACATCCAGGTCAGCAGCAGTCCATTCACCCATGCAGCACAGGTTGAGTCGACACCCATGTCAAGTCAGCAGCACCGCAGTGCTCACAGCAGCGCTGCAGTGCACAAAAAAATGCTGGCCCGGCAGAGCTGCAGCACTTGCAACGAGCCTGAGGTCCTGCATGTCGGCCACACGGATGAGCACAAGTCAGTGTCCCATGCTCAGGGGCTCAGTGTTGAGCCCGAGTGCGCCAGACGATGATGAGTCAGAAGGGTGTGGGACAGCCCTAGTGCATGTCGTGGCTTCAGGATCAATTTGACAGTGCAGCGCAGTCGAGCCAAAGGTGATGCCTGCATCAAACCCAAGCATGCAGGACAACACTGACTCAGTAGGCAGGAGGGCCACAGTGCACGCAACGAGCCCGAGTTCGCTATTCGGGGGGAGCACGCAAGTCAGGCCCATGAACAAGCATGCACAAATCAGCAACACTCACGAACATTCAAGCGCACAGGATGAGTGGCACCTGAGGCAGGGCATTTGTGCACACGGCCAATCCGATGCACAGCACAGGACGTGTCGGCTGCAGTGCTCGTAGGGGTGTCCAAGCACTCAGTAGCACAAGAACATCCCTCAACAACTCCTCATGGGTCGGGTCAAGTTGGTAGCACAGGTCCACGTGGTGTGTTAGTCGCTACAGTGCTCAGGCTCCAAATCATTTATTCTTCATTGGTTTGTACACTACTTACAGACAAAAGACAAAAGTTTATGCATATTTTATTTAAGTTTATGAGCCTTCTCCCACTGAACAAGAAAAGGGCACAGTTTCTGAGCGCTGCCAGTTGGTTTTTCCTCCAATGCAACATGATTTATCACGGCTTGAGCAGGATGAGTCCCATTTTCACCATATATCTTCAAAATACGGCCGCATTTTCTGCCTCGGCAAGGGATGTTGATCGAATTTTAAGCACATCTTGAATGCTTTTCTTCTGTATTTTCTTGTGACGCTGTTTTTGTTCAGAACTAAGTGAAGCACAGTATGAAAATCAGACCGGAATATGTGATGGCTTGCCAAAAAATTCGGAGGAGAAATTGGAGATGAACATCCAGGAAGCAGCAACACCTGGATTCATCTGCACTTTGCGCTGATTATCCTTGAAGTCTTGATATCCTGGTCTATCTCTCAACTGGATTCTCGGCCATTCAGTGTCTGCATCCGTTTTAATATCACTTTTCGAAGCTCGTCGCTGTCATGGGTGTTCAAGAGGCTTGGCATTTGGATCGGCCATGTCAAATGTCCCAGATTAAGATGCCAGCTGAGTAGGAAATAGATCTTTGGCCTGTGATTTTCTCAGCAGAGGTTAGAAAATTACTAAAGAGTCTGCTGCACAGGTTCAATAAATATCTCCAGTCGATCTGTAACAGGAATGACAACAAGGTCCGGATCCATTCGGGTCTCATTCAATGATGACCAATCAGTAATTTTGATGAAGTACATGTGATAAGCGGGATTGTCAATGTCTCTGTATCCGAGTTTATCAGGTCCTAAATCGAATTGAAAAACAAGACAGTGGAATGTGAACAAATGCAAACCGGTAATTGCTCCATTGGATTGTTGCAACTCTTCCAGAAGATCCCGCAACCCTGTGCACCATTGTCCCAGAGCACTGCAGTCCTTTTGGTCCACAATGCCAAGAAGAACATCTTGGGCTATCTTGCGTGGAGGGGTTCTACGACTATCTTCAAGCAGTAATTTAACCCAGCAGCAATTGGGTTGTGGGGCCTAAAGTTTTGATTGTTCAGTGTGTAAACACGGATATAAAATTCAAGATGACTTGCCTCTTGCTGCTTGTCATCCTCTTCTGGAGTGGGCTTATCCCCAGCATTGGAGTCTTTATAGCTGTAAGAACTGGTGAACTCTAATGTGCACTCAATAAATACCTGGAGCAGGAGATAGAGACGATTCAGAGTCTCCTGTATTCAAGAGAGCAGATGTCCCTCCAGCCTTTGTGAAACCATATTGTGGGTCCAGTAGTACCTCCTTCATACAATTGACAGTCGTCTTGGAGGTAAACTCATCAGGGCCAGGCCACTTGTCTCCTTGGCATTCAACTAAGGCTGCAATGCTTGCTTTTAGTTTGCCCTTCCTATGAACTGGGCTGTAATGCGGAAACTGATGAAAGCAGGGTGTAAAATGACAAACAAGTCAGACTGTTGGTATGGTTGTTCTGCCATGGCCATGATGGTACTTGATGTAGGCGTGTAATCGAAAGAGACGGCTCACTCCTAGCCTAAATGAAACATTATTAATTACGATCGGAGACACATGACAAAATAAAACGGAGAAAATATCTGATGCTTGGGCCAGAGAAAACGAAAGGATTGGAGGTCAATTAAAAACGAAGGAGCTCACTGATACCCAACTGAAGGAAACGGCACTGTCTCATGGATTTCAGCCCCCTAGACAAAATGAAAGAAAACACTGAGGTCCAGTCAGATGAAAATAACAGGCAGGTTGAAAGCAGCCAGTCGGAAAGAGTGTAAAAAATGATTGATGTCCAGTCAGACAAAAAAATGGGCTGGTTGAAAACGACTGGTCAGAAAGAGCGGAAGAAATAGTTAATGTCCAGTTGGACAAAAAGGATGGGCTGGTTGGAAGCAGCTGGTCGGAAAGAGTGAAAAAAATGATTGATGTCCAGTCAGACAAAAAGAATGGGCTGGTTGAAAACAGCCAGACGGAAAGAGTGGAAGAAATAGTTAATGTCCAGTCGGACAAAAAGAATGGGCTGGTTGGAAACAGCCGGTCAGAAAGACTGAAACAAATGGCTAATGTCTGACCGGAGAAAAAGGATATCCTAGCAGAAGTCAAACAATTGGACAGAAAGAAAGGAATTGGATTTCCCCAAATGTAAAAAAGAATGGCCCATATCAATCCAGCCAGCCAGACAAAAAAAGGACTCAGAAAAGGTATGACCAGAAAGACAAATAATATTGGCTTTAAAACAATTATTCTGTCAGACCTTTGCAGCAGAGAAAGCAGCGAGAAGAAGATCCAGGTTGACACCAGTATCATAAATTTCGTGGGCAGGCATTAATTGGACAGAAATTCACATTGCAGGAACTAGAATAATGAAGCCACCGAAGTCACAGACACATAAGAGACAAGAGTGAGATGAGTTGGAGTCAGATGGTCACAATCTTCTTTGTGAATGATCAAAGATGGTAGGTGTTGCAGTCACTGGTTGAAGATTTCAAGTTTTTTGGTGAAAAAACTAGTGAAAAATGTTTGAATTTTACAGCAATTTTTCAGTGAAAAACCAAGTGAAAAACTTGTAACTTCTTCATGAATTTTTGAACTTCAAAACTTTTTCAGCACTTTTTCAGAAAATTTTCACAAGGTTCAAAAAGGTCACCAAAATGTTTCAAGTTTTAACCTACTTTTTGGCGAAAATTACTGTAAAATTCAAAACATTTTCACCAAAATTTCAGTGCAAAACTTGAAATCTTCAACCAGTGAGTTGAGGATTGAACGTTGGACACTGAAGTGGTACTTTTGTCCAGTAAATGCATGAATGAAGGAGTCGGAAGTTCCAGTCGAAGCTCAAATGCCCACTATCTTTAGTAGTGGGTATTGGGGCGCTGAAATGAAAAGTTTTCATTCCATCAAATGGCCTCATCGGGACTGATCTTTCCCACAGCCTTTGTGAGGAAGTTTCGTCCCACGATCTATTCAGATCTATTTCAGGCCGGAAAATTCCAGTATGTTTATCAAGTCCGCGAGAGCACATGCTTTCGTCCGCTGCGAAATTCCCACGGTATAATCCGCTGGAGGGATATTCGTTCATGAGAATTAGTCTCGGCTCCAGACATTTGGGTGCCTGCGGTCCGCCAGACCGCCGGACCGTCGGAGGTTGAAAAAATGATGGACGAAGAGGGCACCCAAACGTCTGGTGCACTTCGCTCACTGATCCCACCCATCGAGTCACACCCACTTTTTTCTCTTCACTATACCATATCCCTGGCCACAAAATCTGTTCTGATATCAACTGCATATTCCAAAATCCTAGATTTTTTCTGGCTCTTTTGAAGCTGTTGTGGCTCAGCCAATGTACAGGCATAATTTCTGTTCATTCAGCAGCAGTGGTCCAAATTCCTTCCACAAAAAACTTGAAACACACCTCTGGGTCATATTGGATGAGAATCATAATATCCCAGCCAAACACTGGGCAGCCTGTCTTGCTCTGGGCATGGATTTGACGATTTGTGACAAGAATAGTGTGACCCAATGGGGGGCATCACTATACAAATTGCCCCAGACGTTCTGGAGGGATCTCTGCGCTTCATTTTCGACTCCGATGTTTGTTTGGCTCGGAAAGATCTGAAGGTTCTATTATTAGAATCAACACACCCTCTGTGGTCTCATCCCTCAAGAACATCTGGTAACAAAACTAACGAGAATATGAGTTTGATTCCTGCAGTGAATTCTGTCCAGCAAAATACCTACACATATTTTACTGGACGGATTTCCTTTGTATCTACTTAGGAGTGATTTTGCTGGATCAACTTTCCTGCAGTCGCTTCCATGCACGAGTTTCTCCCTCCCTTTCTCGCTGGAATCATTCTACTGTATGAGTTTTCTATTTCTTCCTGAAGTGATTTTGCTCTAGCAATTTCTTTGTTTGTCCTGCAGTCATTTCACTGCACAGAGTTTCAGCTATTTCCCTGTGATTTCACTGGATGCAGATTTGCCAATTAAACCTGCAGAAAAATCTCTCCAGTGATTTCCTTCCAAGGATTATCCCAAACGCTGCCCAAAAAAAAAAAAAGTGATTTCCTTCCAAGGTCTTTTTGCGGTTATTTGCTCCAAGCGTTTCTCACGATGTCGATGTAGCTATTTCAGTATGATCACCACAACACGCTTCTTCTTCTTTCTTCTTCCAGCGAAATGTCAGTCAGTTGCAATAAATTTGAATTATTTCTGGTATTTTATACGGCCCATTGGTTGCAGGGCAAGGAGATGAAGGTGCACGTTATTTTGGTCACATGCATAAGTGGTCACTTAGTCATGTCAATAGTGGCTGTGTATTGACAGCTGTCACTGACCACTTATCTCTTTAAGTATACAAAGGTGAGTGTTTCTCAATCATTTCTTCGTGGAATTCCTTGCACTAACCTTTCAACAGAAACCATAGGACCTCCCCATGAGGCTTACAAACGAATTTTACGAGCGGCGCTGGAAACGTGCTCGCCGCACCACCACTAAATTTAGTGGTTTAGCCAAATATGGCCTGGACAAAAGTGAGTGTTTCTCACTCATTTCTCAGTGGAATTCCTTGAACTGACCTTTCAACAGGAACCTTGGGACTTCCCCATGTGGCCTACGAACAAATTTTGCGAACGTCCCGCGAAACGTGCGCGCAGCATTGCCATCAAATCGGTGACTTGGCCACATTGGGCTGTTGTCAAAAGTTAGTACATCTCACTTATTTCTTGGCCAAATCTTTTGAAATATCCTGTCAACAGCAACCTTAGGACCTCCCCATGAGGCCTACAAATGAATCTCGCGAACGGCGCCTGAAACGCGCTTGCCTCATCACCGACAAATTTGATGGTTTGGCCTTTCACTATGTGAGCTTTTTTCACTTATTTCTTATTCAACTTTGCTGAACTCGTCACCAACAGACCTCTAAAGCCCCTTCAAGGCCCCCTTGGGCCTGATTCACTCCGCCCATCCCGAAGGCGCCCATCAAAGCTGGGCGCAGATTACCGTAGCACGCATCTCCGCCTCATTCTCCTTGATTTTCTTACCTTTTTTTTTTACAGTCCGATCCTCCCACAGCGCTACATCCACCTCTCCCCCATGCTCTCGTTCAGTGCTTGTCGCCGCACCATTGCCCACTCGTTCCGTGTTCTGTGTGCGGCTACGTGCGTGGCTAGAGTCTGCGCTCCTGCCGACGAAGAAGGACAATGTGGGGGATATGGGTGCCGGCACACATCTCTGCCTCCATTCTCCCAGATTTTTCTTACCTTTTTACAGTGCGGTTGTGGAGTCGAGCGGGCACGGTGGAACGCAGAGCGCACACGGTGGGACTTTGCTGGAGGTGCGCACAGTGTTCTTGCTGATTATAGCTCTGCTAACTAGCCTTGGACTTCGTCTTGCAAAACCAGTGCACGCAAGGCAATCACACGGTAGAATGAGTTGGTCAGACAGCGGCGCATGCCTGCTCAGATTCCGCACGTGAGGGGCTTTGATATCCCGGTAAGTCCTCTCCGTGCTTTGATTATGTATCCCCAGCTGACACGGTCTGATGTGTAGCGGTGAATACACTTTACGATGCCTCGCCGACATTTGCCTGCTTGCAGCCGTTCACGTCCCGTGGGCGTGAATCTGTGTTGCATGTTGCATGTGCAGCTACACTGGCTGCATTCGACGATGGCAGAGGAGGACATGGGACGCGATGGAGATGAGTACGGGAATGGGAATGGAGGTTGGGTAACGCAGGTACGCATGCATATGTGCGCGCTTTGCTGGATTTTTCTTACCTTTTTATGTACAGTGTACCCCCCCGCAACTCCGCCTCCAACTCCCCCACATTGACAGACCCGGCCATGCCATGGATCCTCTCCCACGTCAATTGCAGCATGACACGTGCAGACTCGGGATGCGGAACACGCAGCTACCACGCATCACCGACCTGCGGCCCGGTGCAGCCCCTCCCCACTTCCCTTCTCCGCCGTGCACTGCAAGCCCTGCCTCTCCACCCAACTCCATGCCGCCGACTCAGATGCTATGCGCCCCTATCCGCGTGCTCCCTGCTCGCGAAATGTCTGTACCTGGTATGTCCTACATTATTTAGCCATATCTCTATCTACTAACTTTCCTTTGTGCTTCTTGTTCGCTGCAGGGATGGAGATGGGGATTGCATCCCCATCTCTGTCCTCGAAGAACACCCTTGCTCTTTGAGGACACAACAGCACGTACCAAGCACGAAACACTGGCTGTACATGTCCCATGCCCGCGAATCCACGCCTGCGCTGGACAACCACGACACAGGAGGGATGCGGGCAAGTGGTGTGTTACAGCCAGCCACTACACCTCCATCCGCCCCCACATCCCACCTGCAGCATGGCGGGAGGGCGGTGTGCGCCTCTGGCAAGCCCGGCAGAAGGCAGCTTGGAAACGATGCTTCTGTGTTCATGTGGGACAGCAAGTGCTCGAAGCGGTGCAGGTACTTGCAGGTGTTCGCCAGAGGCACCTCGTGCGAGACGGGGTCGCCGAGGGCCGGGCTTGAGCGTGGGCAGGGGGATCTGGCGCGGCTGCAGGACTTGCAGTGGGCTCGAGCACGCACAAGCGACATCGAGATTGCTTTGTCGTCCATCCGGCGTGGGAGCTCCATGTCGATGTTAGGCAGAGTTGTACGTGCAACATCTCTGCTCTAAATTGAGTCTTTCTCCTTCAATTGTGGTTCAAATTTGATGAACTAATGCACGTGCCACACCGTCAGATCCTCCTCAAGAGACTCATCGCATTTTTTTTGGCAACACTCCGGGAAAGGGGCCCGCCGCACTGCCAACAAGCTTGCTGGTTTGGCTAATATGGGCCTGCTCCCTCCAGCCTTACATGGGGCAGTTGGGTATCAACCGAAAGAGAGGGAGTGGGAGAAGCTCATCCCACGCGCAAGCTGCTGCTGTTGTTCCTGTGGATGTCGGGGGCTGTGCGTGTTTTCGATGTTTCATCGGCTAACCTTACTGCCATGTACCCAATGTTGTCCCATTACCACTCGAGCCGAGTCAGCACCATTCTTGCTTTCAAAGTTGCCCTGTTCCCCAGCATGGACCCCTCCTGTGCAACACCGGTGCCATGTCAAAGTACTCTGCTCTCCTAGTCGGTTTGCGCAGCGCAGGACCTCACCACACTGCCATCTGACGCACTGGGCTGTTCCGCACCTCGCGCTGTGTGTGCTGCGTGCCGCGCTCAACTCGAGGGATGCGGGTGAGCAAGTCAGCAGCAGGTGCGAACACTTGTGCCTACATGGCTGTGTCCGCATTCACCCGCAGACAGTGACCTGACCTGCATCTCCATGTTCACCCGCAGACACCCATCTCTGTGTTCACCTACAGACGCAGTTCACCCACTGCATCCCCGGGTGTTCCCTCAACGTGGGCGTGGCGCGGTGTTACCTCAGCGTGGTGTGTGCGGGAGCCGCAATGATGCACACTTCGATTCCGCCAGTCAGGCTGGCGTCCGAGGGGCGACCGGTCCCGCGGCATTGTGCATGTCAGTTCCTGCGTCGCCATGCTCGATTCGATTCGATTGGGCGCGCAGGTGGGCGGTTATTAGCTAGGTAGCTAGAACAATGTCAGTAGGTAGTAATGAATGCAATGTTTAGACTCGAACCAGTTACTATTGAGAAACCCTCAACGTTGATGACAGTTGATCAACGGCACAGGTAAATAGCCATCAGTGATCAAACGACCATCTTTGATATCTTGTGGGATAGGTACTGGCTCGAGTCTATGCAATGTTTGACGCAGACGGCCTACCTTTGTGGGCAACAAGCTGTGTTGGCACGAGCGCGAATCCTGGTTGCATGCTGATTACAGCTCTCTACTTATCTTGACTGCTATTATTTGAGGCTGTATATACTAGATACCTGTGCTGGATGAATCCAAACATCAGGACCTCCCGCGCTGTTTGAGAAAGCTGCTGTCACTTATGTCTGGCTAGGGATGCAAGATATAGAAAGAACAGACTATAGTTGAAAATCAGTGAGTACCTCGGTGACGAGGGCTTATGCACCTTCAATGCAGGATAATGTTTAATGGGGTATATAAAGACTCAACTTGATGGAATACTTGTAGTTCAAGTCGAAGCACGTGGAGAGACTGCCAGTCTCACATCAATGTGCTTTCAATCCTTCCACGGCGGCTATTGAATGCACCTCAACTTTAAATGTGGAGCCAGACATACAATCCACTGGGAGAACTGCAAAATAGCAAAGTCAACACACCAAGCAGAGGATGTTAGACTTACCCTGGTATGACTTGGGCCCTTCATTAGGAACTATTCAAGTCTTACTCAAGTCCTTTAAGGTTGAACCTCCATAACTCAAAATTGAGCAGAACTTTAAAAAGAGTCAGATAAGTGGATACAAGTCGAAGGTGCACGCTCCTTTGGATGTTAAATTAATGCAACTCAGATTGCCCATTAGGAACTTTTGAAAACACCCAGAGTCCCTCCATCCCCAGGCAACACCAGCAGAAGTCGAAATTCACTACAGTCTGTAAAATAGCAAAGTCAGTGAATCAAGTCAAAGATCTTTGCAGAGGACGCAGCTCACAGTAATGACTTGAATAGTTTATCAGGAATGATTGAACACCATCCGAGGCCCACCGAACAATTGATTTATATATTTATATTAGTAAGGGATGTCTGAGGGGGCCATGGACATGAATGATAGTGGGCTCTGCCGCGCAGTGGGCCTACTAGTACTTATTCTTTTGTTCTGTCCTAGCGCGGGTATACAATGTAGCAGTTACTGGAGCAAATCCGTCAGATGTCCATAAGGGGAATGCATCATGTGTATAGGGTGACCGTGGTGGCCACCACTGGTGGTCGGCAACCCTGCTGGAAATCAGTGATCAAAAAACTGGTATTGCCGGATTAGGAAGGTTCCCCCTATTTCTACAAGTCTTTTGCTCAGAACATGCCTCCATCGCCTCATAAGACCTCAAATCACCCTCAGAATGTCACTTGCATGTATAACATCTTGTTTGGGTCCCAATGTGAGCGGCAAAACTCCGCCCATCTGGGATTCAGTATGCCTGCCCTGACTCACTCCTCCTAAAATTTTGGCTCTCCACGGGGAGCTCTGGGCCCGAAGTTGCAGCAAATTGTATGCCATTATTCATTTAGAATGAAATGATTGTTGCCGATTTTTAATATCTGCCCAGCGGACATAGATATAAAGGGATTTATACCCGCAATTGACCGTTTTAGGTACATCCTGACAGTAAATGAAAAATCTGCTACAATCATTGGTTGACTTCCCATAAGCATAAACTAATCCTGGGGTATTTCTGAGCTTAGTTGAAGGTGCCAGCGATGGCATCAAGGTACAGGAAATTCGGATCGTCTGATAAACGGCTTCCATTCCCATAAGAAAGAAGTAAAAACACGAATTGGACTTCATGCTTGAACAAAGGCCGGAACGAACTCCGATGGGTAACAGAAGGTGGTTGAATTTTTCTTACATGAATCAGAGGCTCGCTGGTTTCACAAGTGGACAAGGAGTACCCGTTGGCCACCCAAAACAGTTTATTCCAATGAATAATAATCTGTGAGGGGGGGGTACCCCTCTACAGATTTTCGTAGATCTGGATTATTTCTTGTACGCTTTTGGGTTTCCCGTTGATGGGGTCCTGACAGCTGACTCGGCAGCGGCGACGGCAAGAGCAGAAATATGCCAGAATCATTGGGGGAGGCAGCGACACCATTTGATCAGGGGGGTCCCAAAAGTGGATGGCTGTGCACATGGCATCTTTGGATCTGTTTGTTTGATGGTCGCTCCGTGGGAACATTGCTGTCAGAACGTTGCGCTGAGTCTTAGAGCAAGAATATGGTAGGAGCATGTAAATATTGAGGGTATTACATCTATATGCACTGTTTAAGCATGCATCCATGACTTACATTGGACATCCAGGAAAGGTTTGCTGCAAGTCCGGATAAAGCCGGCTGAGTTTGAATTTAATCAAACTCTATTCTGACAGATCAATCCACGGAACTTTTGTCACACCGACGGTGTCCGGGCCGGTCAAGCCGTCACCAGGGGTGGGTAGGTATCTTTGGGCAACCTACTACCTCTTGGCTACCTCACTCGGTTTTAAGAGCCCAACTCAACAAGGGAACATCAGAGCAAAAGAATTAAAAGTGTTTGCATTCAGGTGAATTACTACGGTATTAACTCTGTAAAATATTGATTGACATACTGAAAAGATTCAATAACACAAATGTAACTGCATAATATGCTAGTTGCTTGCTTGCATAGAGTAAGAGAAAAATACAGGCAGCTTATTGGCTATGTAATAATTAATTTCAGGATGTTAGGCTACTCTTTGGAGAGGTTTTTCAACCAGAGGGAACGACTGCAGCCAAACCGGGACCAAAATGGAGGGGAAGTTGGCGACTTCCAAATATCTGCAAGTAAAATATTACCCGATTTGAAGATCACATGGTAGGTAGGTTGACTGAGAGGGTTGAAATAAAGAAAAACAGCCCCAGTTATTTGATGGACAGAATGAACACCCTTGCTTCTCACCGCTGCTGCCTCAGCTCCTTCTTGCCTTTTTGAACTTACAGGACGGTCTTGTGGTTGTTTATCTACTCTGAGGGTCTTTTCCTTGCTGCTATCTGGACAGAATAAGCCCAAAGAATCTGGTTTACAAGAGTGTGAAGTCCACCTGCAAGGCCTTAGTTTGCTGCTGCCAAAAGAGCAATTTATTGTTGGACCTCTCTCACAAAGTGATTATCCAGTTACTTAAGTTTTAACTACATCAAAATTGTCACTTCCACCTGTCTAGCAGCAAAGAGGTGACAACGAGCATCATAAGCAAATTCATGGCACTGTGTTGTGGCAATTTCTTCTTTGTGGTATAGCTTTCCAAGCTTTGTTTCCTTTGAGTTGTTTGATAAGACCAAAGGTCACCGAGTCAATGCAAATGCTGGCAGCAATAGTGTTGGCAAGGTTTGGTTTGGTTCAGGTTCAGGGAGCTTTTATCCGAACGCTGAACCTGAACCTCCCATTCGGTTCAGGGATCGCCTGAACCTTGAACCTGAATGTGCACATTCACGTTCAGTTTGGTGTTCGAACTTGAACTGAACCTGAAAAAGTTCACTCTTGCATCCAAGGTTAAATTGCAGGTTTAATAAATAGGGAAGTATACCAATCATTCAACCTGTGTGTTTCAAACCACTTCCGAGCAACAGGAACATTTCTTGACAATTTCTTCATCTCCCGCCACTTTAGTAAGATATGTCGCTTGCACGTGACCAAGCATTGACACATCCCCCAACATCTGCCACAGACAATTCAATCTGAGCACTTCAATAGACACCTAGAACTCAGCTGAGTACCTGTATAAACAATTAGCCACTGAAATAGTCAAAATGGAAAGGAGAAACAGCCTGAAACATTGAAAAATCCATCGCAAGTGGGTGATTTTGGGTTCAGGGTTCAAAGACATTCAGCAAAAAATCCTCTCATCCTAACGCCAAACTGAAATTGGTGTTCAGGTTCAGCAAATTGCTGAACCTTGAACCTGAACCTGGCATTCAGTTCAGTTCAGTTCAGTTTCGAACCGATTTTTGAACTGGACCTTGCCACTACTAGGCAGCAGGCGACGAGCATAGGCTGAACTTGGATTTCGGATAATGAGTGTATTTGAAGAATAGAAATCTCATAAATATTAATCTTGCATGAGGTGCATGGTACAACTACTCGGAATAGGTGCGCTCCCCATTCTGTAGCCGGGTTACCGGCATACAAAACATATTTATTCTATGCTTATGGAAAGTCACCCATTTTAACTAGTTATAATATGCCATTATTTTGCCCCACTCAAAGTTGTCGCGAAAGTGGCTGTAGGAAGCAGAAAACTGTGCTACCACTCGATGAGCATCTGTCGGAGTTTGAATTTAGCGGTGCGTTGCCGACCACCACCACCACACTTTTATACATGTAAGTACGTGGAATGCATCTAGCTTTGAGCCCCTGTCCCAAAACTGCGTACTATTTTCAAGCACACTCACATCATCACAACACGTGACACTGGTGGTATCTCTTCGACTTGGCAGTCGCCCTCAAGACTCCTTTGGCTGAGCCTGCACCGTGATGCCACTATGGATCTTTTGAACTCGAACCTCCATGACGATGACCCGTCCTTGTGCGTTCAATGGCCAGGAGTCGGAATAGCCCTCACTTACATAATCATTTTAAAGAAATAGTTGTTGGACCGACTCACTCATCCTCTCGTTCTATTCTGCCATCGCGTCTGCTCTTTTACTGCTTCTGCATGCATCTATTGCGCTATTTTTGCCTTTGACAAAGGCACCCTTGTCGAGGTCTGCCCAAGACTCGAGAGCGACCGCCAATCGTGTTGTGCTTGCGTTGAATGCCCCAAATCGCGTACAAAGACGTGTCGAGAACCAGGTTTTCATCTTCAAGATCGCAAGGCTCATCATGTGTGCTTCCCTCCTTGCCTTGACTATATTTTCCTCTTTTCCCCCCAAAAAGCGAGACACGAGGGATGCGTGGATCCCGGATTACAACTCGAAAACCTCAAGATCACGACCTATGCCAGTTCTATCTGAATCAGAATGCCTGAATGTCGCCATGTCCTTCACGTTTGCACGTTCATTGTTTCTCTTATTTCAAATCCCCCATTTATTAACCCTCCAGTTCTATACATCGCTTCTGGCCTTCATATCGATCTGCGTTGCACCGCTTTGGAGCAGAATAGTCGTAAGACATTTACAAGTTGTTCTACTCGTTGCGTTCGGGGTTTATTTCTATCGGGACATCCATCCACTTACAATTTTCACGAATGTTCCGCGCGACCTCGCGGTCGATTCGATGTTATGGCCAAAGGCCGTGGTGCTCGGTCTCGTTTCTATTGGACTCCCTCTTCTCGAACCTCGCCAGTACACTCCCGTCGACCCATTGGTATCTTAATTTCAACTAGATAGTACTCAGCTAACATCAACTTTAGAACCCTATGCCAATTCCGAATGCTGAACAGACCGCGTCCATCCTCTCCCTGGTTCTATACTTTTTTTTGGACGATGTCATCTTCTTGGCCTATAGGCTTCCATATCTTCCACATGAGATGTTGCCTCCTCTCGCTGACTATGATTATGCTCAATACTTGAAAGCAAGGAGCTTTCCGGTGTGTCTACCTTTCCCATCTGTTTTCCCATCCTGTGTCAAATACTCTAGTAGCACATGGACTTCTTCTCTGGAGCTAAGCGCCGCCACATCTTCTTCGGCATTATGCGTGTCTTCCGGGTGGAATATACGATTTTAGCTCTGACAACAGCCACTCAAGTCGTAGCCAATTTCCTGGTGAGGAACGCAATGCGAGTCTAACTATTCCCAACGCCGATTGTTCGCATAGAGCCCAGTGGGAGTCAATCGCTTATTGAGGTACGCATGCTCTAGAAAGTCTAACTTTTTCTGCTGATGGCTATTATACAGTTACATTGAAACCAATGGCAAAGATGCAAAATATCGACCGTGGATCTGGATTCTTTGGCTCTTTCTCGGCCCAACGATTCGATCGATAACCAATCATTGGTATGTATTTATGGTGGTAAGCGCTATTCCACAGCAATCGGCGCGATACTTAACGTGTGCGATCAGACAAGAACCCTTGTTCGGGTCGAAGCCATTATCACACAGCTCGTATTCAATCATGCGTTGAGAATTCGCTTCAAATCCGAAACTTCGGAGGCTCCTCACACTGGGGCTAAACCCCGAGCAGATCAAAACCTTGTCGGAAAATTGAATAACCTGATTACTAGTGATCTTCAAAATATCACGGAGGCCAAAGATTTCATGTTGCTATTTGTGTATATGCCTCTCCAGCTTATACTCTGTATCTGGTTTCTCTACGTTGTTTTGGGATGGAGGTTTGTTCAGTCTCAGTAGTGTTAGAGTCGGTAACTAACCAGATTTTTAGCGCTTTTGTGGGCATGGCTGCCATCATTGTTATGCTTCCTATTCCCGGCTACGTTGGCAAATGGGTCCAGGCGGTGCAGAGGGAGCTTTCAAAGAAAACTGATGCACGTGTGCAATCAGTCAGTGAAGGTATGTCGTCCCTACAGGCACCCCAAGCCATCTTTTATAACTCTTACTGCCCAGTCATGAACCTCCTTCGCATGATCAAATTATTCGCGTGGAACCGCAAAACTGGGGAACAGGTGAACGCCAAACGAGAGATAGAACTACGGTGGCTTTGGAAGCGACGACTCGTAGATATGGCAAATGTGACACTGAAGTGAGTTTGGAAATTCAGCGCTTTGGGAACACTCATCATATTTTGCAGCTTCGTCATACCGGTGGTCACGATGATGGCGACCTTTGCTACTTAGTACGTTGACATTCATTCTTCCGCATGTTGAACTGACTACTGCAAAGTGTCGGTCTTCGATATTCTCTCCTACTCTTCTCTTTTCTAATTGTCCTAGACGATCGTGATGAAGCAAGAATTGAACGCGTCGAAGGTAGATACTTGATATGCGCTCGAAAATTATGGCTGAGGAAATGTCAGGTTTTCAGTTCGATGACGGTATTCGACATGCTCAGGAGCTCGCTTCAACTTGTCTTTCTTTCCATCACGCAACTCATGACGGGAAAAGTATCCCTCGACCGAGTGGATGACTTCTTGCGAAAAGTCAGTCACAAATAAATTGCACAGTTCACTTGATGACCAAGTTCCTGCAGACCGAACTGCTTGACAGGTATTCAGAAAATTCAGAATCACTCTCTCCCAGACAAAACTGTCCGGACCCAGATATTATCGGGTTCAAGGATGCGACATTCACATGGTCTAGCGATCCCAACCTCGGCGACACATCCACGCCCAGCAGTAGGAACTTTGTGCTGCAGATTGACGATCTTGTTTTCAAACGCGGATGTCTGAATATAATTCTTGGGCCCACCGGAGCAGGGAAAACCTCAGTTTTGATGGCACTGCTAGGCAAATTTCTCCCAGCTCAGATGGGTGACCCTGGTTACTGACATCCCTCCAAGGCGAGATGCATTTCGTTCCCTCATCGATAAGTTCTTGGTTCAATCTGCCGAGAGGATCGGGTGTAGCATATGCAGCGCAAGACGCATGGGTGCAGAATGAGACGATCAAAGTGAGTGAAACTGTGCGCTCCACCGAATATATAAACTGAATAATAGTAGGCAAATATCACGTTTGGAGCCCAGGATGTCGACGAAGAGCGCTACGCAAAAGTCATCTATCAGTGCGCTCTCGAGCGTGATCTCGAATTGTTCGCTGCCGGAGACAACACCGAAGTCGGCGAGCGAGGCCAGAATCTCAGCGGGGGCCAAAAGGCGAGAATCAGTTTGGCTCGCGCCTTGTTTTCTTCAGCAGAGATACTGCTGTTAGACGACGTGCTAGCTGCTCTCGAGTAAGCAGCAGTTGTAGGTGACGTCATCCGCTGATTGATCTCCCTTCCAGCGTCCACACATCCAACTGGATCGTCGACAGATGCTTCAACGGTGACCTGGTTTCAGGCAGAACAATCATTTTAGTTGTCGGTATTTTTTCTGTCCACGGAAATTTGATATGAGACTTAGTCGTCTGGACTCTAGACGCACAATGTTGCCCTTGTCAAACCATTCGCTCAATTCGCCGTCTCCATTGGCATGGACGGGCGGATCTCCGGTCGAGGCTCCATTGCTGATGGGCTGGTGCAAGATCATTCTTTGCTCGCCCAGGCAGTTCAAGACCACGAACTTCTGGAAAATGTGAAAGGAGTAGATACGCCTCCTCCGGCAGAGACCAAGCCGCAGGCATCCGGAAAATTGGTCGTGGCTGAGGAGATTGATATCGGCCGCGTTAGCTGGGCTTCCTGTATGTTTCTACTCGTCTGGCCGGGGTCGATAACTGAGAGATATTCCAGTGCGCCTGTATCTGGGTGGACTTAGAGGAGGCAACCATCCGATCCTCTTCTTCCCCGCCTTCATCATTGGGCTCTTCCTCAGCAGCTTCTCGTCTAACTTCCAGACGTGGTATCTCGGCCGCTGGGCATCGCAGTATGATACGCATCCTGCTTCGGAGGTTCCGGTTTTCCAGTAAGTTTGTTTCGCGACTCCGCACTTGATCGCATCTAAATCGTAGCGCAGCTATCTCGGGATATACGGTCCGTCTTTTGGACACCCTACATTCACTGAAATGACATCAAACACTAGGCTGTATCCTCCTGTTCGCGTTGGTCATCTACTGCGCCAGCTACTCCCTCTACATTCTCGGGACCGTCCGAGCGTCCCGAACGATCCACCGCCAACTCATCGACTCCGTTCTCGGCACGACATTGCGGTACGAAAGATCCCGCATTCCAGCCAACTCTTCCCAATGAGATTGCTGCTCCAGATGGCTAGACGTCACCCCGACCTCGCGCGTCATCGCGCGCTGTACCCAGGTGCTCCTGCAAGCATTCCCGATATGTCCTCCACGCTAACAGCACCCAGGACATGCGGGCGGTCGACAACGCCATCTCGCGCGCCCTGTGGCTGCTGTCCGACCTGACGTCGCTCATGCTCGTGAAGTTCGGCGCGGTGGTGCTCTTTACCCCGGTGTTCTTCGCGCCCGCGCTCGCGCTGTTCGCGCTGGGCGGATGGTGCGGGCGCGTCTACATGTCCGCGCAGCTGTCGGTGAAGCGCGATATGAGCAACGCGCGCACGCCGGTGCTCGGACAGTGAGCCCGTTTCTGTGCTCTTCCAACCTCGTCGACTCATCGCGCCTCTCCCCGCAGCTTCGGCGCAGCCATGGCGGGCCTCAGTGCGTTAACTGATCTGATCTACGCCTTGATGTACTCACGACCGCACTCCGTCCAGCGTCGATCCGCGCATACGCGCACGAGCCCGCGTTCGTCACGGAGATGCAGCACCGGATCGACCACTACACGCGCACCGCGCGTGTGTTCTACAACCTCAACCGCTGGGTCGCCGTGCGCCTCGAGCTGCTCGGCACGCTCTTCACCACTGCGCTCGCGGCGTACCTCGTGTACTACCAGAAGCAGGACGCGGCGAATGCGGGGTTCTCGCTGACGATGACGCGTGAGTCGTTCCTCCCCTGTTGTGTGTGGTGGGATGGGCGCTGAGCGGTGTGTGCCAGTGGGTTTCAGCGGGATGATCCTCGTCTGGATCCGGTAGGCACCCCTACGCAGGACAGGATGCATGTCGCGCTGACACGCGGCCGCTAGGTGCTTCAACGACTTCGAAGTGCAGGGTACGTGACGCCCCCTGTGCCCCGCCGTCCCAATCTCACCGCGATCCCAGGCAACTCCCTCGAACGCATCCAGCGCTACCTGACGATCGAGCAAGAGCCCGCGCCGACCGCGGACGGCGTGCCGCCCGCGTACTGGCCCGCGAGCGGGCGCCTGCAAGTCGAGGGGCTCTCTGCGCGCTACGCGCCCGACGGCCCGGACGTGCTGCACGGGGTGTCCTTCACGCTCGAAGCGGGCACGCGCGTCGGCGTCGGTGCGTCCATCCCTGTTGCCTTCAAGTTGATCTGCGGCTAATCGCGTTTTTGCCAAGTCGGGCGCACGGGGTCAGGCAAGGTGAGCTGCGCTATTCATCTGACAATGGCTTGGTGCTCACACCACCCCGTAGAGCTCGCTGACGCTCGCGCTCCTGCGCGCGATTCCGACGGAGGGCACGGTGTACTACGACGGGATCCCGACGTCCGCGCTCAACCTCGAGGCGCTCCGCGCGAACATCACCATCATCCCACAAAGTGTGCGTGCCCATCCATCTTCGTTCCCCGTCGTTTGAAATTTCGGGCTGATCGGAGAGCACAGCCCGAGCTGCTCGGCGGGACGCTGCGGCACAACCTAGACCTGTTCGGGCAGCACGACGACGCGGCGCTGCACGGCGTGCTCCGCGCCGCGGGGCTGCGCGAGGCAGATGGGCTCGCGCTGGACTCACCGGTCGCGAGCGGCGGGGGCAACCTGTCCGTCGGGCAGCGGCAGATCATCGCGCTTGCGCGCGCGTTGGTGCGCGGGAGCAAGGTACTCATCCTCGACGAAGGTGCGCTTGGCGTCCAAGTCCCGTTGTATTGATCTGATATCCACCGGCGCTGCAGCGACCTCGGCGATCGGTGCGTTGCTGTGCTCTGCCCCAGGTATGCAGGACGCTAACGCGGGCCTGCCACAGATTACGACACCGACGCAGTGATCCACGCGTCGTTGCGGCGCGAGCTGGGCCCAGACGTGACGCTGATTACTGTTGCGCACCGGCTGCAGACCGTCATGGATGCGGACAAAATTGTGCGCTTTTTATATGCATACCACCTGATCGCGTCGTTAATTAGGCTATTGCCTCTTGGAGATGGTTTTGGACGCCGGGAATATTGTAGGTGTCGTTCGAAGAATGATGAGTTGCCGCTGAGATGCCCGTCCGCAGGTCGAGTTTGGCAGCCCGAGGGAGCTGCTGCAGGCCGACGGGGGCCAGTTCCGCGCGCTGGTCGACAAGTCGGAGGACCGGGAAGTGCTGTATGCCGCGGCAAGGTCGTCGTAGATACGCTGTCGAAGACCGTCCGTATCCTTGCAACGCCTCCATGCCACCATTCAAGTTCCCTTATTGGGCCCGATGGATGACTGGCAGGATTATCTGTTTGCCATTCGATCTTTTGTGTGCAATCGTGACGAGCGGGTCGCACGCGTTCCGCCGGCTGGGAGTGCGGAAATAACGGTGCCTGGCGCCGACTCGACATCCAGAATTGAAGGGAATTGATCCCCCTTGTGCTTCAACGGTAGATGCCGCAGGTTGCTAAATCGGTTTGGTGCCCGGTACCGGCGAATGCAGGTCCTGCTGTGCATGCCGTGGGGCCTTCGGTGGCTTCTGCCTGGGGTGTATGTGAATTGAGCCCCGTGCTTGGCTGGGCCGAGGGCAATCGGGGGTACCAAGCAGAAATACTGTCTGGATCCCGATGTGGGTCGAGATTAGATGAGATGTCGAGTAACATGCGCATCAACGTGTCGCTTGTATCGTTGCTCGGGTCCTTACAAGGTCCTTATCCAGCGACGACGAGCGTCTCCCCTCTGCTGGATCCCGAAGATACTTGCTGCTGGACTACTGGGTATTCGGTGTATGTGGACGATGCTGTACATGTACGCGCCGTTCCATTAGAAGGTGCACTGGTGTCCTGATGCAGACTGGGTTTCCCGCGCTGACACCACTGTCGTTGTCCTCATGGCCTGGCTCAGCGGAGACAAGGACGAATGCGGGGAAATCATGATAAAGAACTGTTCTGAAGACTGTTCCCTTCATCAGCGAATCAACTGATGCAGGACACATGCATACATAAATACCTGCGGCGCCTCACTTCCCCTTCCTTTCACATACCCATGCCGGGCCAACTCGCAATCAACCCCCGCAAGGCCGCAACGACCCTCCGCGTCGTCGTCGTCGGCGGCGGGCTCGCGGGCATCGCATCGGCCTTTGCGCTCCAGCGCGCGGGCCACAGCGTCACGGTGCTAGAGCGGAGCGACGGGACGGCCAGGGTGAGCAGGTAGCCACGTCGGAGGAGCCGCGACTGACGAGCCTGCCCGCAGAGTCGCGGCGGGATACGGTGCGCAGCCTGGTCAAAGCGTGATTAACCACCGAAAACTGATCGCATGCAGGTCCCCGCCAAACATGACCCGCATACTGAACCACTGGGGCCTCGCGCCGGCGCTCGCAAAGGCTGCCGTCAAGTGCCCGCAGTTTGTGTTCCACCAGTGTGAGTGGCGTGCTTCGAACTGCAGTGCAGCAGCTGACCACACGCGCGACGACAGCGGAGGGCGAGCTGCTCGGACTCGTGCAGCTGCACGAGGACTTTCTCGTCGACCTCATGGCGGATTTCATCTTCATCCAGCACGGCGACCTGCAGTCGATGCTGCTCGCGCTCGCGACGCGCGAGGGCGTCGAGTTCCGCTACAACGCGCACGTCGCGTCCGTCGACTGCGACTCGGTCTCCGTCACCCTCGCCACCGGCGAGCGCCTCTACGCGGACCTCGTCGTCGGCGCGGACGGGCCAGACAGCCTCGTGCGCACCGAGGTCGTCGGCGAGGAGATCACCGGCAAGCGCGACACGCATCTGAGCCTGACGCTCGCGATCCCGACAGACTTGATGCGCGACGACGACGACCTGCGGCCGCTGACGGAGGACGGCAATGTGTGTGATCCCTCCTTTATCTGTTCTATCTCTAACTCGCGCAGTGGTGGGTATGGCTGGGCCCGAGTCTGCTGTTCCACGGTAGCCTGGTGGCTGGGCGGAAAGAGTTCTCCATCATCATCGGCCTGCAGCTCCCGCCAGAAGAGCTCGAAAAGTGGGACGAGACGTGGGACACGGACTTTCCGATCGAGCACTTTGACATCGACTGGAGCAAGTACGACATACGGGTGCAGAAGCTCATGAAGCTCGCGCGCAAGGTCACGCCGACGGTGCACATCAAGCGGCCGATCCTCGACTCGTTCGTGTGCGAGCGCGCGCGTATCGTCATCGTCGGCGAGGCTGCGCACCCGCTGGTCGTGGGTACTCTCTACTCCCTCTCAACTACAAGCTAAAACACTTTCACCAGCCCGCAGGCCAACACAACGCCGGCCTCACAATCGAGGACGCCGAGACGCTCGGCGCGCTGTTCTCCCGGTTGCAGCACCGGTCGCAGATCCCGCGCATGCTCGCGGCGTACGAGGAGATTCGGCAGCCGCGGTGCAGCTACGCGCAGGACTGGGAGCTGCGCAAGCGCGCGATGATGAGCGCGCCCGCAGGCGCCAAGCAGAAGGCGCGCGACGCAGGCCTGCGGCGCATGATGGCGTACAACGACTGGACGCACATCAGCGAGAAGCGGTTCCGCGAGATGTGGGGCGACGAGATGGAGATGTTCTCGTACTTTGCGACGGAGCAGGTCGAGGACTGGTGGACCAAGTGGGGCTCGCTGCTCGCGCGCGACTCGGGCGGCGGCAACGTGCCGATGACGCCGACCGTCGAGGTGTCTGTCTCGTCTGGCCAGCAGCGCTCGGCATTCTATTGACGCCGGGATGATTTTTGTGTATCTATACATCATCTGTAGGACGACCCGCTGTATTTATCCGCTGTGATTTATTTACCCGTACATACCTCTACATCGCTTGCTATCGACATCCAGGGGCGGGCGGTCTGCTCCGTGGAGTAGGCCCACACCATCTGTGTATGCTGTCGTGTGCGGTGCACCCGACTGCGCGAAGACGTCCAACCGACGGGGCGTACTCGGCACTTGACGTGGTCGTCCGCGGTGCTCGGGCCGTCCCCTCACCAACGCGCTCGTCTCCGAGCCCTCTGCGCCGTGGAGTCGCTGGCGCCGGTGGAGTCGTACCGAGCCGGGCCCACCGCCGGGCCTTCGTTCGCCGCCATCGCGCAGGCGGCGTCCGGCGCAGGCGAATGCGGCACTCGCGGTGACTCGGGTGAGGGCAGCGCTGGCTTGTGTCGTCCTATGTGCGGGCGAGCTTGGCCGCTCTCCGCTCCGAGGGCGTGTTCGCGCCCACAATGCTCCTTGCCCGTGCCTCGGATCGCGAACGTCTTAGACTCTACGCGGGCATAGGGCTCGGGGGGTGTACCGTGTAGCAGAGGGGTGCTGGTGCAGCGAACGTGCGGCTGTTCGCGGGGCGGCATGGCGTGCGGAGGATGCGTGGGGAGTGCTCCAAACGGGACTAGCGCGCGGAGTAGGGAGAGAGAAAAAGTGGAAGGACGTACCGGGGGTGCTGTGGTTGGTGTAGCGCTACAAAAGGGCGGTTAGTTGGGGAGCTGGACTGTTTTGGACGGAAGTAGGGCGAGATGTTTGAAACCGCTGCGCTCTGTCAACCAACTGCTATACCGAAACTCATGCTGGTTGCATCGCGCGTTAAAGACTGGTCTTGACGCTGGTCCTCATAACATCAGGGTTGAACGTTGAACGTTGAACGTTGAACCTCTTCTGCACCGAACAATGGATTTGAAGAGCCGATTCAGGGCCAGCCTATCTTCCGCGTAGACACGCTCCTCCGTGCCATCGAGCGTCCTTCTTCCGAGACTCCGTCCGTCACCTATTGTTACTTTACCCGGATGGTCCATCCCCCCTGTTAACTGGCAGCGAGGTGCACACACTGGACAGGATTATTGGTCGCGGGCTGAGGAATTAGAGCGTATTCGTTGCTGAAAGATCGATACGTCGTGAGTGTTCTGGCCTCGTTGGACTCCTCTCCACTGCGGCACTGACGTTTCATTTCTAGCATTGCAGTGTGCAATTGAGAACTTGAAGGACTCCGAAAGCATTGAAACAAATAGTTTTACCCTTCACCCACGCTTCGTCAGTGGTCACCGCCAACCCCACCAGTGTCGCCTGCATGTTCTGTAATCCAACACAAGCATGATCGAATTCCTCGACTAGCGCGGCGTCTGCAGAACCTCTGTCCCCAAATTTATGCAAGCATCGTCGTCCTGGCGGCTTTTTCTTGACTCCTCCTCTGCATGGAGGACAGAGCCTCCAAGTGTCTTTATTGACTCGGGCTCATCGTGTCGCAATCGCCAGGGCTTATGTCTTACTCGCTATGGATCAGAACCACGCTCTCCACTGAAGAAATCTCTGCTCCTCTTCAAATATACTTCGTTCTTAAAATTTAACTTAGCCATGGCTCGTTCCTCCCGGCTACAGAGACATGCATGGCCCTCTGGACTCATCGCGGGTTGCGTTTTGCTCGTAGGGCTACTCCCTTGTTTTTGGCGAGGCCTCCTAAAGACTTCCATTTTGGGCGATGATGTTGACGGATGACGTCATCAACTCCCCTTTTCGCGACTGACTGGGCTGCAACTTGGCTGCAACACAACGGTCAGCCACTACGTATAAATATTTCCGGGGGTTACCGTTATTCTCCAGTCCTCTGGCTCACTCCTCCCTGCTTTCCTCGTCTTCCCTTGCTATTAGTATCGCTGCTTTCACAATGCTTTCTCCGCCTCCTCGCCGCAAGCCAACCCCCACCCCCATCGCCGCAACGCCCAAACCCAAACCCGGCCCACCCCCACGATAGTTCTGCCTATCCAGGTGAGTACGCATCGTCGTCGTCGACGTCAGCGCTGACCCGCCCAGCCAGGCTCACCACCTATACTTCTTGTACCCCCGCTCGGCGTCGTCACCCGTCGCAGCACCCTCTGCTGTACTCCCACACCCCCTTCCCGCTCGGCGTCGTCCTCCTCTACCGTCCGCCCACACCCCCATTCCGCTCGGCACCACCCTCTGCCGCAGTATCCTCATCCCCACCCTTACCACCCTCCCCCTCGACGTCGCCCTCCGTCACAGCATTCTCAATATCCGAATTATATCGTCCCGCTCGACGCCGCCCCCCATCGAACACATCTCATGGCTTTGTTGGACATTGGGAATAGAAGACCCGGCAGCAGATGCACGCAAGATGACCGCCCCTTTGGTGACAATGGATAGGTTTAGATCCGGGGATCCCCTTCTCCCGATGCTACTCCGCCCCGGCATCCTCACCATTAGTACTTGCCTTGCTGGCGGACGGCGACGACCTGACCAACTCCCACTGCTTCCCCTGCCGCCTCTGCCAACCCTATTTACCGGAAGGACCACGACGTGACAACCAAGGTGCGGCCGACTGGGGACGCCTAGCCCTCTCGCACGCCATGGTACGTGGTTGCCAACAACTGCAGCAAGACGCCGACCTCGAGGGTGGACGCACCTCCGATCGAGGAGCCTCTTGCTGTAGTTTCTTCCAGACTTGGATTAGGCTTGGAATTCCGGGTCGTAGTTGTCGTATGTGTTGTAATGAGATCACCAGATGGAAGCCGAAAAGCCCTGTCACATTGTCACACCATGACTAAATATGTGACAGAGTACAAATAAGGAAGGCGGACCTGTCTGAACCAAACACTACCAAACCCCACTTCAACACTCCCACCTGGGACAGACGGAACGCCAAACACAGAAGAAAAAGAAAACATCACAACTCCCACCGAATGCGACAACTCCCACCCAATTCTACAATCCTCTCCCAACTAGGTGCGAATCGGTGGAAGACCAGGGCCAGAAACATCGCTGTAGCCACCTCCCATGTGTTTCTCCCACAACCCCAAGAATGAATCCACGTCGAGACCAGTGTCGATGGCAGAAGCGAAAGCCGCAGCATGCAACTGAGGAGTGCGCAGATTGGAATTGATCCAATCCTTGACAAACGCAGGCATTGAATGCATGCATTTGCAAGCAATATGGCCTGCACGACCGCACTGATGACAGTCCGAATTGGTAGGATCGCACCAGCGATGTCCCTGTGAGTCGAGAGGGAAGCCATCAGAGATGGTGCCAGTCAAGGGGGAAGAGGAGGTAGCTGCAGCAACACAGCGGGGGGCAGAACCACGGGCGACAAGGGCGATGGACAAAATCCCGTCATCCTCCTGCTTGATCCCAGGATCAGCAGCAGAGGCAGAGAGTAGGCTGGTGATTTCTTCCAGCGCAGGCTCAGTTGCACGTGCGAGGAGGACGGTGCGAACTGCACTGAAGGATGAGTCGAGGTTGATAAGGAGGAGATCCTTATGGGTAGTTGCATCGACAACGACACCCATCGCAGTGAGCCTCAATACGGCAGCAGCCATAGCGCGGATATAGACGGTGATGTCCTTAGAAGGATCATGCCGAACGGCGTTGAGCTCTGCACGAGCAACAACACGGTTGGTCATGTTCAACTTCTTGAAGTGACCCTTGAGTGCTTTCCAAGCCTCAGTAGCAGAGACCTGGTCTTTGACTAGATGCTGAAAGTCATCGCTGACCTTTCCATACAGGTACGGAACAAGCATGCGATCAAGGGTGATGTTGTCTGCATCTGTGCCAGGCCCAGTGCCATCCTGGACCCAAAGAGCATCTAGTCCCAGCAAGAAGACTTTCACATTCTTCCCAAACTTCACCCAGTTGGATGAGTCGAGAGTGACAGTGAGCACAGACGTAAGAGCTGGGACTGGGCAGCGATCACATTTTGATGGGCTGCTTACTAAGTGTATAGCCACCTCAGATCGCGCCGCTGGAATCAATATGATTGAATATCTCGATGAATGTACGAGCAAGTCCAGAGATGAATGAATACAGGATATTTGAGTTGCATATCTTTCTAAACACCTTTGGAATACATTTCATGCAGTGAGTTCAAGCCGGACACATATATTCAATCAGTTCTAACCATCATTCCTCCATTTCAACATCCTCCTCAACCTCGAAGTCCTCAATAATCACTGCTATCAGCGCAGAATGCACTGCAGGCACTTCAGGTACCGGATTAGTGCCATGCTCTTCATACCATCTAAAAGCCCATTCAAGAGCCTCCAGTTTGGTGGGTTTCCGTGGGTATCTACTGTTGGCCAACAAGTCTGGGACACCGCGAGCCCGATATGCATTGAGCTGCTCATAAATCAGTGTGATTGTCAAGCTGGCCATCTTCTCAAGAGGAACTAGTGGCAGGGCCAGCTGCGCTTTCAGGACCTCCGCGGCTTTTTGTGCCTTAGCTAATGCCTTGTCTTTCTGCATCTGTGCAGTGCTGATCCGGAAGTCAACAATTTCTCGGCGTCTCTGGGCCTCCTCACCGCTGGCGTCGATCCTCCGTTGTTCGCGCATGATGTATGCGTGGTCATCATCTGTCAAGACAGCCTCCATGAATTTCTGGGTCTCGTTTCGTCGAAACATTGCTTGCGAGTTATACTGGTGCAATGTCAGTGATGGTTTACCCCGAATCGCTACACGATATGCCCCGAGGGCACCCTCGTTGGCATCGTTTGTCGACGGCATCCATGCCAGCTGTCGCTCCGTTGCCGAGCATTCATCAATCACACCACCCGGGGCAAATTCCGCAGAGAAGCGCACCCAAGTATTTAAGGCACCGCGGAAAAATGCAAGCGTAATCTCCTTGACATGAGGAAGCTTTGGGATGAGCTCGAAGACGGCGTCAATGGCCGCCAGATCGCTCCACTCTAGTCCGTCCAGTGTGGCAGCCTCATATTTAACATCAGGTCCAAAAATGATGTCGGGATCATCAAGAATGGACTGAATATGGTCGCGGACGGCAACATGCAGCGGACCAAGTTCTAGAAGATTGATATTCTCGGTTCCAGGCCCTCGAACCTGACGAAGATATGGGTGGGTGATTATTATTCTGTAGAGGATCATGGCCACGAATTCGGTCTGAGTAAAGGGATCAAGAAGTGCGTCGCGGAGATTTTTCTCAATGTTGGTGAGTGATGGATTTGTTTTTGACCATTGAATAATGTCCATCATATCAAGATACTGCGGCAGGTAAGTAACCAACTCTGCGGCCGCATCACCGTGGCTCCCAAACCGAGTATTGTTTGTGTCGGGAAATCTTGAGTGCTGTTTACCGAGTTTACGAGTCATGAAATCAACGTGCCGGTCAGCTTGCCCTTTCTTGTCGTCCTTATTATTAAAAATGGCACCTGCGAGCGCACAAGCTTTAACTCCACCGCGGGTGGAAGCCTCGAATGCACGGAACTGATCATCAGTCAGTACGGCATCTTTTGGAGCTGCAGGATCCAGAAGGTTCCGAAGAACGGCTGCATTCTGCTTGTTGGCCAGAAGAATGGGACCTGGAAGGCCAAGTTTTCCCCACTCCAGCATCATCTCTGCATTCCCACCTTTGAAGCTATTGAGGTCCTTGTGCATGCAGCACCCACCCCAAATGAAGAGGTCTATCCTCCGACGGTCCTCGGGAGACAGCGCCAGATATGCTTCCTTTCCCAGGACTGTCACAATCTCGTCCATCATCCTCGCATCACAGTCTGTCTTCTCTGCAGAAGACAACGCTTCCCAGGCCGCCTTGCCCCCTGCTTCGGCAATTTTCTTTGCATTCCATGCACCCAGATAGTCCACGAGCTCCATATATGACTTTCCAGCCAAGACATCCTCTCCAAGTTCATGGATACTAGCCTCATGCTTGAGATCCTGCAACCCTTTTGCCGTACTTTTCTCATTGGAAGCGTGGTCTCCGTTCATCCCTTTCAGTATCTTGAGGAAATCTCGAACCGAATACTTTCGCTTCAGCCGTTCAGACAACGGGCTCTCGTTGAAAATTCTGTTGCTTTCCCGGATCCGCGCATCCCATCCTTGGACAGACTGGCTGCTAGTGTGGTCTCGAGTTTTCTCTACCCCGACAAAGCGGACCTTGGGCGTTGATTTGGGGTCAACAACAGAAGGTGTCAATGCGTAGTTTGGTGTACGCATCGCAAGGTGTACACCTTCGATATTTTGTCCCCGATTGGAGGTACTGTCGGCGCTGCCTGTGACTCCTAGCAAGGTAATGATATTAATATTGTACGCCACAATTCGGATCTTTGGCGCACCTTGATTCAGGGACAATTCATAGGTAATCTGCATCTTTGCAGCCACCCCGCCTTCTCCAATCGCCCGGCTAACAGTCCGGCGGCTCATAGACCGGTTAATGTGGACCCCAAAGATCTCCCCGATGCGCCCCATGAGCTCGCCCACCTTGCCCCGTGCGCAACCGCTATCCACCATGATTCTTGCGAGCTTGCGTGCCTGCACTGTATATATTCCTTTCTCCGTGACACGACAAATTCGGCCTTTGGCTTTTGCGCGGGTAACAGCTCTGGACAATGTTCCGGCGGTCCGCTTCACTCTTTGCTGAAGCGCCTTGATTTTTTTGCGGAGTGAATCGCTGCTAAATTTCGCTTCAGACGACTTCTGTTTACCATCCGAGAGCAGTCGTTTGAAGGCCGCTTGCAATTCGGAGGTGCGCCGGGCAGTTACATCCATATCCCGTTTCCACGCCGTATCCTTGGATTTCAGCTGTGCTATATTTGCCTGGAGCTTCGTTTGACGTGCCTTTGCATGCCTGAGCTTCCTCTGTGACTTTCCGTACTCGTTCTGGTAGTCTCTCTGGATGCGAGGGGTTTTCTGTAATGCCAGATTTGAAGTACTGGAACGTGCAGGAGGTATGTTCTCCTTATCTGTTCCCTTCAAGACATGGGAATTGAATTGAGCCTGGCGCCCGGCTGAGATCTTCTTCGTCTTTTTCTGAGTTCTAAACTTGCTTCCTGGCATGTTAAAGCACTGGTAGGTGTCGACAGAATGGGAGTATGCACTCGGTATGCACAGTAGCTTCAAGTTGTCAAATTGATACAATATCCTTCAGAGCAGTTCCCCATAGTTAGTGAGGAAATACATGTACCACTATAGCCATACGTTTCCAATATTTGCAGTCAAGGACGGCGTCCGTTGGGTTGCCGAGGCGCGCAAAAACTATCGCGACGCGTTATGTCACACAGTGTCACGCGTCTGGTAACGCCCGCGCGAGGACGCGTTTTTGAGGCACATGAATGCTTTCCTCACTTTCCTCTGTCTCAGATATTGAATAACTCAACTGAATCTGTGTTTTGGCCGAAGGATTTTTTCTAATCTTGCCGTATGGTCTTCCTTCTATATGTATCTACACCAAATTTGGCTTCTCCCAAAATCCGTTCGGCCAAAACACAGGCAGGCTAATTTGGGTGGACTTTGCCTCTCAAGTCTGGCAGCACGATGGCGACAGCAGCCAAAAAATAGGTCGGCGTTTGACTATCACATTTTGGCGGGGTGACTTCATCAATAAATAAGTACAAACACTTTGGCCATTTGGAGCGCGTTGCCCAGTCCCATAAGAGCAGAGGTGATGTAGGGAGGGGACATGTGATCTGTGACGCGTGATGTGTGATGTGACAGAAAAGCGCAAGAGGAGGTTATCCAGAAGGTAAAGGATGAATCCACCCAAAGACAGACAGATTCTTGAAAGAAAAGAGGCAGAGGAAGATGATATGAGGTATAGAAGACTCTGAGACAGGGCCCATAACCTGTTGTAATGAGATCACCAGATGGAAGCCGAAAAGGCAGATATAGCACCAGATGGAAGGCAAAAAGCCCTGTCACATTGTCACACCATGACTAAATATGTGACAGAGTACAAATAAGGAAGGCGGACCCGTCTGAACCAAACACTACCAAACCCCACTTCAACAGTATGTTGCCTTCTCTTCTTGGTTTCCTTCTTGTCACTCACCTGCTTTTCTGCCCAGGTTTTGGTTCTTGTCTGAGTCTTTGTCCTTGCCAGTCTCTTCCTCCCGTTCTTGAACCCTTTACAAACCGTGCCACGCCCACCTGGCACCTATATACCCTGTCTTCGGTACCCCACCACGCCCGCACGGCACCCGACACCCTCATGGCACCCGACGCCCGCATGGCACATACCACCGCGCTCACCTGGCACCCCACGCCCGCACAGCACCATATGCCCCCACCATCCCTCTTCCGCCCGCATACCCCAACATAATTCCGGTGCGGCGCTCGCTTCATGCCAGTCCTTCCCCCTCTTGAACCCTTTAAAACCGCAACACCTTGCATATACCCCGTTTCGTCGTCAACCACCACGCCCGCCTAGCACCCGACGCCCGCACGGCACCGTATACCCCTTTACACCACGCCCACTTGGCACCCCACGCCCGCACGGCACAATATACCCCCCACCACCCCTCTCCCGGAGCGCCCGCGTACCCCAACCTAATTTCCGTCCTGCCGTGATACTTCTTGCTTGATACGTGGAGGATGGCGGGTGGATGAGCGGGATGTTTATCGATGAGTGTAGGGAGGCTGGGAGTGGCGTGTTCTTTTCCTTTGCTTCGGATCGGGGAGGATGGTGGGTGGATGAGCAGGGATGTTTATTGATGAGTGTAGGGAGGGCCAGGAGCGGTGTTTTTCTTCCTTCGTCAATTTTTTATCATATCTTCTCTGGGGGATTTATTCCACCTTTAATTGTTGTTACTTTTGGATCGAATGGAAAAAATCCCTGGCCGGGGACAAAACCCAAACTTGTGTGATTCAGTCACGGTTTCTGATCCACACATTGAATTCAGCCTCGAGCATTGGAGTGGTTATGAGTCCTGTGGCCACCTAAGTAATAGCGGACGTACCATAGGAAAGAAAAAAATTGTTCGGTGTGTGCACCATATGTACAAGTCCCAATATACAATTTACACAATGTAAATCAAACCCATTTCAGGTTATTGGGAAGTGATTCACCAGCAAGCTCAGCGCTCAGGCCTCAGGCTTCAAGCTAGCTAGCTTCAAGCTTGGCCAGCAGCCACATGCTATGACTTTTGTGTATCTACCCCGCTGTATTAATATTTATCTGATGTGATTTACCCATACCTGCTATCTATCGCTTGCTATCGGTATCGGCGCCGCTTGGTGTGGCGCTGCTTGACTGGGCGAATCGATAATGTCTTTCCGACGAGCGAGGACAAGGTATCAGCGCTTCCCTCAGGCCTCCAGCGCTCAACGCCACAGCATGGAATGGGGATGAATCAGCATTCGGCTATGGTCCACACACAATGATGTCCCCGCTGAGTCAAGGCGGTCCTCCTCACGGCCCTTATAGGATAGAAAAGCGGCCGGTCTTGGCTACTCGATATCCCCATGGCTGCCAATAACCCTACGCCCCCACTCGTCTGGCTTATCACAGGTCCCCGCGCTCCGTGAAATGCAGCCTGCAATAGTATTCTAACACTCCGCTGCACCCCTGCAGGAACGTCGTCCGGCTTCGGCAGCTGCCTCGTCGCGTCCGTGCTCGCGCGCGGCGACCGCGTCGTCGCGACTGCGCGCGCGCTCGACAAGATCAAGCACCTCGACGGCGCGTCGGAGAACCTGCGCATCCGCCAGCTCGACGTCGCGGACGGCGCGGAGCGCGTCGCCGCCGCGGTCGCCGACGCCGCGCGCATCTGGGGCCGCCTCGACGTCGTGGTGAACAACGCGGGCTCGGGGTTCCCGGGGCTGCTCGAGGAGGGCGGGTGAGGCTTGAGCCGTACCTCTCTCTGTGTGGAGATAGCGCGCTGATTGGCGCACGCAGGTCCGCGCTGCTCCGCAAGCAGTTCGACGTGAATTTCTTCGGCGTGATGGACGTCGTCGCGGCGGCGCTGCCGTTCATGCGCGCGCAGAAGGCGGGCACGATCGTCGTCATCGGGAGCCGCTCCGCGTGGAAGACCGAGCTGCAGGTTAGTACATCGCCACCGTGTATCGCCTTCCGCGATTCTGATACGTCGACTTCTATCAGGGAATAGGTGTGCCTATCGCAACGCTAATCTCGGACCCGTGTACGCGCTAACGCCACACAGGCCCCTATGCGGCGTCGAAGGCGGCGGTGCACGCACTGACAGAGACGCTCGCGGAGGAGGTCGCACCGCTCGGTGTGCGCGTGCTGCTCGTCGAGCCCGGCGCGTTCCGCACGGGCATCTACGGCCAGGCGTACCACACCGCGAACCCGATCGCGGACTACGACGCGCTGCGCGCGGTGAGCGCCGCGCGCTTCGCGTCCGTGAGCGGGACGGAGAAGGGCGACCCCGCGCGCGCGATGGAGGCCGTCGTCGACGTCGTGCGCGGCGAGGGCGTAGCGTGCGGGCGCCCATGGCCCGGCCGCCTGACGCTCGGCGACGACGCGGATCGCGACGTGCGCATCAAGTGCAAGAAGGTGCTGGACCATCTCGAGGAGTGGGGCGATGTGGTCAAGGGCGTGAACTTTGTGGAAGCAGAGAAGTATCAGAGCTCAATGTAGTACTTAGAACTGGCTTCATTCAAAAGCAACAAATACACAGGACTCAAAATCATACACACAAGATTAGGCCTCCGCACGTGTCTTTTTCAGCGTCTCGAAAAACGACTGCACATCCGTCTCCGCCACAACCTTGCCCTCTTCGGCAAACGGGCGCAGGTACGCCCGCAGGTTGTCTCTGGACTGGATTGTTAGTATAGTAAGTCAAAACAACGGCGAACGCACCGCATAGCATTGAACGCGAGGATCCCGTCGATGGCCCTGTCCCGCGGGAGGCGCTCGAGCGCGCGCATGCCGAGTTCTTCGAGGGAGAGACCTGGACGAACGCGATTGAGGGTGTAGAACGAAGATCCGAGAAATATACTCCGCACCAGAGTCTGGGTCCTCGGGCGGCTCGTACGTGTCCTCCTCTTCCAGCAGGTAAGGGTGCGCTTCTAGGGAGAGCAGACACTGACCAATACCCGTCAGTTAGCTATCGATTCGTAAGTTGGGAGATAACGCACTGAGTCACACCGGCACCACCGGTCGCGGAAGTTCTCCGTGAGGAAGACGTCGCCCGTCGCCAGGACCACGTCCCAGTCCGGGTCGGAGTCATCGTAGGCCGCCTGCGCGAGCACGCTGACCGGCGGGGCGAGGCACGGTTTGGCGGCCGCAGGCGAGGACGCCGACGCGGTGCGCGCGCGCTTGTTCGCGGGCTCGCTGGCAGGCGGGGACAGCGGGCGCTTGGCGCCGGTGCTGGGCCCCGGCGCGTCGCCGGGCTCCGCGATGACGACGGGCGACGCGTCCTCCGCGGGCGCGTCGCCGACGCGCGTCCACGGGGAGGACACGTCCGCGCGGATGACGGTGATGGCGCCGGGTGTGCCGGCCCAGCGGCGCAGCGTGGGGACCGCGCGCACGCAGGCGCGGCAGACGAAGGCGTCGTAGTCGGCCGAGGCAATGAGCGGCGGCGGGAGCCCGGAGGACGACGCGTCGGAGGCGGCGTCGTCCGCGTCCGCGTCCGCCCCGGCTGGCGCCTCCTCGGGCTCTGGTGTCGACGGGTGGGGCTCCGGGCGCGCGCGCAGCATGCAGCAGGACTCGTGGAACCAGTCCTGTTATTGTACGGGTTAGTGCGGTGTTACTGCCTGCGAGACACGGCGCACCTCGCACGACAGACACTGGATCATCGTCTCGCGCTCCGTCTTCGCGTCATACGGGCGCCCGCACCGACAGAACTTGGCCTGGAAGTTTTGGCCGTACTGGTTCGACGCGTTCGGCGGCTCCTTCGCCGTGTGGAGCGTGCAGTCGTGCGCGATGGCGAATGTGGGGCAGTCGCAGCGGAAGTTTCGTTTGGGGAATCTGAGGGTGCATCAGCGGAGGGTAGGAGGCGACATGAGGGGCTGAATCACAGTTCAATTTGGTTGTGGTCCGTGTGGCAGGCGATTGAGCACGCTGAGCAAAGTCCCCGCGCTTCTGGGCATGTGAGGCAGAGGTACACAGCTTGCCTGTGATACTCCGTCAATTAGCGTTGTTCTCTTCAAAGTTTGGGTAGAGTGTACCTGAGAGGTCCGAGCGCGTACGAGCACTGCGAAAACTGGTGCGGAAGAGCCAGACCCTTCGATAAATTCAACTACTGGTTGAACCTGATGGTCATAGCGCACTTACGGCCTCTCTGACTAGTTCATCTTGGGACGCGACGTAGTCGGCAAGGGTTTCCGACATGTCTTTCTCTTCGCCTTGAATTCCAATAGGCTCTTTGCTCCGCTATGGTTCAGGGGGTTGTGCCAGCTAATGGATTCCTGGAAAGCAGAAAGCACGGTCAGTCACACGCACGTCTCCTGTCATAGTATCGCGTGACTCTCTCTGGCTCACCGTTTGGTGCCATTCAGAACGGTGCCGGAAAATATCTTCTGCTTCCTTTGACCACCGGGGTTTTTCTCTACCAATATATCATTCTGTCTTTTTTTCTGTCGAACGGAACACAGGCCCCGTGAAGCTCTAGCCGAGCCTTGTCCGCCCATCAAAAAAGCCTATGTCTCGTCGATCTTTGCTATTATTTCTCCCCGTTTTGGCCCACTATGTTGTGCTAACTATAAAGGTTACCTCGCCCATATAATTTTTGCGCCTGGGAAAATGGCCATTTGATCGCAACATTGATGGATTGATTGGTTTTTTGAGGCCATCGTTGAAGAAGAAAAATTACCAAATCGCTCACCACGGTCAGTCTATGGGGGTTTTGAGTATTGGAGCGACTAGTAGGAACCTTTGCGCAACTTTCTGCCTCTTCACAAAAAAAAAACCCCGGGGATCGAACTGATCCGGCAAATTTTAGTACGGGAACGGACAACCGTTTGCGGGAGCTTCACGGGACCTCGGAACACGGAACCAGCCAAAACTACTTGAATAAAGAGAGCTTGGGTTCGCTCTGCCAAAATCAAATCCAAACCACATTAGCTTCACCATGGCACCCCAAACCACCCCGACGAATGGACCTGATCCCATTATCTTGACCTTGTTTGCCAATCGGTTCATGAGCGTCGCAGAGGCGATGGGCCGCAGCCTTCAACAGACCTCTATCAGCACGAACATCAAAGAGCGGTTGGACTTCTCATGCGCGCTTTTTGCCCCCGATGGAGATTTGGTCGCCAACGCTCCATTTATACCAATTCATTTGGGGTCGATGAGCTTGTATGTCGCTATCTGGCCCACTTTATTTTAGGTTGACGCCCTCCGCAGCGCCGTCAAGTATCAGATGAATTTGTACGGAAAAACTCTCAAGGAGGGCGATGTCCTCATGACCAACTCTCCACATGCAGGCGGCTCGTATGTCTTGACGTGAATACAGTCGGTGCTGCCTAATTGGTTTTGCAGCCACTTGCCCGACATAACGATTATCACGCCTGTCTTCGATTCGGCCTCGAAGGAGATCATCTTCTTCACTGCGTCCAGGGGCCATCATGCCGACATCGGAGGCATACTCCCTGGGTCGATGCCGCCGACGTCAGTAAACATCTTCGAGGAGGGCGCGGAGATCGTCAGCTTCAAGATCGTCGACGGCGGGATATTTGACCACAAGGGCCTGGTTGAATATATGGTAGATAAGCCGAGCCAGTATCCCGGTAGCTCTGGGTGCAGAAATATCCGGGACGTAGAGAGTGATCTAAAGGCGGTATGCGACTCTTCTGCTCCATACAGCTTCTCTCTGACATGTTCATTATAGCAAATTGCGGCGAATCATAAAGGTATCCAGCTTATACATGCGAGTAAGTCTCCATATCAATAGGATCGAAACAGCTTTGACGTCGATTGGCAGTCGTGGAAGACTATGGGCTGGCAACGGTGCAGGAATATATGTACCATATTCGTGCAAACGCCGAGATGTCTGTCCGGAATCTTCTGCGAGAGGTCGTGAAGCGCACAGGCACCAGAACCCTGACGGCCATCGACTACCTCGATGATGGCTCGCCCATCCAGCTCAAAGTGGACATCAACGAGTCCGACGGATCCGCGGTGCTCGACTTCCAAGGAACAGGTTGCGAGGTGCGCGGAAACCTCAACGCGCCGATCTCTGTCGTGCACTCGGCTGTCATATACTGCATGCGGTCGATGCTTGATCTTGACATCCCGCTCAACGCGGGATGCCTGGTGCCGCTCGAAAGTACGCCGTCCTGCCGAGCAGACCTGGCCGTGGAACTAACACTCCTCAGTCAAGATCCCCCCGAAGTCCTTGCTGTCCCCGTCCCGCACCGCTGCGGTGTGCGGCGGAAACGTCCTAACGTCTCAGCGGATCGTGGATGTTGTCCTCAAAGCCTTCCATGCCGCCGCCGCCAGTCAAGGCTGCACCAAGTGCGTTTATTATCCAATTATTTTTTCACGCTCTTTTGATCATGTCTCGACAGCAATCTTACATTCGGAACGGGTGGGAAGGACAAAGATGGCAATAACATTGCTGGATGGGGATACTACGAGGTGATCCGCGATTGGTTCTCGCGACCTAGCACCTAGGCTTACGTTCTCAGACGATCGCAGGAGGCTCTGGCGCGGGCCCGCACTGGCACGGAACCGACGGGGTGCACACCCACATCACCAACACTCGGATAGGTTCGTTGACGGTCGTTTCGCATGCATCGGAAAACAACTGGATAACCATGCGCAGGCGACGTTGAGATCCTCGAGCGGCGGTACCCTGTGCTCCTCCACCAGTTTGGCCTGCGGCAGGGGTCCGGCGGGACGGGTAAATGGCGCGGCGGCGAGGGCGTCGTCCGTGAGCTGGAGGTGCTGGAGCCTATGCAGGTGTCGATGCTTTCCGAAGTGCGAGCACATACTGTCTCTCGTTTTCTCGTCCCTGATCGCATTATGAGCAGCGACGGACCCGGCAGCCATATGGCATGGAGGGCGGCGGCCCTGGGGCGCTGGGGCGCAACACCTGGGTGAAGATGCTGCGCAAGGAGGACGGGGATCTCACGGCGGATAACGGGGCCCTTACCTCGCGGGATATTAACATCGGAGGCAAGGCCACCGTTTGGATGGGCAAGGGTGATCGACTGCTGATTGAGACCCCTGGGGGAGGAGCTTGGGGCATCGCTGAGGGCGGGAATGTGGGCGAAGAAGCCAAACACTTTAGGGCATGGGAGCCTCGAGGATCGGTTGCGGAGAGAACCGCTGCTCAGGCGGCGTTCTGAGGTGAGTAGTTTTTTTGCACTGTGTAGATGTCGTGTATCGTCAATGTATGGTTGAAACAGTGTATATTACATCACGTAAACGGTGAAGGGGTATCAGTAATGGTGGCACTCAAAGTCGGAGATGAGGTCTACGGGGGAAAAAAACTGTTCTAGAAAAGACTCTAATGGTTCCGGACTGGTCGGAATCATAGGGAGGTTGACAGTATGGGAGCAGGAAATCGAGCAGACGACAGAAGAGTTGCCGACCTCACAGACAAGAAAGCTAGACACTGGATAGGTGGAGTTGAAGCTCTATGTAAAATGTCGATCATGCAGCAGCTTTCCGAGTCTGAGGCGTTAATTACACCTGACAGGTTAGCACTCGTGACATTACATGTCACGATCACATGACGTGTTGACGCGCCTCCTGTTAACTTTCCGCCATGGCTTCGGCGCCGCCTCTAACACTGACGGCGCTCCTCAACAGCCTACACACCCATCTGCAATCCCAAACCCAACTACTTCCTACCCTCCATGCCCAACTCGGCCTCCCGCCGTCAGCTCTTGAAGACGAGCTCAAGACGCTCCAGCAACAACTCATGCGTAGCGTGGAGGCCCAGATAGACTCGCGGCGGAAGGAGGTCGAGATCTGGCTCGAAAAATGCGATTCTATTGAGGCGGAATGCATCAACTACGCCAAAGCACTCGGTGGGAACGTCAAGGCCACCGGGAGCAGCCTCGGCGAGCTGCGCAAGGAGAAGGTGCTCCCGATGCGCTACGAGATGGTTACAGAGCACCAGGAGAAACTCAGACAGGTGCGAAAGACGGGTGGCATGCAGAACTACGCTGACGTCCTGCAGTTATACCACACGAAGCTCGAACAACTCACGACGTTGACAAACCGGCTCCACGCGCTCTCCCGCACCCTGGAGCCGGACTTCTATTCGCAGGACATTATCGACGACGGGGAGTACCGCGACGTCACCCCAGAGCGTTTCTCCAAGCTCGAGAAGGAGCTCGTTCGCGGCAAGGGCGAAGTAGTGCGTTGACTCGTACCGTGAGTGTAATCTTCCTACTAACTATCCTCCAGTCCAAGCGCGTTGCCCAGCTCTGCGACACATTCATCCAGATCGACTGGTTGTACACCGAACTCGGCATGCCACCTCCCATCCCCGACGACGCGTGCTCCCCCAGCACCAGCATGCGGTCGCGCAGCAGTACCAGCAACGACCCGTTCCTCGCCCCCAGCGACGCTGACGCCGCGCACCACCGCGTTTTCGCCGCCTTCATTCAGCACGCCGCGTCCCTGCCCGAGGACACCCCTCCGCGCCTCGACGTCGAGCCCACCCCTGCGCTCCTCGCGTGGGCTGCGGACCTGCGCGCATCGCTCGAGGACACGAAGCGACGCCGTGAGACGCATATCCAGGCGATGTACGACCAGCTCGAGGGCCTGTGGAAGCGCCTCGGCGTCGGCGAGGGGGACATGGATGCGTTCGTCGAGGCACACCGCGGGAGCACGGCGGAGACCGTCGCAGAGTACGAGGACGAGCTCGAGCGCATGCTCGAGCTGAAGCGCGAGCGCATGGGCGCGTTCATTGGGAGCGCGCGCGATGAGATTGAGCGTTTGTGGGACGAGTTGATGGTTGGCGAAGAGGAGCGCCGCGAGTGGCTGCCGTTTGCAGATGGTGGGTGTTATCCCACTTATTGTTTAGCCTGACTGACGAGTCTACGTAGATGAGCACACGGAAGAGCTGTTGACGACCCACGAGGACGAGATCAAGCGCCTGAAAGAAGAGAAACGCATGAAAGCGCCGCTGCTCGCAGGCATCAAGCGGTACTTCGAAATCTGCGACGAAGAGAAGGAGCTCGCCGCCGCCGCGTCGGACCAGACGCGGCTCCTCGGGCGCGGCTCGCGTGACCCCGGACGGCTGCTCCGTGAGGAGAAAATGCGAAAGCGCGTCTCGAAGGAAAAGCCCCGCGTCCGTGCTCAGTGTCACCCGTGGACTATACAACTGACTGATGTGTTTCCCAGCTCGAACAAGACCTCCTCACAAGCATCCCCGCATGGGAACACGAGGCGGGGCGCCCGTTTCTCGTGCACGGCGCGAGCATCTTGCACCTTCTCTTGCAGACCGTCAGCGCCGCGGACCAGGAGAACGCTGGCATTCACAACACCACCGCCGGCGCGGGGAAGCGCAAACCGTCACCCGCAGGCGCGCGCAGCACAAACACACATGTACCGGCGCGCGCGACGACGCCGACGCCGCTACACGCATACGCGCCGCGCACGGGCATCGTGACGCCTGCCGTGCGCCCCGCGCCGGGGGGCGCCACGGGCTCGCAGCCAAGCAAGCGCGCGCGCACGGAGACGACGCCGGGGTATGTCTTTGGGACTGGCAAGCCCGCGGCGCTGGGCGCGCGAAACGGGGGCTCTGCGCCACGCGCGGCGTCGCCGTCGAAGATCCCGTTGAGCCGCGTGGCGCCGCCGGCGTTCGGGATCGGAATACCGCGGCCGACGGGGGCGCAGGTGGGCTACCACGCGCTGGGACACGGAAGGGGGCCGAGCGGCGGGTACCGCAGCGCGTCAGCGTCGCTGTCGGTGTCAACAGCGTCGTCGATCTCGAGCACGGGGTCGGCATATGGACCTGGCGCGGGGCGCTACGCGAGTGGAGGCGCGTACGGGGCGGGTACGAAGGCGGCGCGCGTGCGGCGGGAGAGTTTCAAGCCGCGCGCGAGCGTCGACGCAGAGGTGCAGTGGGAGCTCGGTGCGGCGAATGCGGCTGGGACGCGGTGGGGCTTCGAGGGGGTCATCGTCAAGGAGGAGGAGAACGAGGACTACTAGTTAGCTGTGGGTGGGCCACGGGTGTGGTTCTAGTGCGTCTGTGCTTGTACGATTTCCCTGTTTTCTCGACCATGATTTGTCAGCCGATTTCAACCTTGGTTCGTTCCAGCATTTGTATGTACTTCGTACCAACTTCGTCCGGCCTATACGCGTGAATTTACGAGCTCCATGATATCGCCATTTCCGATTCATTACGGAGGCAAACGACCATTATTTGTGATCCACTGGTTCTTTTCTATCTGCCAGTTCTGGACGCGTCACCCTCAGGACGCGTCAGCTGAGAGCTCTAAGTATATTTGAAGCAACAGCTATGGCCTCTTGATGGCCCGCCCGCGTTCGAATATGCCTTCTCGCTGCAGACAAAGCTTACCCCGTCTGAAAGGTCAAACACAATTGAGTGAGTTCGAGTTTTTTGCCCTCACGGTGTGCTTGCGCTGAATGAGAGAACCCAGTCGGTCTCTGCTTGTCCCCTTATGCGTTTCCGCGACCTCTGCTGTCATGTTTGCACTGCATGTAATGATGAGCAGTGTATACGCGCGCACGACACTGGAATCTCGTCCCGCTTTCAAGACCGTAGACGACAAAAAAAAAATGCTTGTAATGTCGTGAGGGCTCTGAGCTGTCTCTCTCTCGTCACGCTGTCGCTCCTCTCGCCATCCGGACGGAATGCGTTCGAGGACCTGGACTTTGCGACCATATCCATTCCGCTGACCTTCGTACGCCAGTCCCAGTTCCGTTTCTCAGTACCATTACGTTGAACAACATGAACAGGGTTACGCAAGTCTACTCGCCCTCCTGTCGCTGGCCCTCGCGTCGGGAAGTACAACTAAGCACCTGAACGCCGTCCTTCTGATGGCCCTGGGTATCGGGCTGTTCTCCCACTAGCGTCCGTCATTGCGGTCCCCCGCTGACGTTTCAGACGGTTGGATGCTGTGGGTGAAGATCAGAATCCTTACTCTCGCAGGGGTTTTCATTCCGCTGACTCCTCGACCGATTCCCTCGACGGATATAAAAAAAAAAAAAAAAAAAAAAAAAAAAAAAAAAAAAAAAAAAAAATTTCCCCATCGATCCATTGGTAAGTGACGCACACTATGGAAAATGAGACGATCTAATGAATGGACTGTGTATGCAGGACCGCACGACGAACCCAGGACAGAATGCGTCAATTCTATCGCTTGAATTTCACTCGTTTCTCGACTCGGTCGTCGTCCAAGCCTATCGCCTCCCCCACCTACCACTCGACTTGCTGCCTCCTCTCCCAGACTTTGATCTGGCGAAAAATCTCAGATCGAAGAGTTTCTCAGTATGCACTAAAGCTTCACGTTTAGTCTGTAAATTCATTAGCTCCCCGCATCGTCGCAGTTCCTCGATGTTGTGTCCGGTGCCAAACGCCGGCACATCTTCTGCCCCATGCACGTATTTCGCGCGGAATACAGCCAAATAGTCTGTCTCCTCGTCCTGCGCGTGTTGTTCGCCTTTGGCGCTCCTTTGGGTGTGAACAGGCTTCCAAGGTATCACCACATTGTCAACTGAGATTCACCGAACCGCCATCGCGCTGTTCGCTCCTGCATTTCTCGCTCCCAGTATTCTCGTTGGAATTTTAGGAGGGTGGCTGAGCCAGACATATCTCACTGCTCAGCGCTCAGTCAAACGCGAGATGAGCATTGCCATGGCACCCGTTATCGGACAGTACGCACCACACAGCTTTGTACTCTGCAATTGTGACCCTCTCTCCAGTTTTGGGGCGACAATCTCGGGACTAGGTAAAATCACCATGATGACCACTGGTGATCGAACCCTTCTCTGATACCCATTAGTTTCGATACGTGCGTACGGCAATCAAGACGCTTCCGTCGCCCAATCGCTCGACCGCCGTATCAATGACTACACGAGGACTGCGACGGTGTTCTACAATCTGAACCGTTGGATCGGTATACGACTGCCATTCAACCAGCACGACGACGCGGCTCTGAACGCCGCCTTGCGTGCGGCCGGGCTCTTCTCGCTCCAAGATGAGGCGGACGCGGACACCGTGAGGATCACGCTGGACACGCCGATGTCTGCCCGTGGGGGCGACCAGTCTATGGGGCAACGGCAGATCTCGACGCTCGCGCGGGCGCTTCTCAGGTGGAGCAAGCTGTTGATTTCGGACGAAGGTTGGTTCATTAGATACTGCTTGAATTCATGGCGCTTAACTCCTCTATAGCGACATCTTCCATCGGTAATCTATGCATTATCTGGTAATTATCTAGACTAGTTGCTAAACGCAGACCAGACTACCGCACTGACGCCATCATCCAATCCTCCCTCCGCCACGAATTGGGCAAAGACGTGACGCTGATCGTCATCGCGCATCGCGCATCGCGTGCAAACTATCATGGACACGGATAAAATCGTTGGCCCGGCATCCTTCCCATCTGTCGCCGTTACTCATGCTTTCGCTACAGATGGTCCTGGACGCAGGATGCATCGTAAGTACTTAGTGCGTTTCTCCCGTTGTTCACCGACTAACCGTCCCTCATCAGGTCGAATTTGACAGCCCAAAAAATTTACTGAAGAATAAGGATGGGCAATTCCGCTCGCTCGTGGACGAGTCGAATGACCGCGATGCGTTATCAAGTAGCGCTTAGCCAGTAGTCATTGAGCGCATTCGAATCCCGAGACCAAAATGCAATATCTTCGACTTTCCTTTGTTCATCGAGTACACTTCTAGCTAAACACCATCCGAATCGATGGACATATCGTTTGAAGGAAGAGGAAGAGAGAGTCGCGTAATGTTCCAATCTGAGTCTTGCCTGGGTATACAGGTAGGTATATTCCGGCGCGGTCCCGTCAAGAAACAGCCGGGGCCCGTACTACATAGTACTTGGCGTCAAATGTATGCTACGGATACTATCAGTCTTCAGGCACTTGAGCACCTGAGTAACCCTTCCGTGCCTCCCCAACAACAAGTACAACAAGGTGGAAAATACTGGTTGGGATCGTGAGGCAACGATGGAATCCTCAGGGTTGCATGCCATCCAAAATCAAGTATGGAGGACCAAATGTTATTCCAATGTAGTATAAAGATATTCCGCGGATTTGAAGATCTCGCGCAGAGTATAGGAGTGCAGCCTATAGCTTGCAGCCTTCCGCTATCTCAATTTATTTGAAACCGAGGACCCTAAAGCCTCGCAGGAGGCGCTTCAGAACCTGCATATCTGAAACCATGGTCAGATATTCTACCAGGTGGTTCTGGAGTCTGGAATCCTATCCGAGATTCCGAGTGAGCGTTTAGCAGATAGGCTTTTGCCGAAAAAGAGAATCATAATTTGAATGAGGGGCCATCAGAGGTTACTCACAGTTCGTACTCACAGTTCGTACTACGGCAAGAAGAGCTAGAGCTGCAGTGGCGGGAGAAAAAGGGTGGCCCGCTCCTTCGACAGAGGATACATGGATGACAGCTCTTTCGGATTGCGAATCATTCGGAAACTCGGCGGTCAAAGCGCCATGCTGAGCCCAGTCCAAAGCTCGATACCTGGACCTAGAGCACCTGCGGTTTTCCAAATGGCTGTGATTCCTGTGTTGATTGGTGTCACTGCTGCTGCGCATGACTGTAAAGTGACTGTGCCCGCGGTGAAGGAGGTGAAGGAGATGCTACTTATAAGCATGATTGACTCTTTGAGAGGCTGTGCAGTGCGATCAGAGTTTGGACTACACCATGCCTTCACAATCTACCCTCAACACTGAGGAAAAGAACAAGGTCAAAGCCGCAATCCCACAGACGTCCAGCAAAATCCTATTTGCCGCCCTCGCTCGCGTTTACTACGCTTCCCCTCAGCCGGATGAATGGTCGTACTCGGGCATGCAGGGAGCTCTGGCCTTTGTCCGAGACAATTCTAAGAATGCGTACTTGTTCGCGATGGTAGACTTGAATGGCACACGGGGCGTCATCTGGGACTACGAGCTGTACGACGGTCTGGAGTACTTTCCGGATAGGGCCTTTTTCCATTCGTTTGCAGCAGATGTAAGTGCCTCGCTTCATTTCCATGTCCTCATTTCCGAACTCCCTTTCCTAGGAATGCATGATTGGATTTGTTTTCGCGGATGAACGGGAGGCCAAGACGTTTTGGAAAAAGGTCACTGCGAAGAAGGATACCAAGAACTGTGAGTCCTCACACGACTGTACCCGATTTATTTGCTCAGTATATCCAGCGAAACCTGCGTCTGAGAAGAAGAAGAAGGCGAGCAAGGGTGGTAAGATCGACAAGTCGATGATTTCAGGGCCCGCCTCTGGGTCTTTCGTGCATGTGGCACACATGGGCTATGATGAAGACCAAGGATTCACATCCACTGGCGTCGACCCGTCCTGGACGGCCTTTCTCGGTCAGCTCGAGAACTCCGGCATCGACAAGAAGATCATCGCCCAGGAAATGGACTTCATCAAGGACTTCGTCCGCAAGCACCCGCAGCAGGCGCAGAAGGAACCGAAGAAGCCCAAACCGCCGCCGCCGCCGTCGAGACGTACCCACGCGCAGACCGACAGCACCTCCTCGGTGGCCGCGCCCCCACTGCCACCCCCGCCACGAGGCAACCGCGCATCCCAAGCGCCACCCCCGCCGCCCGCGCGGCCGCCCGTAACGCCCACCCCGCCCCCGCCCCCGCGTCCTGTCGCGCCCGCAGCCGCCGCCCCCCCGCCCCCACCGGCACGCCCTGCAGCGCGGAATACCCTTGTGCCACAGCCCCCGCCACGCCCGACCAGCACTGCCCCGGGCCCACCCCCGCCACCGCGTGCCGGTGCGTCCGGCAGCGCGCCGCCGCCCCCACCACCGCCGCCGGCTCCACCCCCACCAGGTGGTGGCGCACCTCCACCCCCACCGCCACCGCCACCGCCACCACCACCGCCACCGCCCCCGCCTGCCCCCGGCGGCGCGCCTGCGGTGCTCGCCGACTCGCCCCCGCCGCAGCCTGGGCGCAATGCGCTACTCGAGTCCATTGCGGGCAAGGGCGTACATTCACTCCGCAAGACGGACCCCTCGTCGCCCCCCGCGCCGCTGGACGAGCCCACGTCGCCCGTGGGCGGCGGCGGCGGCGGCGACTTAACCACGGCACTCGCGGAGGCGTTGCTACTGCGGAACAAGAAGCTTGGGGAAAGCGACGAGGAGGAGGACGACGAGGACTGGGACTGAGCGTGCTCCGCTGGCATTTATGGGCGGTGACGCACTGAGTCACTTTCTTTTGGTCAATATTAGACAGGTATATATATTAATATAACACACAGGCTGTCCTCATGTTGTTACTACTACGTGTACTTTGTTGCGATCTACCCTTTATTTTTTTCTATTCACGATGACCTTATTTTCGCCCGGATGCCCCAAATTGGGTGGTCCCGTCTAATGACTACGTGCATTAATTTACTTACATGTCATCCTCAACCTCTTCGTACTGTGAGATTATGACTTTCCCCTCGTTCTCGATAATTTCAGCAGGTGGCGGCGGGTCCAAGACATCGTTTTTCAACCAATGATAGCTTTCTCGCCCAATGGTCCAGTATGGCTTTTGTCGCCGGACATGTGCGACAGTCGAAGGCCGGGGGTGGTCTGATAGAGGGCCCTGGAGAAAACGTGCGTACGTGAATTGTTCACCTGGGACAATTAACTTGTACACCGAACGAGTACCGTGCGTGGATGGTGGAGCGCACTCGGCCCGCTGACTCGGATCGCGCAGGGGAAGTTGGGTGTGCAGAGGAATTTGGGCCGTCAAAGATTGTTCCTTGCTCTGAAATACCTTTCTCGCGGGCCTTCCCAGACGACGGGGACTGGAAGGCAGTCGGGACGCCCAGATCCATGCTGATTGTACAGTATGGCCGCAAGGGAACGAGTGGCGCGGGCCTCTTGGGGAAGAACCCCAGCTGTTCAACAGTGATGCTATGGTCCCCGGCCCTCTGTCGCCTCTTGATCTTGAAGAATATTCCAGACATATGTTGCTCCGAAAGCAAAGCTGTCGAGTCAAGCAGCACCGGGAGGATGAAGCCAACACTGCCTTGCCCGTCCTGACATATATAAGCCATGCCGCGAACGAACGCAGCAAACATTGCGTCTGTGCAGAGGACGTGGTCGTCTGCGGCCTTCACGAAGTGCGTAAAACGCAAAAGGGCACCACCAAATGCTTCCCGGAAAGGTATTCCATCCCTGATGTTATCTGGTTTGGAATCGAGGATCTTTGCCGGGTTCTCTGCTTCGAACAGCTCTTTAATGAAGGTGATGAGACTACATCCTTGACTGAAGAGGGGACCCATCTCGCCGCTGTGGTCGTGAAGAACAGCGCGGTCATATGCCTCGGTGACCAGAACGCGCGCAGTGATTGCTTCCTGCTCGCCTGGGTTGAGAAGGCCGCTAAACATGCAGCTTTGGAGGATGTCGATGACGACCGTAGTTGTCCATCTACGCTGACGTTCCATTCGCAGCACTTGAGCAGCAGCCTGAGAAAGGGTGTGTATCAATAGGTGGCACGGAGAGAGCGAAATGAGCGTGCCTCCGCGAGCATAGGCTCGCTCGGATATCCAGAACAAATGAACTCGCCGTGACTAGGCGCGGAAAAGGCTATACGCATGTGGCTCGCGACCAGCTCAGCAATTATGTTCCGGCTGCTCGATCGCAGGGTGTCATATTGGAGACACAGTCGCACATCAACGACTGCTATAAGGCCATTCTGGGATACGTCTGGATCGCAGAAGATGTTTTGGGCAACCGGCTTGGCCATTGCAGTATGCAAAAGATCCCAAGCTAACTTGTTGACACTTTGCAGGAGCGTCCTTCAAGAATGACCAAAACCTGTCAATCGTTAATCATATCCAGACCAGGGGGAAAAGGACAACATTACCAAGGGCGTCCAAACTGAGACATAAATTGAAGCGTCGCCACATCTTTCACGGTATAAACATTTGCTCGACCATGGAGGTCGGGGCAGCAGTCAAACGGAGTCTCCGTAATAGGTGGGCGTGGACGACCATCTGGAATCGCGCGCGTAGACCTTGCCAACCTCTGGGTCGGTGCAGAGTAGGAAACTAGGGACGTCGTCGATGCGAGGACGCAAAAGACGGGGCAGTTCATGAAGCTTTCAAAGACGGAAAGAAATGTGTCATAATATGTTTTGTCATAGTCGTTAGCAGGCGCGTCCTTAATAAGAACGTGTGCTTCGTCGACGTAGACGAGCACTTGAATCTGCTCCTTGGTATCAGACGGCGCAGCTTGATTAATAGATGTTAGAAGATCGTCAAGGGCTTGACAAGCTCTGGAAAGAGCATCTCGCTTGCTGTCCTCCTTTTCTATCTGCCAAGACGCCTGGGTTCCGCCGACCGTCAGACAGACGGAGCGAGAGAAATAGAAAACTCGACACGTGCCTTAGCTAGCTGTCCATATAAATGTTCACGATTGGAACCTTGCTCGAGATAGTACCTCCATGACTCGGCGAGTTTCTCAGGCAGGACTGGCATCTGCAAGGAGGCGGTGACCACCTGCAGTGCGGTGGCTGCGGAACTAAAAATCAACTCAAAGAAGCGGTAGAAACGGAGTGTGAGAGCGTGATAAGTGTCTTCATCCTTGATCAACAAGTTACGGACAGCGGCGTCGGCTGGAGGATAGGCGAGCCCTGCACGAAATGGCTCAGACGTACTTCAGTGAGGAGGAGAACACCACTACTAGCCTTCTTTTGCGTCCTTGTCCATCCGAAGGTTCAACGGAAGAGTGAAAAGCTTTTTGGCCACCTCATCGAGCAAGCGGGACTTGCCCGTGCAGGAACTTTGCAAGATGGTTACAGTTCCATGGTAATTTCGAGGCTTCCCGGTCATTTTCATAGCCTTCAAGGTGTTGAGAAGGGCGTCATGGCAGTCTCCTATATATGGTGTGCGCCAGGCGGATTCAAGTGCTGGGGAGATTACGACCTGCTAGAGAAACATTGCTTGGAAATTACCTCGTTCTGTGGATATCAATGTCAAGTTATGATGAACCTTGTCAGTGTAGTGGAAGATAACTGACTTGTTGCATGACGGTCAGGAAGACCTGAAAACATTTTTTTGTGATTGTGTGACGTCGGAACTGCACTCAGTACTGGAACACTCATCAGACACTGCTCGATACAAGAAACCTATGCATACCAAAAGGGACAATGTCCACGAAATCTTTAGCGGTCCATGCCCTTGTCAGCATGTCATCCATCCCTTCCGTATCGAGCGCCTTCTCTGCATCGGAGAGCGAACTTGTCAGGGGGCTCCTCGAGGATAGTTTTTCGCTGGACTGGACTACAGCACGGATGAGGTCGACCAAGTCGGAACGGCTCAGAGAAGTCTTCAAGGTTATACGCTGGTCTTTCGTAAACAGCATCATCTGTTGTGTCACAGTTGCCTGGAGCGCTAACCCCTCCTTTGTTTCCGTCGCGTCGAGGTGTAGCCGTTTAGTCTCTGGTCCCGCAGACTGGGAATCATTGGGTCTCTTTGACGGGGTCAGATACGGCGAGGGTGACTTTGTCCTCCATGCTGGAGACAAGTTGGAGTAACATCGGATTCAGTGAAGGAGCTTACACAGGGCAGGTGTATAAGAGCAAGCCTATCTCCGGTCCGACGAGCCGGATAACCTGGTGTTTGTGCCAAAAAAAGGGGATGTGTTCCAAGACCAATAACTCAAGTACTTCTTGTCCAATTTCCTTGATGTCAAGTAGCAATATGCTCATTTGATCTATTCCGATGCACCGGTTCTTGCCAATTAGATAGTAGGGCAAAGGCATCATGAAAAACCTTTGAAGATTTGTGACATGATCACATTGGGATTATTTGCGCATGTAACCGCTACAATTGCGTCACAATCAACTTGCAATCGACACAATCAAATGTACTGTACTATTAGTCTATTTCGACCATAGGTTCAGTGGCAGTGCCACTGAACCTTTCAGGTGACGGGTGACGGAGGGTCGTGAACTGAACCTATTTGGTACCAGTGACGATGACAGTCGAGTTTTCAGGCCCAAATAGGCTCAAAAACACCAAAATTTTATCTCCGGCATTCACCGGACTACCTTTTATGGGAATTTTGATGTGATTGCCGAGGAATGAACTGAGGAAAAATGAACTTGGTAGGTGACGGGTGACATAGCATGAACCTAAGTATGGTCGAAATAGTACAGTAATGGCTTCCCTCCAGCACTGCAGCCCATGGACGAGCAACCACCCTCGCCGTATCTGACCCCGTCAAAGAGACCCAATGATTCCCAGTCTGCGGGACCAGAGACTAAACGGCTACACCTCGACGCGACGGAAACAAAGGAGGGGTTAGCGCTCCAGGCAACTGTGACACAACAGATGATGCTGTTTACGAAAGACCAGCGTATAACCTTGAAGACTTCTCTGAGCCGTTCCGACTTGGTCGACCTCATCCGTGCTGTAGTCCAGTCCAGCGAAAAACTATCCTCGAGGAGCCCCCTGACAAGTTCGCTCTCCGATGCAGAGAAGGCGCTCGATACGGAAGGGATGGATGACATGCTGACAAGGGCATGGACCGCTAAAGATTTCGTGGACATTGTCCCTTTTGGTATGCATAGGTTTCTTGTATCGAGCAGTGTCTGATGAGTGTTCCAGTACTGAGTGCAGTTCCGACGTCACACAATCACAAAAAAATGTTTTCAGGTCTTCCTGACCGTCATGCAACAAGTCAGTTATCTTCCACTACACTGACAAGGTTCATCATAACTTGACATTGATATCCACAGAACGAGGTAATTTCCAAGCAATGTTTCTCTAGCAGGTCGTAATCTCCCCAGCACTTGAATCCGCCTGGCGCACACCATATATAGGAGACTGCCATGACGCCCTTCTCAACACCTTGAAGGCTATGAAAATGACCGGGAAGCCTCGAAATTACCATGGAACTGTAACCATCTTGCAAAGTTCCTGCACGGGCAAGTCCCGCTTGCTCGATGAGGTGGCCAAAAAGCTTTTCACTCTTCCGTTGAACCTTCGGATGGACAAGGACGCAAAAGAAGGCTAGTAGTGGTGTTCTCCTCCTCACTGAAGTACGTCTGAGCCATTTCGTGCAGGGCTCGCCTATCCTCCAGCCGACGCCGCTGTCCGTAACTTGTTGATCAAGGATGAAGACACTTATCACGCTCTCACACTCCGTTTCTACCGCTTCTTTGAGTTGATTTTTAGTTCCGCAGCCACCGCACTGCAGGTGGTCACCGCCTCCTTGCAGATGCCAGCCCAGCCTGAGAAACTCGCCGAGTCATGGAGGTACTATCTCGAGCAAGATTCCCATCGTGAACTTTTATATGGAAAGCACGTGTCGAGATTTTTTATTTCTCTCGCTCCATCTGTCTGACGGTCGGCGAAACTCAGGCACCTTGGCAGATAGAAAAGGAGGACAGCAAGCGAGATGCTCTTTCCAGAGCTTGTCAAGCCCTTGACGATCTTCTAGCATCTATTAATCAAGCTGCGCCGTCTGATACCAAGGAGCAGATTCAAGTGCTCGTCTACGTCGACGAAGCACACGTTCTTATTAAGGACGCGCCTACTAACGACTATGACAAAACATATTATGACACATTTCTTTCCGTCTTCAATGCTTTCGTTGACAAACCGGTTTTTTGCGTCTTCGCATCAACAACATCCCAGATGTCCCATTTTGTGCCCACCCCGGAGTTGGCACGGTCTGCGCGCGCGATTCGTGGTGGCTTTCTGCAGCCACCCATTACGGAGACTCCCTTTGATTGTTGCCCCGACCTCCCTGTTCAAGCCAATTTTCATACCGTGAATGACGTGGCGACGCTTCGATTTATTTACGCCCTTGGTATGTTATCCTTTTTTTCCTCATCCGAATACGATTAACGATTGACAGGTTTTGGACATTCTCGAAGGACGTTCCTGCAGGCGATGTTAAGTTAGCTTGGAATCTTTTGGATACTGCAATGGCCAAGTTAGTGGGCGAAGACTTCTTCCCCAACCCAACAACATCCCGGGACGGCCTTCTGGCAGTCGTCGATGTGCGTCTGTGTCTTCAGTATGACACCCAGCCATCGAGCAATCGGAACATCGTCGCTGATATGGTCGCGAGCCACATGCGTATAGCCTTCTCCGTTCCACGTCACCGGGAGATCATTCGTTACGGATATCCGAGCGAGCCTATGCTAGCGGAGGTATGTCCATCTCACTCCTTCCAAGATCTCACGTATTGATGCACACCCTTTATGAGGCTGCTGCTCAAGCGCTGCGAACACAGCGTCAGCACAGTGATACAGTCGTCATCGATGTCCTCAATGAGCGCTTTTCGAGTGGCCTTCTCAATCTCGGCGAGCTGGGAGAAGTCACTGCCCGCGCTCTGGTCACTGAGGCGTATGACCGCGCTGTTCTCCGTGAACACCCCCACGAGGAGGGTCTCCTCTTCAGTCAAGGATGTAGTCTCATCACCTTCATTGAAGAGCTGTTCGAAGCGGAGAACGCGGCAAAGATCCTCGATTCCAAACCAGATAACGTCCGGGATGGAATACCATTTCGGGAAGCATTTGGTGATGCCGTTTTGCGCTTCACGCACTTCGTGAAGCCGCAGACGACCACTTCTCTGCACAGACGCAATGTTTGCTGCCTTCGTTCGCGGCATGGCTTATATATGCCAAAACGGTCAAGAAAGCGTCGATTTCATTGTCCCGGTACTGCTTGACCGTACAGCTTTGCTTTCGGAACAACATATGTCTGGAATCTTCTTCAAGATCAAGAGGCGACAGAGGGCCGGGACCAAAGCATCACTGCTGAACAGCTGGGGTTCTTCCCAAGAGGCCCGCGTCCCTCCTTCACTTGCGGCCCTATTGCACCATCGTCATGGATTTAGGTGTTACACGACCTCTTCCTCCGCACGCGCAGATCCGCCACAAACATGTGGTAGCCAAGAACCGTGCTGCCATCCCCATACAGTTTCTATCTTCTGGGAGTGGTGCTGTACATCGGCAAGCCGGCTCCGAAAGCCCAAAGTCCCCTGCACAGTTACACATACCTGTCGCAACAACTGCCTCCACGAGATCCTCAGCGGGTCGAGTACGCCACTTCATCCACGCCCGGTACTCGCTCCATGCTACAGGTTGTTCGCCTGCGGTGTACAAGATGTCATCAGACCATAAGATCAAGTACGCGCAATTGCTTAAGCGCGATAGCCTTCTATCTGACCACCCCCGACCCTCGACTATCTCGCATGTCCGGCGACAAAAACCGTTCTGGACCATCGGGCCAGAATGTTATGATTGGTTGACAAACGAAGTGCTGAATCCGCTGCCGCCACCTGCTGGCGTCGTCGACGACGAGGGCGAGGTTGTCATTTCCCAGTATGTCGAGACTGAGGATGACGTGTAAATCATTGCGTATGAGTGCCCAAATACAGTTTTAATTGGGCGCAAATAATTTTGTCCGATTTGAGCCTGTGGACTGTCCAGTGCACAAGAGATTCTCGAGGAAATCCTTATATTCTCCGTCTCAAAATGCATGAGCTCCGTCTACAGTACATGCCTATAGCTTAGACACTCCTTGAGCTCGGCGTTCCTGAGTGGGACCGGCGTGTAAGCCTACCTGCCAGCTTACCTCCTAGTACCTACCAGACTAATATGGTGTTGCGTTCAGCGTACGTTCTACGACAGCAACAGGCGCAGCGACGGGATGAAAACTTTTATTTAATTGAGACAAGAGCAATCAGAACGACAATAACAATACTGTCCGGTAGATATATGATATAGATAGCACGCAGACTGATAAGGATATCTCTCAACATGGCATTGCATTAACAAACATCACCTGTTCCCCGCCGACCTGGATCCACTCCCAGTCTACTCCCCGGCAAACAGCCGGATGACCATGTACATCGTCGACCCCACAAACCGGACAACTGCAAGCATGAAAAGATGAGATGGGGCAGATGATACAGAGAGGAGCGACGTACACGCCAGCCCAGCCACGGAGAAGAGGAGGAAGGACATGTACCCGTTGACCGCGTGCGCGGCGCTGATGTCCCCCGAGCCCTTGCCGTTGGCGGTACTGTGCGATGCGTGGGATCAGTGTGCATGCGTCATAGAGAGGGCGGGCACTCACGAGACAGCGGCGCCGAGGAGACCCTGCAAGCCGAGGGACACATAGTCAGATCGACTATGCTGTAGGGAGGACGATACAGAAGCTCACATTAGTCAGTGTCCACGCGAGGAGCACCTATGAGGATGGCAGAAAAGGACGAATTAGCGAGTGCCACTGTACCACCTTTGTGATACTCACGCTAAACAACGAAGGGACGTCAGCATGTTGCGCACTGAAAGCACCAGTAGTGACTCACTTTGTCCGGAACGTGCGGTAGTAGTCTTCCTGCTGAGTCGCAGCGTCGGGCTTCGAGTCGACCTTCGGCGGCTTCGTGTTCAGCACGTGGATCGCGTCCTCGTACGCCGCGTTGATGTCGTTCTCCGACGTTGGTACGACGGCCTCGACCTCGTTCTTCTTCTCACCCTTGCCCGTCGTCACCGTGCCCAGGTCCGTGCTGACCTTGTTGTCGCCCTTCGTGCCCCACGACACATCGTGCACGTTCGCGAACTGCGCACCGCGCCACGTCAGCCAGCGGAGGAGGGAGGGAGGGAGGGGGCGCTTACCGCATAGACGTTCAGCACGGCGATGTACGACGGCGCCATAAGCAGGTACTGCACGAACGACGTGATCATGTGCCACGGCTCGAACTGTGCCACCAGTCAGCGCGGCCGAGCACGGGACAAGAACGGAAGACGCACGAAGATGAGCGACGCGACGACATACAGCCCGAACGTCGCGAGCAGCGACACGACGATGTCCCGGAAGATTGAATTCGCGAAGAAGTCCGACACCGTCAGCCCCGCGCCCTTCTCCAACGCCAACTCCTGGACGCCCTTGTAGGCAAGCAGGATCGCCGCCGTCTGTGCGTCCCGTAGTCAGCGCGGGGCCAGCAGAGGGTGAGCGTGGGTGACACACCGTCATGTATATCGTGATGATCCCAAAGCCGATGAACGCAAGCGTGTACCCCCACTTGGAGCCCTGCGGCCGATTACCAAGGGAGAGAATGAAGCACAGGATGAGGAGGCCGAGGTAGAAGTACTCGAGCACGAGGTTGACATAGTGGATCCCCGTGATCTTGAACGAGCTTTGCTCGAGCGCAGCTGTGAGAATCGAAAACGCGATGTAGTAGTTCGCCTGCACAGCGTCAGCGTACGCGCGCGTGGGCCGTGGAGGGGGGCGCGACGCACCAGCGCAAACCAAGCGAATACCAGATTGAAGAACTGGTAGAAGATCTCAACGTGGATCCAGAACTTGCGCAGCAGCGTGTGCGATGAGCGATAGATGTAATGGAAGTGCACCGTACTGTGCACTGCGGCGAAGAAGGAGCCGTTGAGCCAGCGGCGGCGCTGTGAGATGAGCTCGGGGACCTGCAGCAACGTGTCAGGGCAAGGAGGCACGGCAGAGCCACGGTGAAGAAAACACACCTGATCGGGCACATCCGTGACCGCATACGCCGACTTGACGTAGTGCAGGATCCACGACCCGCCGCGCTTCGAGACGAGCTCCCAGCACAGGATGCGGTCTTCTGCGAGGTACATGTTCGCGGTGAAGATGTCCGCGCCGGCGCCGTGCTTCATGGCATGTCAATATAGTAAGAAGAGGGCAGAAGCTAAGGCCCGTCGCACCATCTTCTCGCCCAGGAAGTACTTTTGCAGCGGGCCCTCCCCGCGCACGTCGTTCTGCAGAGCGATGTAGCGGTACGCACTGAACGCGCCGGGCAGCACGGTGATGTAGCCGAAGACGGATTCACTGGGGGGAGGTTTGTTAGCGTGCACCCGGGTGTGTTTAAGGGTGCGGGGGATGGGATTGGGAACTGTGGCGGCGGAAGGGAGGTGGCAAGGAAATGCGAAAGAGGGGGAAATAAAATGGACACTCACAGCGGCTTGTCCAAAATATTACTCATCTTGTACTCGAAGTTCTGCGCCGCGACGAGCGGGTTGATCAGGTTGCTCCCGTACTTGCCTGTGTGCGGGATCAGCTTAAGATTAGCGGCAGTATGCTGCACGGCGTTCCAGGGCAGAGCCAACTGCACTAGAAGAGGAAAAGGAAAACCACGCACCTTTGAGCGCGACGATCTCGCCGCACGCGCCTCCGACGTTCGAGTTGATATCGAACGCCTTCCAGAGATGGTAGATTGACGTCGGGCCCGGCTGTGTGCCGACGTCGAGCAGCACGCATACATTCGGCTGCAGCAGCGGCCCGAACGCGTTGAAGAACCAACTAGTAAAGGGCGGCGTCAGCGTCTTCGCGGGACTTTTCGAGTGGTTGGAAGGGAGGCGAGGAAACGAGGATAACAACAAAATTGAAGCAAAAGAAAGTGGGCAGGGGGACGTAGAGAGCCGCGCACCGATGGGAGTTGATCTTCTTTTGGTTCTTCTCCTTGAGACAGAAGAGAATCTGTACGGGGACCGTGCCCTTCTCAGGGCCATGTATCTGCAGGTTCGGCGTCACGCTGATCTGAGTAGTGTACTCGTAGATGTGCGCCGTTACGGGGGTGTCGTTCACTTTGTTCTGTGCGCAGAGCGGTAAGCATCGTAAAAGGTATGGGCGACGCAATGACGCGGAGGAACGGGATCATGAGAAGAGATAAAAAGAGCGTCACGCACCTTCGCAATACCCTCCTGGTAGCAGCCCATGGTCGCGAGCACACTGAGCGTGCGGCTATTGATCTTGCCCCGGCCGTCGGACACGACGCACACGACGACCTTCTTCCAACCGTCCTTGCCCCACGTCTTACTGCGGTCACGTTTGCACAGGTGTGCGATATTCTTGATCACGCCGTGCATCGTGCGGCAGAAGAGCTGGCGCGGATAGTAGTTGATATTGGCAAAGAGAAAATACACAACGGGCACGCACCTCCTCATCCTCGTTGTACATGGTCATCACGATGAACAGCTCCGTGCGGCGGGGGGGATCGTAGTGCACCTGCCGCAGCGTGAAGCCCGAGTCCTTGAAGTCGTTCGGGTCGCACGTCGCCGCGCTGTACCGCATATAGGAGAACTCGCGCTCGGTGCGCTGGCGCACATATCCAGCAGCTTCTTGGCACGGGCGAGTCGAGCACAAAGTTGCCGTGGAACAGCCTGCAGCCCGTAAGTTACATACAAGAAATAGGAAACGCGAACGTACTCGACGCGCTTGATCGTCTTGTACCGGCGCGGGACGCGTTGCGGGATGCGGCCGTAACGGATGTTGTTGTTAATGCTCCCGTCCTCCTCGGGGACGTAGTCGCCAGGCACAGGCATGTCGAAGCCCGAGTGCGAAGAGGCGTCGCGGCGCAGCAGCGGCATGTCGCCATGGTCCTCGTTTAAATCCTCGTGCGGCTGTGGTCCGTCGTCCGCGAGCGAGTACGCTTGGCGCGTGTACGCAGCGGAGAGCGGCGTCGACGACGGCTGCGGTGGCTGGAACGGCGTCGCGAGGTAGTCGTGCGTGCCTTGCGGGGGCGGCGAGTGGATCGGCGCGCCGTAGGGATCCTGCGGGGGGTACTGCGTGGGCAGCGGCGGGCTGGCGGGGTAGTGCCCGGCGTACTGGTCGTAGGGCTGCGGCGGCGGGGATGCGGCGAAGTGGGTGCCCGGGGGCGGGGACGTCGCGGCGTAATGGGCGGCATAGGGGTCTTGGGCGTGCTGCGACTGGGGCGTCGCGAACGGGTCATGCTGGGGGTATTGCTGCTGCTGGGGTTCGTACTGAGAGGTGTAGGGGTTGTACCCGTCATTGTAGTTGTGGTGCTGCGCCTCGTCGGCCTAAGTCCACAACGTCAGTGCTGCAGCAAGCCGGGGAGACCAGGACGCACTTCTGGGTATCTGGACATGGTGAATGAGAAGGTGAAAGACGGGGGCTGCGCCTTTAACGATCCAAGGCAGTGTAATGTGTACAGATGGGACTCCTTGAAAGCAGAAATTGGTCGCCACTAAGATGGGTGAATTCCAAGAGGTCAGCAGTGCTATTTAGCCAGAATCGGCAAAACTAACAGAGAGAGAAAGAAAATAAATGCGACTTGGTCGTTAACGGTGGCGGCGTTGGCCCTGTCGGCAAAGCCAGCATGTGTGACGAGAGTTAGTCACGCTCACGTGCACGCCTTGGCGTCAACGACAGTACATCTTGAAGTTTCACTCTTCAGTGCTGCGGCTCCAGATCTGCCTGAGGACGTGCATTTATTCGGCTTCGCTGTGTTACAGAAAATGCTTGGTTTCAGTTCACCAGACATGAGTCCAGTCCAGCGATAAAATGTGATAACGCCCAGGAAACTCGAACCAACTTCAAGTCGGTGCTCCTCGTAATTCTAAGCGAACAACTGCTTCAAAATAGAAAAGTCGAGAAGAGACCAAAAAACGCACTTTTTACCTCTTCCCCTTTCGTGCTCCTCCTGGATGGCTTGTCAAAAAAAGAATGGACTGGGTTGGAGTTTTCTCTGCCCGAAATCATGTGGTTCAAACGCTCAAAGCTCAAAGCGTTCAGTGTAGCATCTGGGGTCGCAACTAAGGGACTACTCATTGAGAGGGCTGGAACATCTGGCCCCGCGAGTCGCGAGGACGAGGAGGCGCAGGGTGAGAGCGGAAGTGCTGGGAGGTTGAAAAAAAACTAAGCTGCCGAGATCAATTTCCTGCTATATCTCCCTCAAAGTAGCTTGATCAAACCTCTGAGCCCACGAGCATAGAGTGGGAACGAAGGACTCCTTTCAGAACTCCTTTCAGAACAGTGAATTCTCTCAGACTTTTGCCGATCAGCGGGTTTCAGGTCCTCCCACGAAAAGTCATGCAAACGATCCCCGTTCTTCCCCGGAGTATTGAGTTACTCAAGCTAAGTATCTCCGCCAAAGCCTTACCAAACCACAGTCCTTCAAATTGGACTCCCTGGTGCCTGACATCACAAGCACGGCCTGATAACTCTCCTAGGCATGTTTAAACTGATCCAATTGAACGTATAACCGTGACTATGACGCGCTGTCAGCTACAACAGAACCTCCCCACTCAAAATTTCTTTGACTTTCCGCACCATCTCGGAGTCTCCTGAACCTCTCGAATATCCATTCCGTCCCTCCAAGACAAGTCCCGCAAGCTCGCTCAAAAAATCGGGGAGGTCAGTGACGTCACCCACGGATATCTGCAACTCTTTTTTGCCCTTTTGGAAGCCCTGCACGCTCGTCTCTTTCAGCTGTCCATCAACGACGGCAAGCAAACGATCAATTGGTTGACTCGTAGCTGCCTGCTTCACAACCCAGGTATTGCGAAACCTGCCGGTCGCAGGCAATTCGGCCGCTGTGCGACTGGCCAGATCTATGATTCCAGCGTAATCCGTAGCTGGAAGGACTATGACCCGTCCCATTGCGTCTACGGCGACTTTATCTTTGCCGTCATCGAACATGGCGAGCGTAAATCCCTCGACCTCTATGGGTGTGTTGCGCAGGACAGCAAGCGATAGAATCGCTCGTGTGGGCGTAAATGAGGTCGGAGATGGGTGGGGCTGCGTACGCGAGTGCCACCCCTCGTAACGGGAAGACCAGCTGATTTCGGTGAGAGGCGCGCGTGGTTCAGATGCCATTTCAGGTGCAGTTCGCAAGCGGCAGCTGAGGTAGTAAGAGTCAAGTTCGAGATCGGAAATCGCGCAGCAGCGACTCGGATCCGAATGGTACAATTAAGGCTTGGAAGCACACGTGAACCATGGCTACTTCGTGGTCCTAGAACTTAACCCCTTGAGGAGGATCGCACATGTTTCGCGAGAGTTGAGAGCGCCGCAGACGGGAAATGTACAGACTGGGAGGATAGCTCACATAAAGGCTTGCAAGCCTTAACAGAGATTCAATTGCAGCCATCTCCTTTCGGCAATGATTTCTCACGATCGCCTTTGTTTCAACCTTCAATACCGCACTAATACCGCCCAGACAGCGCCAGTGTCTGCAGGTCGGCCTTGCAACATTCTCTGCATTTTTCTGGGAGCGCTATATGCCCCATCTCCCGCAGAGCTTCGTGTCCAGGAATTTCCAGTGGACCGTTTTCTTTCCGAATCGTCAACTTGAGCGACAGCTCTCAGGCTGGGTCCAGCTTAGCTTGATCAAGCACTCCTCACGGCTGCCTTAGCTAAAAACTAGGCCGTTTAGGACCGCACAGTCTCTCTGCTTCTCGAACGTGTGCTCATGACGTCCTGTTACCATTGCACCGAACTCGCGGGGAATATTCTCGTTCTCCAAGAGGCGGCCATCTCTGCATTTCAGCGCCCTTTTCTTCTGGCGACGCATAAATTGATTGGCGAAAACACTGTTCTCCACTCTAGCCAATCCAAGGCCATACAGGGGTGTCTAAGAGTCGTAGAAGCTATGAGGTAGGCTCAAAGCGGTTTAAGAGCGCAACTATAATCTGCCCCTTCCGCTATCTACTTATAATGTCCGCCGCCTGCCCCAGGCCTGTCTTCTTCTCTATCCTGCTCCCCCTCCCACATGTCACCGCCCAGCGGGTTTTTTTTCCTCGCCGGTGCTCTTCTCCTTGGGGGTGCTGTCTTTATCTCGAGGTTTGGACAAAGAGAGCGAGGACTCCCACCAGGTGCGCATACAATGGCATTATTCGGTACGAGCTAGTTGACTGTGATTCAGGACCACCAACGGTCCCCATTCTTGGGAACCTCCATCTTTTGCACAACTCCGGAGAGATCCATCTGAAGTATGCAGTGGACAACATCTTCCAATCATATGTGAAGACATACATTTCTAGGCTTCTTGAATGGTCGAGACAATACGGCGACATCATCTCAGTCTGTATATCATTTAGCTTGACATAATGCCACCGCGCTGACCCCAGGATCCCACCGCAGGTTAAGATCGGCTCCGGGACGATGGTCGTCCTGTCCAGTCCCATCGCCATCAAGGAGGTCATCGATGCGCACGGCTGGGCAGCGAGCTCGCGGCCGGTGAACTACCTCGCTGGGCTAGCAGCGGGCGGCTACCACATCTTGTTCGCGCCAGCAGTGCGTTTCTTCACTATTACATTAATATTGATTCTGTATCCACGCTTGATGCTTGTAGGTGCTCGGCTAAGAAACCTCAAGAAGATATTAGCGCGATACTTTTCTTCCCGCAATTCGCTTAAACACGCACCCATGATGTCGGCCGAAAGTACGCAGCTGTTGTATGATCTGATGGACTCTCCGGCGGTGGGTTCACTTTCTGACACATACATTCAAGCGCTTTTTTAGTTTGCTAATCACTAGGATTTCACCGATTCTATTCGGCGGTATACCCATTCAGTCGCAATGGTGCACAAACAGCAGATACCTGGTATCTTTCTTGTTGCTGACATTCAACCCAAGATCTTGGTTTACGGGCAGCGAGTTCCTTCCGTCAACTCCCTACGAGGCAACCGGTTCTTTCAAGTCATTCCCTGTTAATTCGTTGAAGACGAATTGCTTATACTTTGCGGCTAGCTACTGCACCGATTCCTGCACATCCTGACTCTCGGCGTCTACCCACCGATCGACATGCTCCCGATCCTCAAGTACCTTCCCGCCCGCTGGGCTCCGTGGATAGCCGCATGCCGCCGCAGTAAATCTGACATGACCGCGCTCCATGCAGAATTTTCTGAGGCCGTCGAAGCGCGCCACGCAAAGCGCATTGCCGAAGATACGGAGAGCAACAAGTGCTTCATGAGCGACATCTTACAGATGGACCTGTCGCATGAGGAGTATCGCGTGTTCTCGTCGGTCATCTCGCCTGTGCTTTGCCAACTTCTGTCGAATGAGAATATTCGATTTTCAGGTACACAGGCTTCACGCTAGTCGAGACCGGTTCGGACACCAACGCTGCGTTCCTGCTGTCCCTGGTGCTCGTGCTCGCGTCGTACCCGGAGCACCAGGCGCGTGCGAGCCAGGAGATTGAGGCGGTCGTCGGCGCGGCTCGCCTGCCTGAGCTGGAGGACTTCAAGCGGATGCCGTTCGTCGACGCGTTAGTCAAGGAGATCATTCGCATTCGCAAGGAGATCATTCGCATTCGGCCGGTCTTGCCGATGGGTGTGCCTCATCTCACGACAGAGGAGATCTACGTAAGTATTCGATTCCCCCCCCCCCCCCCCCCCCTGATTTTCTGGCACGAGCAACAGTATAAGACTACGTCGTTCCGAAGAACACCACAGTGATCCTGAACAATTGTAAGCTGACTCTTGTCTGGCTTGCAGCCGCAGATCTTTCACCGCGTAGACGGGATATTCCACAATCCGGACGTCTTCGAGCAGCCAGAGATATTCAACCCCAACCGCTTCATGCAGTCCGAACACGGCACCCGCCCCGGAATGGACACCGATTTCCGCGACAACATCTTTTTCGGAGGCGGCCGGGTGAGTTTTCTCCTTCTCTGCCGCTCCCGCTCAGCGTCGACTCCTGAGTAGCGGATATGCCCAGGGCAGTGGATCGCGCGCGCGACGATGCAACTGACGACGATGCGGCTCATATGGGCATTCACATTCGGGAATGCCGTCGATGCGCAGACGGGCCTGCCGATTCCGCGCGGGCTGGACTTTTATGCACCAGTAATGCATCCAGTCTGTTCTATTCCCGAGAAGGGGCTGATAGTGTGCGACAGGAGTTCGTGGTCATGCCCTGGCCGTTCAGATGCGACATCCAGCCGCGCAGCACGGAGCGCAGGGAGATTGTCCTGCAGGCGTTCGAGGATGCGAGATCTACGCTGAAGTGGTACGAGGGGAATTGACCTGCGTTGAATTTTGTAATATTTCGTGCGGGTCTCACGGTTCATCGAAAGGCCGTACAACTGTTGAACAGCACCATGATTTGGTTGCGACAAGGCATCACTTCCAAGTTCCTGGCGACTACTTGACGAAACGGTCAGTCATGTGTCGACGTCATTCAGTCCAGGGATTGAGGCGCAGCGGTAAATCCTCGCGCCAGGAGTGAGCCCTCTTGGACCATGGGTCATTGAGAACGGTATCCAAGATAGGACATATGGAGAGGGCTTTAAAGTGGTGCAGACACAGCTTTTGAACTGATTCTGGATAGCAGATTGATTGAGTGACGTCGACGATGGGCTTGGCAATGATCCAGTGGTCTTCAAGTTGAACGTAGGGAGAAGATTGAAAGGTTTAGAATGAAGGTTGAGTTTGACGGATGAGAGTATCGAACGCATTAATTAATAACCAGAAATGACCAGATGCCCATCATGCCCAAGCATAGGCACAGAGGAGTTAAATCCGTGGGTGGTAAGTAAGTAGATGCACCCAGCTGATACATCGAGGAGGCTGATACGCGCTGTGTTGCTTGATGAACTCTGCTGCGCATGAGAAATCTTGAAGAAAAAAAAGCCATTTTCTGAGGATTTCAGAGTAAACTGAGAGTCAAGGGGTGGGTCAAGTGGTGCTACTGAAGCGCGACCAAGGAGGCATAAGGGTGGTGAGAAGAGAGGAACGCTGAGCGTTGAGCGCAAGTCCAATTCGGGACCGTGTCACAGTCACGCCACCTCCATCAGTCAAAAATTGGAGAGTCTCTCCCTTGATTTGCTACAGCCCGCTATCCCGCCGACTTTACTTCTAATTCCCTTCAACTGTCATAAATTAGGGCTCTGAGCCTACCACTCTCGTTTCTCCGACTCCCTGTATATGCCGCAATGTCTTCTGGACGCGGTCACAAGCATTCCAGTTCCGTAACGCAGAACCAAAAGGCCCAGCTTGCCAACGCCTATAATGAGCTGGGCAAGGAGCTTTCGTCGAACAAAATCCGAGTCGTGGGCAACTACACCCTGGGCAAGGTCATTGGCGAGGGTGCGTGCAGGTTACGGCATCGTCTACGCACTCTAACGTCCGTTTCAGGTGCCTATGGCAAGGTTCGTATGGGCACCCATCGCCTGACGTCCGTGCGCGTAGCCATCAAGCAGATTCCGAAGGCCATGTCGGCGTCGTTGACGCGCGAGATCCACCATCACCGTCAATTGCATCACCCGCATGTCACCCAGATGTACGAGGTCATCGCGACCGAGTCGTCCATCTGGATAGTCACAGAGCTCTGCTGCGGCGGAGAGCTCTTCGACTACCTCGTTGAGAAGGGTCGCCTGTCTGAGGACGAGACCAAGATCATATTTGGCCAGCTCTGTCTGGCAGTCGCTTATCTGCATGGCAAGGGCATCGTACACCGCGATCTCAAGCTTGAGAACGTTCTGCTCGATGAACGCTGCCGAGTGAAGCTCGGCGACTTCGGCTTCACCCGCGAGTTTGAACGGGGGTCGCTTATGGAGACATTTTGCGGTACAACAGGTTACGCGTCTCCAGAGATGTTACAAGGCCGCAAGTACCTCGGACCCGGTGAGTGTGGCTCACATCCTGTTAGTTCTTACTAATGGTACTCCAGAGGTCGATGTCTGGTCCCTCGGCATCATCTTGTACTGCTTGCTCACTGGTACGCTACCCTTCGATGATGATGATGAAAATGTTATGCGCCAGAAGATCATAATTGGGGAGTTTGAAGACCCTGAATGGCTCTCAAATGGTGCGCTATCCCGCTGCTTGCATTCTTACAGCTGTTCATCCCTCTTCAGAATCCCGTGACTTGATAAAGAGCATTCTACAACAGGACCCCACGAAACGCCTCCCAATCTCCCAGATTCTCGCCCACACATGGTTCACCGGCCCCACCGTCGTTCCTGTCCGTGCTGACACGATTGATTCACACCTTTCCTCCTCCGAAGCTTCCGAAGCATCCGATTCTACATTCCATTTCTCAGACGACGTCTATTCGTCCACCCCCACGACCCCCGATGAGCACGAGTTCAAGCTTGATGAACCCAAAGGTCCTGCAATCCACCGCACGCCCAGTGAAATTACTATTCGTAAAAATTATCTAGACACACTGCACACCAAGTTATCTGCGACACTTCCAGCACCACAAACTGTGGTCGAAGAAGACGAGTCTTCTTCACCCCCAAAGATCCAACATACACTGTCCTCGTTGTCTCTCGCGTCCAAGGGGCTCCCACCCCCCGTCCTTCGTACACCCGCACGCACCAAGAGGCGCTCCGTCTCTTCTGTCCTCTCCGATCCCGCTGAGCCAGTCGAAGAGACCCAAATCCTTACTCCAGATGTGCCCCCCGCTGCATCGGACGCTGTTCACTCCCAGGTGAACTTCGCGTCGCTCCTCACTACCCCAGCCCCTGTGATCTTCTCCACGCCGCTGGAGCGCGAGCTTCTAAACACCCTCAGCATGCTCGGCTTCGACATCGCGCAGATCGTGCATTCCGTGCTCAGCGACGCTTGTGACGCTGCAGGGGCGGTCTGGTGGATGCTCAAGCGTCGTGCGGAGAAGCGTAGCATCGAGAATCTTATCTCAGAGGGCATGACGAGCCCTACGTCCGGTACCATTGAGACACCTCCGCGCAAGCGCAACATGGAAGAGTACTTCAGCGAAGACGATGCTGTCGCGCACCAACCAGCAAACGGGAAGCAGACATCGATTGGCGTGCAGACGGAGCCAGCGTATAGCCACCTGGTGCTCGAGCCGCGCGGCGCGATGGATATGCTCCCGCAGCTCGCATTCGTGCCGCCTACGCCGACGTTCCCTGCTGGCCGGCCGGTGACGCCGCCGCGCCCGACGACGCCGTCACGGTCGCCGATGCTGTCGCCCGCGCCATCGACGATTATGGGGACGACGACTGGGGAGTCATCCTCCCGCTCGCACCCTTCGACGCCCGCTAGCAGTGTTAAGGACCGCGAAAGCAAGGGCCGCAAGGGGCGCTCCGGCAGTGTGAGTATCATGCAGCGCGCGACGACGGCGCTCGAGGCGGCGGGTCTTGTGCGCAAGAAGTCGTCCGAGGCGTTCAAGGAGGAGAAAGAGCGTGAAAAGTCGCGCGAGGCGGAACGCAAGAGTGCGGGCGAGGAGACGCGCAGCTCGCATGGGAGCCTTGGCCCGTCGACGTCGTCGAAACTGACCAAGTCGCCCCCTCTGCGGCCGTCGAAGGACCACAATGTGCCGTCGACGCCGCCGCCGAGCGAGGACTTGCAACAGCCGCAGCCGATTATGGGCTCGCCGTGGGTATTGACGGCCTCGCGGGACTCCCTCCCGCACCATTTACACGATGCGCCGACGCCAGCGAACTCACCCGGCACCGACATCCGTGCTTCAATGTCGACTCCCAACTTTGGCGATGACGCTACTGGGTCGACTGGAAAGGGCACTGGCTCACATCGGAATCGCGCTAACCTGTTGACGGCGTTCAGGCTGTGGTTCAACGACGATAGAAAGGGGAAGCGGAAGCAGAGTGCGCCTGCTGCTCCCGGGCCTCCTTCATCTTCTGGTGCAGTAGGAACGTATAGTCGCGGTACCGCCGCCCCGCAGCCGTACAGCTCGACGTCGGTGAAGCGCCGGACGAGTGGGTCGGCAGGAGGGAAATTTGTATCGAAGGGTCATCGTCAACGGCCGTCAGCATCGTCTCGCCGTTCAAGCAGCGTCAACTCCAGGAGATCCTCGATCACCTCTGTGCAGATGATCGTGCTTGACTCACCCCAGGTGCCAGGCCGGCGTTCATTTGGAAGTCACACTCCCAATTCAGAGCGAGGAGAGTACTCTTCCCGGCCTTCCTCCATTCGGAGCTTCTCTATGCAGCGCCAGCACCGCAAGTCGCCCTCGGCTAGTTCAGGGGGGTCGAACCACTTTCGAACGACATCCCCAATCCAGAAGTATCACCGCCGAAATGGGAGCGGGTCATCGACGAGGGTGGTCAGACATATTCAGACCACCACAACGACCAGTACGCCAGGGAGGCCGCCGCATGCGCGATCTAATTCCGGGGCGTCCTCCACCCATTCCCCTGCGTCGTCACGTCCAACGTCGTTCTACGAGCAGCCGCAGCTGCAGCGGTCGTCTTCCGACGCTGAAGGATTCCGCACGGGGTCGCCGTTCAAGACCAGTTCCAGGCCGCACTCCCGCGCGCGTGGATCTTCGGGAGACGAATCGTCGCGTCGGGGTTACACCACCACAACCACCAGCACGACATTCATTGCACAGAAGCGCTCCGGCCCGTTCATGTCGCCCAGCTTCAACGGCTCCCTCGGGCGCTCGAGCTGGAAGAAGTCGTGGGGGCTGGAGCCACCGGGATGGCAATCGCGCACGGCGCACCTCCCGATCGAGGTTCTGGCCATGTCGCCCGCAGTAGAGACGACGACGATACGGGACGTCTTCTCCCCTGGCGGCGGGCGGCACGGGCTCGGTCTCGGGGCGGCTGGGCTGGCCAACGGGGGTGACGAGAGCGACTGGGTGGACGAGGACGACGATGTGCCCGCGTTTGCTGGTGGGCTGGGACAGATGGCGACCTCGATGTCTGGGTCGTCCGCACACCATCCGCACACCGTCGAATCTGTGACGCTTTCCCCGGCTCCGAGGGGCCATCGGCCGAACAAGCGTGTCGCGAACCGGAGCGGTGGGTCGGGCTCAGCCGGGAGCTCATCTGGCGGCAGTGGAGGAGCAGGTGGACGACAGAACTCCAAAGCTGGCCACTCACCGTCGACACACACATCGCCGTTGCCGCCGGAGAATGTGTCCCTGTACGAGTCTGTTTCGGGGCGGAGGCAGCTTCCTGCGGGGCGAGTTGGTCCGTCGTTCCGGCAAGCCATCCAGGAGGAGGACGAGGGGGAGGAAGAGTAAATGCGTCGCTCTGTGAGTCTGTCTGATTATGTCTGATTATCGTCTCTATCCGTCTTCTCCCGTTTTCGGAGGTTGTTACTCTAAATTTATGACGAACACTGACTGGGTTCGCGTTTCTGGATATTATACTGTCATCTCTAAATACCATTGCCCGTAGCCATTATTCTACGAGAATCTGTTTATGCATACGCTATGTACATACCTTCTCCACTGCAAATGAGCAGCAGTCTTTTTCAAGGTGATTCAGAACTCGCCACAGGTGGTCCTCAACAGACCATTGTGAGACTCCGAGTCGATCGTGCACCCTCAACTTCGTCAATATGGTTCCGTTGGGTTTAAATTTACCAAACCTTGAGCCCACCTGGACTTGACTAGCTTCAAGCTTCAAAGCAACTCAAAAGCGGGCGGGGATCTGGAGTTCAGATACCGGCCCGGCAAGCCGCCGCTAGTTGAGTTGATCTTCGGAACCGTGACCTGACCATGACCTGGCCAACTCCGCGCCTCTGGGCATCGTCCTCAACTTCTCCTCGCCTATGCGGGCGTGAACGCAAAAACCGTGCCAAGCCCCCAAGTTCCAGAGACTCTCCGAGAAGGCTCTTCCAGCCTTGTTTCCAACTTTGTGAAGCCATCCGGAATTTCGGAATAAGTATGGGTCTTTCTCAAGGATATCAATGTAGAACAGGCTTTTTGCGAGCCGAGGTTGACGCGGATGCACCAGTAATCGGCAGCCCGCCCCGCGCCGTTGCGGTCCTAACACCTCCCGAGGGACCCTTGTGCTCGACCACTCGCTATTCGGGAGGTACAAATACCGCTGGGTCATCTCAGGTAACATACAGCTGTTTCTTAACGGAATCTATAATTAGACGTCTTTGAGCTGATGACCTCTCCAGAGTGCGGGCGAGTTTCCGACGTATTTCCTGCGAACGACTGTTTTATATGATGGTCTCTTCACCGAACGAACTTCAGTTCTACACGGCTGTTAAACGTCACGCGTCATGGCTGGCTTTCGCTCTCTGTCCGCACTCATCCTCCTGGCCCGCATCGTCAATGTCTCTGCTGTGACCGTCACTGTCAACGTCGCCCAGACCTTCCAGACGATGGACGGCTTCGGCTTCTCGCAGGCCTTCGGGCGCGCGAACGATGTCAAGAACCTTCCCTCGACGCAACAGAAGCAGACACTTGATATGCTATTCAGCACTTCAACGGGTGCAGGTTTGACAATCCTTCGCAACCGCATTGGTTCAGGTGGAACAGGCGACAGCATCGAGCCGAACAGCCCAGGCTCTCCGACCTCCACGCCAACATACGTGTGGGACGACAACGACGCGGGGCAGGTCTGGTTCTCGCAGCAGGCGCAGACGTACGGCGTCAAAACCTTCTATGCCGACGCATGGAGCGCCCCCGGCTTCATGAAGACGAACAACAACCAAAACAACGGCGGCTATCTCTGCGGCGTGTCCGGCGAGTCGTGCTCGACCGGCAGCTGGATGCAGGCATACGCGAACTTCCTTGTGCAGTATGTCAAGTTCTACGCGTCGGCGGGCATCCCGATCACCCACCTTGGCTTCCTGAACGAGCCTGACTTTGTGTGCGTCCTTTTTGAGTCTTGGCTATGTCGGCGGGTACATCTGACGTTATTCCCACATCAGTGCGACCTACTCTTCCATGCAATCCAGCGGCACGCAAGCAGCCGATTTCATCAAAGTTCTCAGCCAGACCGTCCGCGCTGCGGGGCTGAATTTGCTGCTCACCTGCTGCGACGCGACGGGTTGGAATGTCCAGACCACCATGACCGCCCAGATCATTGCCGCAGGTGTGGAGAGCGACCTCGGCGTCATCACCTCGCATTCGTACTCGTCGAGCCCGAGCACGCCGATCGCGACGACGCGCAAGGTGTGGGAGACCGAGACCGCGGACCTTGGCGGCTCGTTCAACCCCAACAACTGGTACAGCAGCGGCGCCGCGGGCGAGGGCCTCACGTGGGCCAACAACATCTACACCGCTGTCGTCAACGCCAACTGCTCGGCATATCTATACTGGGAGGGTGCCGAGGTCGGCACGACCAACTCTGCGCTCATCACCATCTCGGGGACGACTCCGACCGTGTGTTCGAATACCATCTCTGTGAAGCTTCTGACGAGCATACTCCTTGCAGGCCGGAAAACGCCTCTGGGCGTTTGCGCACTTCGGGCGCTTCGTCCGTCCTGGCGCGGTCCGTCTAGGCACGTCTGGCACGGCCACGGGCCTCAAGTTCTCCGCGTTCAGGAACACGGATGGGACGATCTCCGTGCAGGCGATCAACACGGGCACGACCGCGCAAAGCGTCACCGTCGCGCCGAGCGGCTTCACTGCCACCTCTGCAACGGGCTTCGTCTCAGCGCAGGGCACCGACTTCGGCACGCTCGCTGTGACGCTGAGCGGCGGGCAGGCGATTGCGAGCGTCCCCGCGCACGGGATGGCTTCCTTCATCCTCTCTGGCTCCACATCGACCGGAGGCACCTCGACCGGCGGTGGCTCGACGAGTGGCGGCTCGACCGCGTGCACGACCGCGCAGTACGGACAGTGTGGCGGCACTGGTGAGTGTCTGCTTTTCGCATCGCGGGGAGTTTCGATACTGACTGCGCACGACAGGATTCACGGGCTGCACGACCTGTGCGGCGGGCTTCACGTGCAAGTACTCGAACGACTGTGAGTCTTTGGTCTTTTCTGTGGCTCCGGGCGTTATCTGACAGCCTTTCAGTTTACTCGCAGTGCCTCTGAGTGGTGTGCGCTGAGGGTCTGAAAATTTTCTTCGACTTTGAGCAGCCAATGATATCGTAAATTATATGAAGCTCCCAAATTCAGCGGTACTTGTGCGCAATCTAAGCCAATTGCTATGAGCTGGCAATGTGAGCCTGAAAAGGCTATAGGGGGCTGCTGCCAAACAGACACACAACTACAACTTGCTTCCGACCTCCACCACGACGATGGGAGACAAGGCTTTACAGGACAGTTCTTTTCCGCCGTCTCTGTCTACCATACTGGATCTTGTATATGACAACCCTAACATGCAGTTCCCTCCTTCTTGATTCCCTTTACGAAGCGACCTCTACCGTCTCAGCTCAAAGAGCGCCTTACGCCAACTTTTATCGTTGAGCTCACTGACAAGTAAGTGACCGTCTATGCACCAGGGGTCGAACGCTTAATCCCCGCCGCCATCCGCGCCGCTGACTCAACATGGCCCGGGATGCCTACACAGAGGGATCAGTGGGGCCAGCTGATTTTCTCCGCACCCCCATCGGCGCCCCGTATCACATCATCAGAGTTGCGGGAAAGGGCAGGGGAATTGTTGCGAGCCGCGACCTGAAACCAGGGGAAGTCGTTCTGCGCGAGAGCCCGCTGATAATTCTAGCGATGGACAAGCTCAATCCGCTGGCATTCCTCGCCTTGCCGAAGCCAGCAATCCACGTGGCTTCTGTTGCACAATGGTGCTCCTCATAAAAATGAATTTTCGAGTCTCAGTGATACCCCTCAACACCGCCTCCTCGACTATCTCAAAAGAGTGGCGAGTATTCAGCCGTTCAGCCGAGTATTCAACAAATGCGTTCAGCGACAGAGTGGATGCCCATGGCACGTACGCAGGCATGATATCGCCTGTCGGCTCACTCTTCAACCATTCCAACGACCCCAATGTGCATCGGATGTTCGATACGTCCGCTTTCAAGATGATTTTCAAAGCAGGCCGCTATGTGAAAGAACTTGAAGGTGAAGAGTTGACGTGACGATTAATTATAAACTTGGCGAGTCAGTGGAGGATAAGGTCCGAATTTTGAGGGACAATATTAATTATGGCCCCGAGTGCCGGCCCTGCAACCTGTTGAGATCTTGAGCGTGAGGTAAACGCGCGCCCGTTGGGCAAGAAGGGCATGTCGGAAAAAAGAAAAAGAGATGGACCCCGAGGAGAGCAGGTCTGGGTCTCCCAATGCTGCATGTGCAACTTGCATTAGCAGTCGCGACTCCGAGTCCGGCAAGCCTCCAGTGCACCACGCATGGGATGTCGATTTTTTTCCTGACTGCATTGTTGCGGTTGTCTTCGCAATACCGGTCTCGCTCCATCTTACCCGCACTGTTAAATCGCCGTTAGCAGCTCGTCGTATGTACCTGCTAGTGGTGGGTCTCTGCGATATCCATTGCGCTATTTCTTACGCCACGGACGACGAAACAGTGAACAACTCAGGCCTTGAGCATTTCAACGCCGTTTGGGAGGTTGCATCCAGACTGCAATGGGTGTTGATTTTTTTTTCAGAGAACTTTTCCTGCTCCAGGCCGTGTTTGGCTTCGTTCATCGTTAGTCAGCAAAGGCCTTCTGATGGTGCATAACTGCATGGGTTAATTATTCAACGTTGGTACGATGGCCGGTAGAGAGATTTCGTCGATTTTAATCCCTACTGAGATTTACAACCTGCTTACAGTAATCCATACAGTCATCGAATGTGGAGCCATGCAATAAGTGTATCGAACTACATTCATGCTACCGGATACTCACGCTCTACCTTCAAGCAGCGCATCGCGACATCTTCCCCGTCTGTTCGGTCCAAACACGTACCCTAACGCTACTAAGCTTCACCGATACGCTGTCGAATGCCCTAAGGAAGCTTCGACGAACTGTGCGCTAAGCTCCAGGGATGCGGTGTCCTTTGCACTGGGCTTCGGCGATGCGTCGGGAAGCGGGAGTGCCCGATGGTACGATGTCGGCGAGCCTGCGGCGTGATCGTACTGTCGTGTTGAGATATTTTACTATTAGTGCATTTTTTTGGTCTGGATGGCCGGTTGGATCGGTTTCGTCGAGAGAGTCGATAGAGGATAAATCGAATGCAGTTGGGGTCTGCGGGGGCGAGCTCTAGAGCTTGGAGCCAATCGCTGTTATGTTTAGATACTCCGCAGTGGTTGATGTATCTATCATTCCAACGGTTTTTCTGGGCCCGACGCTCGTAAGCGCTTGGCGTGAAGAGCAGTAATCAGATTTGTACCGGTCTATGAGGGCATCGTCGTTGATTGATTCCTAGGAAAACGGGAGATGACGAGCGTCCATCTATCACTGACGATAATTTTTTGAAAGGTGGTAAGATGTCCAGTGGCAATAAGTGGTTCAGAATTCGACAGTCGGTAGTAATCGCGATTCATAGCCAAATTGCGATTCAAGGCGCAAGATCTGCGGAATCAGAGCGCGAGTTTTAATCGTGTCCTATTTGTATTCTTGTGGAGGAAATTAATGAACGGTGATCAATTTCGTCACTTGAGACAATCGTGAGTATCTGAGTCCGTTTTGAGGTCATGTCTCGGGATTTGGGTGGGTGTAAGAGTCGTGCGAGTCGCGCGACGTGGCCGTGGCCCTCCAGCAACATGACGGGACGAATGCACGGCCGACAGAGAACCACCATCGCCACCGTTGGCTTTAGATTGTCTGGCGACGGTATTTTTTATTTCGCGTTTCATCCAGTGTGACGCAAAGTACGAGAAAGCAAACGAGAACCGGAGGCTGGAGCACAAAATACAAGGCAGGAACAGCACGTGGACATATGTCATTGTTGTGATCAGATCTCCGCTTTTGTCCTGTCTGTGCGACCCTGCAGTATGCATATTGGTTGTCTCTGTCAATAGTTTTCACCCACACAAGCACCCTTTGCGATGGCTGGATTCCTTCGCAGAAAGAAGCAGGACTCTGTGCCCCCTCCATCTGCTGTACGCACACCATCGCCCCCTGTGAATAATGCTCCCCCGCCTCTATTCGCCCGGTTTGCAACCACCCGGCCTCCGGTGTCCCAGCGCGTCGTCTCCTCGCCCATGGCGCTCGTCAGTGCCCCCCGGAGGGACCAAGCACCGAAAATGACCAATGGTGGGGGCCCGAGGGATGGAGTGCAGCAGCAGCAGCGAGAAGACGCCAAGCAGACGCGGTATACACCAGCTTACGCTCAAGGGAACCCCTCAGATCCTTCCAACTCTGCACCAGCTTCTGCTTCGAACGGCAATGAGCATGCATACGGCACCCCTGCGCAAAATCGGAACTCCACTCCGCCTACTCGAACACAACCGCTCCCAGCTACGAACCCCCCGCCCTCTCCCCGCCGTCTATCGCGTGTTCCAGCTGCGGACAAGCCCCTGCCCACCATCCAGCCACAGGATTATAATCGTGATCCGCTCGGAAGCACACCCCCGCAATCCTCCCTCCCGGCGAACCGCCGCGCTTCCACTCGTGGATTGCCACCCCAAACTTCGGCTGCGCCCCAGAATCGCGTTCACGAGCGCGTAATGGGTGTCCCCGCTCAACAGCCGCCTTTCTCCCCTGACCCTTCTCCCCGCAAACCCACCAGGGCGGTCAGCAGTGCGAGCCCGGGCCTGAGCACGCGCCCGCCACCTCCTTCCAACCAACCCCCTTCCGCACGGCCAAATGCCCCACCTGGCTCCCCTCAAAATCCTCCCCGTTATCCGAAGGAGCATCCGCGACAGGATCTACGACATAAGCTCTCTGACGCAGGTACTGGACCGCCGGCGATTCCTGTGCCTACTTCGGTGCCAAGGCAAGGTGCGCCGGGACAATGGGTGCCCGATGGTGGAGTTCCTCCTGCTGCTTCGACCTCTTACCAGGTGAGTCTTCGTTAGGTGTTTTTCTTTTCTCTCGTTATACTGTAGCGATCTGCGTATACCATCGCCATCACTGCATGATCCTCGCCCGCACTATCGTCATCCCTCTCTTTCACCGGCGTTGTATGCTCCGGATCTAATAGGACACGATGCTCGCTTCCCCTAATTTGGCGGATTGTCGCTTCCTTTCATTCTTTACCTTTGGCGCATGCTTTATTAACACGGCGACGTGTTTCTCTCTAGGATCCTGACGCGTCTTTTACCCTCCCGACCTCAAAGCCAAGTGCGGTGAGTCCACTCGACGTCATATCTCACTCAGCACACTTGGGTTTTAATACGCAGTTGCAGTCGGTTATAAACAGCGAACCAACACCACCCTTGCTACCACCAGAATCAGCAACAAACATGGGCGCGACGATCAGTTCCTTTGAAGTGCAGAGCTTCCACCCCGGAGACTCGTTCAAGATCAACACCGGCCTCCTCCCTGCGCAACAGATCACGACCAACAACTATGCGAAGCCCAAGCGCAAACCCTCGTCGCCCGTCAGGGGCAAGCCGCTGATATTCGCGGCGATGGCTACCGTCGAGGCGCCCCCCTCCGAGAAAGCGGAATACGACCCGTACGGGAACTATAGCGCATATCCCACACCACCGACAGAGGTTGTTAAGATGCCACCCAGATATCTTAAGGGGGAGGAGGAGGGTCCGTCAGATCTGGGCTTCTCGAGGACGGCGATGGATAGCTGGCAGCAGCAGCAGCAGTCGAGATCGGAAGAGCGCAGGACACCGCTGATGAATGGGAACACATCCCTGCCTCATGTGAACGGTGGGCATCATGTGAACGGTGGGCAGACCCCGCGCATGAATGGGAACACCCAACTCCCCCCTCAGCTTCCGCCCCAACCCCAGACACCGCAGCGCGGCCCGGCGCGCTCGCCTTCTTCCAATTCCTTGTCATCCTCGTCGCGTCACACGTTGGGCTCTGGGTCTTTCGACACACACCCTTCCACGCCCCACGCGCCCCGCACCCTCGTCAAGGCTCGGCCGACAACGCCGCAGCGGAAGCAGAGCTCTGCCTTGCAGCAGCCGCCGCAGAGGACCTCGCCGGTCGTCGAGCGCGAGCGCGAGCCGGCTGCGGACATGGCTCAGGGTCTGCGCGCGTCGACGCTCATGCTCGATGACGACCCCTTCGCGAAAGTGGAGGGCGTGCAGATGCTCAAGCCATCGGCGCGCGACGAGACGGCGACGCCACCGCCACTGCCACCGCCACCGTTGGACCTTCCACCTCCCCCAGTCGCGAGCGTCGCGGACCCGGACGAGCAGGACCCATCTACGCCGCGCCCAGAAGCCGGGTTCGACGTGGCCCCGCCGCATCACGTCATGCATACGACACCGCCACAGAAGGCTGCGATTCATACTTACCACGGCAATGCGAGCGCGCCACCCTCGCCTGTGACGCCGGAGGAGTACCGCTACGCGCGCTCGCGGCGGCGCGGGGACCACCTCGAGAAGGCGCCGCCGCCGGCTGTCGCCGGCATCGAGGTGCGCGAGACGCGGATGCCGGGCCCGTTTCCCCTCGCCGCGTTCGTCACGAATCCGCAGCTGCTCTCTGCGCTCCTTGTGTATCTGTCGTTCTATGATTGGTGCATTCTGTCGGCCGTCACGAAGGACATCAGGATGCGCCTCGTGCAGACCGCGGAGCTGCGCGAGGAGGCGCTGGAGCGGTACCTGCGCACGGTCGGGTACTCGCGGTGGGCGTGGAGCGATGCGGATCCGCTGGAGCTCTCGCTGCTGGTGCGTTTTCTCTACGTTATATTTGCGGGCTACATCGCTGACTGATTCGTCGCTGCTTGTAGGATCTGCATGACTATATGAGGGGCGTGTGCATCCCGACGCACGAGTATGCACGCGCGGCGGAGACGTATGTGCAGTCGTTCAACGTCCCGCCGGCAGCGCGGGACCCCGCGCACCTAATCGTGGCGCGGAACCTGACGGCGTCTACGCGGGCATATTCGCGCATCATCCTGCGGCTGCGCGCACAGGCAGAGCGGGAGGCCAGGGATTCTGCCGCCTCGAAGGCGGCGCACCCGCCGACCGCCGCGACGAGGATTCCCGCCTACGGGTACGCGTCGAGCCGGTCGAGTCCCTCTCGCGCGTCGAGCCGCGCGCCGTCGCCCAACTCGTCGTTCTCCCATGGCCATTCACAGCACCAGCTGCAAGCACGGCCGTCTGCAGGCACCGCGTTCCGGTCGCCACTGTTCCGTGTCAAGCGAGCACCGCTGCTACGCGTGTTTGTGCCGTCGCCCGACGGGGACTGGCTGTCGGACAAGAGCGTCGTGGAGTGCGAGGCGGAGCTCAAGCGCGCTGGTGTTTTGGGGCTGCTCCGCATGGGCGACGTCGTGTGGGATGTGGCTGTCGGGGACGAAGGCAACGTAGGCAGGTTGGTCTGGGATGGCAGTTACCTCATCGTATGTCTTATCTCTTGCGTGCGTCTTCCTTATTGACCTTCGCATAGGATCTGGATTACAAATACTCCGCTGTGGGCGATCTCCCGCAGTATCTGCCGACGCTGGCGTTTCCGCCTTCGTATTTCCATCGTGTAATACGGACGGGGCCGTCTTCGACTAATCCTATCGTCCACATGGACATATCACCTTGGGGCCAGGAAATTGAAGCTAACCTTCAGCTCCTGCAAGATCGGGTGCGGACCGAAACGTACGTCTGCGATGCTCTTGGAAACTGTATTGATCTAACTGTTTCCCTCCAGGCCGCAAGGCGCATACCATAACGTTGTACGATGGGTGCATCGGTCGTCCTTCGTCATTCGCGCGCCTGCGAAGCCTCGGATGTCCACTGGCCGTGCGCGGCCCCAATCGCCGCGCATCCCGATCCCCGAGTCGTCAGGGCTCTTTGTGGATCCGGGGTGGTATGGAACGATCGTGGTCGAGACGGAGGGCACCAACGAGGCGCTTGCGGACCTGCAGGATCGGTGTCCGGGCGCCTTCCCGCCTCGTGCGGGTGGCCCTCCAACAGTCGTGCTGAAAGAGGCCAAGGATGCGAAGAAGGTGTTCAAGATTCTCCGGGAGAAGAGGTACGCCCCCAATTATTTCACAGGCCACGTTGTCCGTGCTTAACGGCACCTTTTAGTCGCCCTGGTGAGATTTGGATACGGGCGGTCGGTCCGAAAGAAAGGCTGTTTTGAAAACACCAGACGATTTTCATTGCACTGTATCGCTAATTCTTCCACCTCGTTCCCGTACCTGCTACATTGTGTTATCCCTCACTTGTTTGTTTTACATTGTATTTCGCGCATTATACATAATAGCATTATTTTGAGTTCTGGCTACGACAACTGCGTGGTGATGCAAGTAGCTTATAAGATTTTCGACGATTCTTCATCGTGTCTGGGACCCGAAAATTGGGTTTCACGATAATCCAAGGTGCTAAACACTGCAGATAAGGCTGCAAAATAATTCGCATTGACAGATTCGAAACCGCAATCGAGACGGCAGGATTTAAGAGACTTTTTTTTGCCACTGCAGTGAGTCAGTGGCGGTGCATCGGTGGTGACATCAATGTCGCCTGCCCCAAGAAGCTCCACTAAAGCCTTGTCCGGGCAAAATCCTGCATTTCGGCCTCAAAAACCCCACGTTTTGGGGCGTTTTGGGCCTCGAAACCCCTAAGTCGGACAAGGCTCGTCGCGCGAGCTACGCGTCAGCTATTGGTCACCTATGTGACTCGCCGGAAAATGTCACAAAATCACCGTTTTTTCTCTGCAGGTGGCAGGCAGGATGCGACAGGTAGGTAGGATTACACGGCACGGGCAGTTCGACGTGGGACGTTAGCTGATCCAGCTTTCCCAACCGGGACTCCAGTGGCCACAGGGTGGAGATGACGAGCAGTTTGCCTCAGGAGCTCGTACAGCATCCTAGATAACCTCGCAGACGCGCCGGACGCTCTCAAGGCGTGCTCATTAGTCTGCCGTTCTTGGGTACCCCATAGCAGGGCCCTTGGATTCACTCACCATTCGGCCGAAAAACGTACAAATTTTGCGCGTCCCTGATTCATGTACACTCATCCCGCACATCCGCGCCGTCTCCGCATCGAGATATAGCTGGAGCGTCAAGGACAATTACTACAACATAATCTCCGAAGATATGCGGCGCTTCACAAATGTGCAACGTCTGACGCTGCAACTGACCATCGCTGTCGATGACGCGAATGTGCAGACTTTCGCAATGGATTCATCTCAACCTTTCCGAACGTCACCGAACTCGTCCTGATGTGCACCTTCACGGGGAAGCCTGCTCCTCTTATCGATTTGATATTCACGTTTCCGTCGCTCAAACGACTTGTTGTTCCGACTTGCCAAAGCCACCCTCCTTGCTATACCACCAAGCAGCTTACAAACCCTCGAACTCACCACGCACTCTTTTGACCCTGTCTTCCAGTGGTTGAATAAATTCAACTGTATTGGCCGCATTGACACCCTCGCGTTGCATCGGAACGGGTTTATTTTACCCACATCCTTGCAGCAATTTGGAAAATACCTGAACCACCTGCATATCGCCCTGAGTTGGTCGCAGGGTGTTTCTAACAGTAAACCGAATTTATCCCTCCAAGTTGGTGGCATTATCCACTCACGTCCGAAATAGCATTTCCCCCAAATATGTTTTTTGATTTGTCATCTCACACAACAATCGTTCACGCTCGTCGATGCATCTATTCTCGATCCTCCAGCAGCAGTCAGATGCTTATCTCTCTCTTATCTCGACTCTCCTCGTCCGTGCTGCAGACCGTCTCGCTGAAGCTTGTCATCCACTACTACAGTGCCTTTGATTGGGCATACCTGGACGATTTCTTTTCCTCGTCTAGATTTACACGCTTCCGAAAGCTTATATTTCTGGATAGCGCTAGTCACTTTGAATTTCTGCATGTGAGACTTCCTCGTCTCAGCGCGTCCAACGTCCTCGTAGTTGACGCAAATAAATTAGAATAAACCACTTTCTCCTCCCTCAGAGGTTTTTTTTTCGTGAGTGAACGTGTTTTGACCCCCCGCAATGTTCGAGACCGCTTCAACCTCACCGGGCATGCCTAAATGTCGATTTTCGGGTATATCCCCAGACAGTTCTGGCGACACTTGTAGTATGGACGTGCTCGAGGCATGGCATGTACAATAGACTTCTCGTGGGACATAAGATGGAAAGATCTGAACACCGGTGTGTAAGGTGGATGTAGACTTGAACCCCCTACAAATCCCAAAGGAACTGTCGCGTAAGGCAGAAGACTCGACCTCATTCATAGTTTTGGCTCTCTTTCTCACAATCTTTCGTACTCAAGACTGGCCAGAACAAAAGCCGCCAAACCCTTGAGATCGTTAAGATCCACTGTCTGGCTGACGTAGTACTGGCAGGTGCTGTTCAGAAAACCAAACCTTGAGGGAAGAAGGATAAACCTTACCTCGAAAGTCCCGTTTCCAGATAAACTTCCGACCTAAACACAAAGCGATGAGCAACGTCTCGTTGACCAACAGATCACGCCAACCACGACAGTGTTCATCCACCCCATAGTCCCGTCGCTATTGGGCACTACCCAATTAACTACTGCATAGTTGTAGGCCTTCTTTGCGGCAGCAACAATGGTCCCATCCGCGTCGGAGACATATCCCAATCTTACCGCCTTTAAGAGGGCATACACGAACATTGCGGTCCCGCTGCTTTCGAAATAGTTTTTCGCTCTGCCAGGTTGCGTCATGACGAGCCACCAGGCGCCGGTCGTGGGATCTGCGGCGTCTCGGATTTTCGGCACCAAGGAATTGATGATACGGAGCAGCGCTGGCTTGAGATGGCCAGAGTTCTCCGGGGCCATCTCCAACACATCGACGACCGCCATGACATACCTGAGATAAGTTTTGGAAACGGTACAACGGCTAACTGAAAGAGACCATGGGCGTGGCGTACCAGCCTACAGCACGGTCCCAAACCTCTGGTGAATGACCACGGTCGGTGGATGCCCACACAGCGGTGTGACTATAATCGTAGCCATCTGGACAAACTTCACTTTAGGGCATGTTAGAAAACGAGATAAACTTACGGTACATGAGTCCAGTATTATTGGGAGCGGTGGAATTTTGGATGGTGTTGTCAAACATAAGCTGGAATTGAGACGTTATATCGGCTGCATCATTGGTATTGGAGTGAGCGGGAGGGAGAAAAATAAGAACACACCCCACGCCGTGGCATTATCAGGCTGGAAAGTTTAGTATAGTCTGCGTAGAAGACATCACCCATGTATATTCCGTCAAGCCACCCTCAACGCAACATATTTTGAGAATTAGAACAACAAGTCACAAAAAAGCGCTACCTTGGTTGAAGTACATAAGCTTGTGCCAGAATTGACCCTGCGCAGTACGTGGATGTGAATTGAGCTGCCCGCGGAATATTGTTGACGCTGTCTTGTACTTGGCCAGTCGCGTTTTATCGTATCTATTAAAACTTTGGCCACAATTTTAACATGAAACCAAGAACGTGCTTACAAGTAGAGGAAGGTAGGGCCCGTCCTGGGTGATTCGTTGTAAGACGCGGCGCCCTCCGTTGAATTGAATATCTACCTAAGGGGGTCCAGGACGTATGACGTGACGCTCGACTCCTCTTTCAACAGGGAGAAATGGACCACGTTCGGAACGAGCTTACGTATAGCTTCCATGAACAGTGCCATTTGGAAATACGATATTGTCAACGCCCGCTTGCATATAATCGAAATAGGTTTTATTCCCTGTGAGCTCGTACAGGAGACGCAGGCCCCACTACACCCAGAAAGAAGGCCCCATCAGCGCCACTGATATTTTTCCAAAGAAAAATGCCTGACGCGCCTGAAACTCGCCGTGCTCATACGAGACTATCGAATTTCCGCTCGAGTCCAGCCCGTTCCCTTGCCCGCGCGCGATGGCCGAGTCGGCCGCCCAGACAGCGTACGATTTAGGGCGCGCATGTGTAGCAGTGGCAAACAGCAGCAGGGATAGCAGCGCGATGAGGCAAGAAAGAACCATCGCAGGAATTACGGCTGGAGTCCAGCCTGAGCGTGGTTGTGGTATTTAAACAAGCCCTGGCCAAGAGAAGCTATCCTGATCTGAGACGACGGTCCGGCCCGTCAGAACGTGAAGCGGCTGCGAAACGAATTCGAAGGAGCAGGACTAACGGAGGCTCTTCGGGGTTCTGCTGTGGATTGAATATAAAACATCACGAGTAGTATCCAGCAGAGTCTCTTGGCCCTGCGCAATTCTCTGGAGAAGTGCAAAGAGGAGCGTACGACTGCTGACATCGCCAACTTAAGCTGTCAGCTGGAGTCCATGCATTTAGCTGTGTATTTTTTCCCAGAGTCGTATTTCGAAATGCTTGGTGGCCAAGAGCTCGAGCGAGCTGCTGGTGAGCATGAAGCACGATGATCCTGTGACGTATCATATGTACCGACCGCCCGGGCCGCTTCAAAAGTGGGATTCTTGACGGAGTGAACGTCACGACGAGTACAATCGCTCCGGATCAAGGAGACAATGACATGAAGCAACTGAAAAATGAACTTAGTGGTCTGAAGACGAAATCGAACGCGATCACGTTACTCCTACAACCAACTCCGGCGCTAATTCGAATCGTACAGGTACATAAGACGGTATATTCACTACGCTCAATACCCAACACTAGCCACGCTGCACTATTTTACATTTCGATCTTGATTTTAGTTGATAACCAAGCTGAATGCCGAGCTGCAGTGGGCGTCAGTGCGAGAAAGATCAACACGAGAAAGAAGCAGCGTACGTCGTGAGCGTCGCGGACCCAGAGGTCGCTTCCGTACCACCCTGCGCGGTGGTGAGGAACTGTGAGGTGCTGACGCCGCGGTTCGCGGTCAGGTACTGTGCACACGGGGTCAGCATTGGATATGTCAACGGGTGGCCGGGAGCGCACCTTGAGGAACAGGTTGATGTCGCCGCTGAAGCTCGTGATCGTCCCGCTCGTGGGGAGGAACGAGTACACGTTGTTTGCACCGTTAGACCCGAAGTACAGGTTCCTGGCCGCCCCGTGTATCAGCATCGCCAAGTGGGGGAACCCTAATGAAATGATGCCAACCAGGTGTGCCCGGCAAGCGAGAGATTGCTCGCCACAGGGCTGGACGGGTCGGTCGGTCGGTCAGCTGAAGCCCGCAAGGAACAGCGACGAAGGAAAGACGCACACAGGTTGTCCGGCGCTGTTGTACGTCGCAGAGATGGGGCCAGCGTTGAAGTTCGCGAGCCAGACCATGATCTCGTTGACGGCGGAGCCGCCGGAGGACGTCGACGTGAAGAGGTCGTATGCGATGTCCGCGACGACCGTGCCGGTCGAGCTCTGCGACCACGTCCAAGTCGACTAAAACACCACGGATGATGAATGAGCACATGCGAGTAAAGTGAACAGATGGGCGTACAGGGATGCTCGAGATGGCGGAGAGCTGCTTGTTAAGCCCGCTGTTGAGATTGATGTTCGTGTAGCTCTTCACCCCGTGCCGCCTACACAGAAAGAAAATCCCTTCAAAACGCGTCGCTACGATGGAGAAATCGACCGACCCGTCCACGTCCAGGTCGTCTTCCATGCGAGCGTTGTCCCGCTCAGGGACGCGAGCGACGCGCAGTCCGAGCCGGACGACGCGCCGGACAGGCCCCATTGGTCAAGCAGAAGTGAGTACGAGCCCGCGACGACGGTGTCCCATTGACCTTACCCCGACACCGGACGTCATCAGCATGCATCCCGCTCACAAACGCAAGCGCGTTAAGGACATACCGCAGTGGCTCGCCGTGTCGATCGCGGTGGCGCGCTCTGAGACGTCGGTGGGCGCGGGCGCGGCGGCGACGAACGGCACGAGCAGGAGCAGGGCGGAGAGCTTGACGAGAGAGAACATGTGGATTCGGGGCCGCGGTTGGGGATGTGGCAGCACGCCACCTGCTGTGCATTTTATACTCGTCGCTCCGCTCGGATAATCTGTAGGTCACGAAGGTGCGCGGTCCGTTGCAGGCCACAATAGAAGGGGGTGCATCATACGCAGCGTCACGGGCACCCAATCAGTGAACGCAGTGGGCAGATGATGCAACTAGGGGCGGCGGCTGCAGAGGTGCGGGCAATTGAAAAAGTTCCGAAGTTTTAGCTGGGGTTGCTCAAGGACTGCTGCTGGTGTTGTAGCCCAAGTGACGCGCGTTTTTTGTCCCGGACCAGTCGGCGTCAGTCATTGGATAGTATAGATCGATGTTGAACCTCAGGATATTGAATATTCGCCCTCAGAGTCAAATATATACTTGGAAAACAGAGCATTTGGGTATCGGAGTCTCCCTAGAGACCAAACGCCAGACCGAGACTCGAGGGTGGAGTAGAAACAGAAGTTCCGGACGACCAAGATGACCCTGGCCAGAAGGAACGCGATCACGCGACGATTCATTGCGATGCTTGATGTGGACGAACGGCTCCGAATGCAAGAGAATAAAATTAAATCATGTTTTTAAATAAGTGGGGATCCTGATGCCAGAGCTATCTGTTCGAACGCTGGTGTCGCCAAGAATACGTTGGTTCAGTTCGGTATTGTCTGTAGGCAAGCATACCACGGACCAAGACAAAACTGAAGCCACGAGAAGCCTGTTACGCTGGACCCATGGATAGCTGGCTCACAAAAAAGCGCAATCTCTTCACCACCTCCACGAATCCGCGGCGGGGCATGTTCAACCTCGTCACCGGAGTACCACCAGCAGCTCCACTTACTTACTTACCTCTGCGACGCATACCCTCGATGGCATGCAGTATGCACAGAATACCAAGCGGGAAACGTTCGGAGAATCTCGCTCCCCACAGTATCACGACGCCTATGTTCACGGACCGCACGGCCCCAGGACAAGCACAAAATCGATACATGCAGCGCAATGCCACGTGGAGGTCTCGGGAGCCAGTGGATTAGCCGCTTCGTGCCCAAGTCGCACGACGTCATGAAGGGTCGAAAATAAGATATTGCCTGATGAGGGCAGATAAGATAAGATATCTCTGCAACGGATATCACGTGGTGCCTCGGGAATCGCCGAGGATCGCTCTTGGCTGGCCAGCGATCTTCTCCTCTCCATCTTGTCTATCCTCTACATCGCTCAAACATGGCCGACCAATTGGTGAGTCCTGCCTGCCGTCTATCGCGACGCCGCTGACGCCATCCGCAGTCTGAAGGTACGTTTGACTCGGTCCAGGGGAGGGCCCCAATCGCTGATTAGGGAATCGCTGCCGATACCCAACAGAGCAAATCTCCGGTGCGTCGTCGTCGTCGTGTGCACACGGGCACTCGCTAATCGTCCTGCAGAATTTAAAGAAGCATTCTCGCTGTTCGACAAGGGTGCGTAGCCGCCGCATCGATGTGTACGTAGGTCGGCGCTCCTGACGCCAAGCCCCTCGCAGATGGCGACGGCACGATCACGACGAAGGAGCTCGGCACAGTGATGCGCTCGCTGGGGCAGAATCCCACGGAGGCGGAGCTGCAGGACATGATCAACGAGGTGGACGCGGACGGGAACGGAACGATCGACTTCCCCGAGTTCTTGACGATGATGGCACGCAAGATGCGCGACACGGACAGCGAGGAGGAGATCAAGGAGGCGTTCAAGGTGTTCGACAAGGACGGGAACGGGTACATCAGCGCAGCGGAGCTGCGGCACGTCATGACGAACCTTGGTGCGTATCCCTGCGGTGTGGGTGAGGATGGGATGGGATGCTGACGACGACGGCGTGCGCAGGTGAGAAGCTGTCGGACACCGAGGTCGACGAGATGATCCGCGAGGCGGACGGTGAGTCGGTCTGACTCGTACGGGTTGCTATGCTAATCGGTGCGCACAGTCGACGGCGATGGCCAGATCAACTACGAAGGTGTGTCTCTCTTGTCTGGCGGGGATGCTATTGCTGACGCGTTTATTCTCCACAGAGTTCGTCAAGGTACGACAGCTTGAATTTTGCTGTTGTTTTGAATAAAGCTGACACTGCTGCAGATGATGCTCTCGAAGTAGACTGGCGTATACATACATGGCATTTAACACCTCGAAACCTGTAGTGTACAACATACATATACCTTCCCTATGCTCCGCTTTGAACTCGAATAAATAAATTGTACCGGCTACAAATGTTCTGATGTGTCCTGTACACAGCCTTGTGCCTGTGTATCTTCTGCACCAGAACTCGCTAAGTCTCGCTTCGTTATTCCCCACTGCATAGGACAGCTGTGCGATGCCCTGAATTTATGTTACCCGCGTTCGCCAACGCCAGCTTGGGCGAGCCGCTCATGGCCTATATATAACCTCCCTAGGCAATGGATTAGCGCCCTAACTTTGTTTCAGAACAATACCGCGATCTGCTCCACACCCCTCCAGCCCGCCCGCAATAACCACTACGAGCACTACCTCTACTATGTCTGACCAGCTGGTACGCTCCTCGCCCCTGCAGCGCCCGCGATGCTGACTCTCGCCTTGCCCCTGTTGTCGTAGTCTCCTGGTGCGTCCGGCTTGGCCGATCTGCCGATCATTCCAGACTGACAGAGCGAAAAAAAAAATGCAGAGCAGGTGTCTGGTGAGCGGCCCCGCTACGTCCATGGCGACCCCCTGCTGACGCGCGCGCGCAGAATTCAAAGAAGCGTTCTCGCTCTTCGACAAGGGTGCGCAGTGTTGTTTATCTTATCTGTGCCATCGCAGGCTGACGGGCGCCGACCCGCAGACGGCGACGGCACGATCACGACGCTCGAGCTGGGCACGGTGATGCGCTCGCTCGGGCAGAACCCGACCGAGGGCGAGCTGCAGGACATGATCAACGAGGTCGACGCGGACGGGAACGGCACGATCGACTTCAACGAGTTCCTCGACATGATGGCGAAGAAGTTCCAGGACACGGACAGCGAGGAGGAGATCCGGCAGGCGTTCACCGTCTTTGACAAGGACGGGAACGGCACGATCAGCGTGTCGGAGCTGCAGCAGGTCATGAGAAGTCTCGGTGCGTATTTAGGGCTAATGTTGTGGTGCGGCTGCTGATGGTGGTGTACAGGGGAGAAGCTGACGGACCGGGAGGTCGAGGAGATGATACGGGAGGCAGATACTGTGCTTTTCTTTATTTTTCTTTATTTATTGTGCGGTGCTCACCCTCTCACAGGACGGCGACGGCGAGATTAACTACGACGGTGCGGTCTTCCCACTTCGCATCCGCACCCAGCTGACTCTTCCTACCCTCTTTCACGTTCCCCCTAACCTCCACTCTTTCTCCCTTACTTACCTCCACCCTCCTTCCTTCCTCCACCGTCCGCCTCCGCTTCCAGAATTCGTCACGGTGCGCATTCTTCCCCTTCTCTTCCGTTCTTTCGCTGACGCCGATCCGCGGCAGATGATGCTGTCCAAGTAACCTCAAACAATAGCAGCAGCGCGTCGGATGTACATGTATATGGATTTCTGTATAAGCTTTGGTGCGGACTGACATCTAGCGTGTATCTGAGTACATACATCGATCTCCGAGATGAGATGACAAAATAAATGGACCGTCCATTTCTTTGTTTTTCTATCGGTTTTGACCGACTTGTACGCATTTTTCAGTGCCTGAGGTCTGGGCTCAGTGTTATTACACAATCGAGACGCGTCGGGGACGTTCGTAGTCTCATCGACCACCCATTCACCGTCTCGAACGCCGCTTCATAGCCTTCATCTTACGCAAGCGACGCGTCGCGACGCATCTATGGTTTGGTGAGGCACGTCCGTGAGCTCGCGCTGGTCGAGTGAATTCTCCAAGAATTCTCTTCCCTTAGCTCGTCAGCAGTAGCAAACTACGAGATGACATGACATGAGAAGAAATAATGGAGGGTTGACCTTTTTTTTTTTCGTACAGGACTTGTATATGGAAGGATTTTCTTTTTCCTTTTTATTCTTCGAAGCTTTCTTGCGTCAAATCGCCCGCGCTTCGTTCCTTCGAGCCATCCTTCTCCATCGGCGTCGCCTGGCACCACCGCGCTTTGACCGCAGCCCTAATGACGTCATTGGTAATGCTGCGCACGCACGTCATCGATTGGTCCCTTATAAACAAAGCCTCGTTGCTTCTACTCACACCCTATAAGTACCGCGCGCTCCATAACACAAAGGTACGTACTACTTCCTCCCATCCACGATGCCGGCGCTGTTTTCTAAACTGTTAAAGAAGATGTCCGGAAAGAAATCCGACGACAAGAGCACGACGAAGGCCGAGGGCGAGGAGCCGACCTTCTCCATCCAGCCGCACCCTGCTGTGCGCCCCTCTCTTGCATTGGGTCTACGGTGTGCATACTGACGAGCTGGGCAGAAATCGAACGACCCGGCGGACTTGCAGCCCGCGACGGGCGGACTCGCGAGCGACCCGAACTGGCAGGCGTTCCACGCGCGCGACCCGCATGTGCCCACCGCACAAGTCATGGCGGGGCTCGAGCAGCCGTTGGTGAGTCACGCCAACTTGAACTTGGAATGTAATGACGGTGCTGATGTACGTCCGTAGAGTCGCGAGGAGCTGCAGGCGCGCCAGGCGGAGCTGAACAAGTGATGTACTCTGCTCGATATTGCAGCGTGCACGACACGACATGACGCCCAGACTGTTGTATATTACCGTTCCGTATAATCGTGTACTTGTACATCTAGTGTACAATCCACAGAGCATCTCAGATTGAATTCTCAGAGTCAGTGCATACTCCTGGCGACGACTGAAGCTTGTAGGGCTTGTGGCCTGGATCCTAATCCGTCATATTGCCTCGGCAGGGCGGGAGGCGCGCCATGGCGCACGTACGTCGTACATTGAATAAATTACCGTACAGACAGACAATCACTTCGAAAACCCGCCCGTCTCGAGCGAGTCCGGCAGCGCGTCCGGCCCAGGACCGCACCCTGCAGCTGCAGCCGCAGCCGCGTCCCCGTCCACCTCAATCTCCACCGTCCCGCCGCCCACGACGTCCTCGAACGCGATCCAGCACAGGCTCGCGCTGGGCTTCCCGTCGATCGTGATGCTCTTGACGTACACACGCGCCCCCACGGGCGGCGCCGCCGCGAGCCCCGCCTTGTCGAAGCCCGTGACGCGGAACGCCGTCGACGTCCCGAGCAGGTCGTTGCGCAGCGTGTACGCGGAGAGCAACGGCGAGCCGATCAGCAGCTGGCGTGACGCCGCGACGGGGTACAGCCCGAGCAGGTGGAACGTCAGCAGTGCCGCCATCGCGCCCGAGTCGTCGTTCCCCGGGATCCTGCACGGCGCGTGAGCCACGCAGTGTAAAGAAAAGAAAGAAAGAAAGAAGCGCAACGCACCCGCCGATGCCCGTGCCGAAGAAGCTGTACACGACCTTCCGCACGCGCAGCGCGCTCAAGTCCGGGCGGTTCGCGTAGTGGTACGCCCACGGCATGAGGAAGCCGGGCTCGTTCCCCGCGGCGTAGTACCCGCAGAGAAGTAGTGGTCGCTGTCGCCCCGTCAGATTTCACCGCAAGATGCAAGCAGGGAATGCTTACACTCGGGTGACGAACGTGTCCATCCCGCCCATCAGCCCGACGAGCGTCGACATCGAGTGCGGCGCGAAGAAGCTATATTCCCAGGATGATGCTGTACACGTATTAGCACCATGCAATGCAGCCGAGGAGCAGCAGCGCACACTCATAGAACCCAACGTTGTTGTCCGTCCCCGCGCACACGAGTGGCCCACGGGGTCCACCGGGCTGCAAGCGTTCGGCGGGCTGAACGCGAATGTACCGTTCTTCACAACACCCAGGTCGTCAGCGCCGCGCCACGCCATACAATGAAGGGACACTACGCACTGGATACCGCCGCTGCGCGAATCCCGAGAACCCGTCGCTCGTGAGGTCCGGGTTCCACATGTTCACAAAGTTCATCGAGCGGTTCGAGTACTTCACCACGTCGCCCGGCGCCTTGTCCAGCGCGAGCGCCGCCTGCGCACGGCGAAGTCGCCCAGCGCGTACTGCACCAGTGGGGTGAACACCCCACATGCCCCTAGGAGAAGGCAAACGCACCTCGTACGCGCGCGACGCCTCGCGCGTCGGCAGGCCCGTCGCGCCGGATGGGTCGACCCAGTCGGTTGGGATGTACCCGAACTGCTTCCACGCGGTGTTCTGCCGCCCGATGGTGTACCAGTCTGGCGGCTGCGCTCACGGTTCAGCACACACTCCCACAACGAGAAGAAAAGAAAACCAGCTGCGACGCACCGTGTTCTCCGCCGTGTCGACGAGCGCTGGAAGAGGTCGTCTGTGGGCACGCCGAGCTCGGCTGCGTGCGCGGCGTACTTGACCGCAAAGTCGCCGAGGGGCACCATCCCGTCGCTGCCGCCCTGGACGTACCCGCTAGATGCGCGTCAGCGCGAGTGGTTGACCATAGAGCATAGCAGACGCACGCTTTGGTATTCGCACGGCACTCGGGGATGTATCCTGTCGACGAGTTGCTTGCCGCATGACATGACAAGCGGGGAGCCCTCGACGCACCGTGTGTCGCCACCCATCCACGTACGCGTTCACGATCTCTGACCACTCGCGTGGCGACAGGATCGAGAGCAGCGGGTGGACAGTGCGGAAGGTGTCCCACGAGCTGTGCAGCTACAAGTGAGCTTTAGTGTGGTACTGTGCCGGCCACACGCGACGCACCAGAAGAACGCGTCGTAGAACGGGTACGGCGAGTCCCAGTACGGGTTCTCGTCCGTCAGGTTCGCCGGGACCAGCGCCGAGCGGTACAGCTGCCCAACACACGCAGCATCAGCACCCGCACCCGCACAGAGCGCTTACTGTTCGCTCACCGACGAGTAAAGCAGTTCCACGATGGTCGCGTCCTCTGCCTCGGTGTCGATCGCGATGCGCGACAGTACGTCCTCCCACGCGCCCGCGGACGCCCCTGCACGGCGTCCCAGTCCCAGGCTGGCACCTCCGCCTCCGCGTTCGCGCACGCATGGTCCGCATCGTGGAACGACACGCCGAAGCGCGCGAGCACCGTGGTGCTGCCCGTGAAGGACAGCAGCGCGCCGGCCTGCTCGGGCGACACACTGTTGTTGAACGCAAAGCTCAGGCCGGTCGAGTTGGCCGTGATCGCGATCGTGGAGGGCGCGGACAGCGACGCGGACTGGTACGTCCCGAACGCGGAGAACGTCGGCGCGTCGTGCGGCGGCAGGAAGTCGTAGCACGCGTAGACCGTTAGTTGGAGGGGCCGTAGCTCTGTGCGGGGGTGTGTCGGACCACGAACAAGCGGGGAGGTGGTTACTTACCTGCAGGAACGTGCCGCCGAGCTTCACTCTCCCGGCAGCGGAGATGGAGATGGATCCGCCTTCGAAGGAGCGCTGCAGGTCGTTCGTGAGATCGACGACGACATGGTTGGGGCCCGTCGTCGGATACGTGAAGCGTATCAGACCCGCGCGCCGGGTCGACGTGGTTTCCAGCTTTATGTTGTTCGTGAATGTCGTCGTGAAATAACCGGGTTGGGCAGCTGAGGAACGTCAGTCGTCGAGTCGTGTGCGCGGTCCAGGTGGGCCCTACCGTCCGCCCCCGCTGCGCGCAAGGCTGCGCGAGCGCCGATCCCGACCGGACAGGATGCAAAGGTGCAGTTGGTCAGAGGAAACAGAGGGAATATCCCGTAGCCGCCGTTGGTGTTTCCTCCAGTGCCCTCGTCGTGCATGAGGGATATCCCGGTGATCGAGCTGTTGTCGTGGATGTATCCAGCTTGTCTGCGGCGGTCATGAGCATCCAAGGCATTCAATTTCGTGGTTTGTCCTCACCTGGGTGCTGTGCTAACATCGATGCCGACCTGGTGAGAGGCATAAGCGAGGGTAAATGGCATCCGTTCCTAAAACCCACTTTGGCCATGGCATGGGGGATTGCCGCGCCTACGCCGTGTGTTAGGACAATCAGATTGTGTAGGTACACTACGGACCTGGGAACGCATTTCCACCGCTACCGCCGTTCGCCCCAGAGGCGGTCCCAATAAACATATCCACTAACGACGTCAACTCGACTGCACCTGCGTGTGCAGCGAGCGCCGCGAAACATAGCAAGACCCTGGACACGGAGGGCGGCATCGCGAGTGGATAGGCAGCTGATACTACATCGCCGGAATAGTTTTATACGGTGGCAGATGGAAGGTAAAAAAGACGCGAAGTAAGAACGTTCGCGACAATAGGGCATATGCCTCCACATGAGATGCTCTGAGCACGTGTTGGCGGAGGCTTCGCGCCTGATGCTGGCACATACGGTTGGACCGCCGATCTTGATGCTGCAGAGCAGGTGCAGACGTGCAGTACTCAGTGGGCGCGTGAGTCAAGGGTCGGTGATTGCAAGGCAAGATGGCATCCTTGGCACTCTGAATCTTGGCAGACGGGAGAGGACCAACAAAAAGCAGAACGCGAGAGAACGCGAGAGAACGCGCCGTCGTGCATGCCGGGACTCGAGCAAGATGCGCCGTTCTGCATCGAATGTCAACAAGTTCCGTCAACGAAGAAGCGTCTTGCAGGCGGTACGGCACGCACGTTCAACATTCGACCTACATCACGGGGCTGTCCAGAGACTCGAGCCGCGACAACTTTACTGTATCCTGGACTCTAGAGAGTCTATAAATGCAGCTTTCTGATCCACGCATGGGATTCTGGCAATCCCAACGGCAGCCCGACTACCCACTGGGGTCCCGTCCAGTTCGCTGATAAGCTCTTGGTATTTTTGAGACACTTGTCACATAGCTTATCAGAAGACCTTGGCTTCGCCGTGTTGCAAGGAATTTCGGGCAGTGTTCGCCCTAAGGGTTAAGCCTTTAAAAAGTTAGGGCCTTAAGGAGGCCTTAATTAAGGGATTAAGATGTCTGGTGGAACGCGGTTAAGGCCTTAAGAAGGGCTTAAATGTCCAATAACCACTCGCTTCTTGGCTCAGTCCCCCCAGAAAAACATGAATATGGTGGGCCGAGTACTTGAAGCGGAGTTTTGGTAGAGTGTCAAAAATTAAGGCCAACCCGACTTGGCAGCCCAAGAGCCGGAAGTGTCCACGGCGGGAGTCGTGGGAACATTGTTTTAAGGCCTTGAAAATGCCCTTAAATTAAGCCCTCACTATGGAAAGCCAGAACACCACGCTTTGTAACAAATGATTGGCGGAAGTGCCGGGTGACGGCCGCCAATTACCTAAGGCGGTAAGCAAGTTGAAATGGACTTCAATGGGATGAATTCTGCTTTTTAGCGGAATCTGAGTCAAAGGCTAGTATGTATTGTAGTTGCTTGAAACGAATTTAAACCTCATTTAACACCTGTCAAGAGAGAAGAAAAAGTATAATGCACCCCATTATTCCAAGTTGTCCAACCAGCGACCAAGAACGGAGGCAGAGGTGATCTGCTGCTGTTAGAACCTTCTCCTACCTTTGCATCCATGGATGGATCTGTGAGAGACATTATAGATGTTGAAAATGCCGCCTACATTGATGGGGTCAAGATGACCGAGATACCCGAAGTGGCCCATCATATTTGACTCAACGCAATACGAGCACTAAACTCGGGTGTCCTCAATTTTGATCTTTTAAATTTATTCATGGCTACCGTGTACTACCAATGATACATGAGCAAGCCAAGGATACCGCCTTTTACACTGGCCAGTCCTTTGTTGCCAATAGGTTGAATAGACCAGTTAGATGGCTTTTCTGACAGTCTAGCTCCTTTAATATGCTTACAAACTATCTTTGGGTGTTCTATAGCTCGCCTCAATGCCATTTGAAAGAGATGAAGACACAGTCAAAGGTGCCAACTCACGGCTAAAACCGAATAATTTGCTTGACTTTACTGAAGGATAGGTTTGGGGGGTGTATTGTCCATATCCAATATCTTCAATGTGCTACAGCAGGGATAACATTCTGTTAGAATCCACAATTTCACCTTAATCACTGCCTCAGCATGCGGCTGGCCATTGACGGCAATCATCACCATCATTTGTTTCAAAGTGTGGTGCTCTGGCTTTCCATACCTCACCCTTACAGCTGTTTCCGAAATCATTGAGACAAGCACATTTATTTTGCCACCGCCGAAAATTTTGATGGCTGCTAAGGATTTCCTTTCTCGGATGGCCCAGTCCAGACCACTGTCGATCACCGCTTTTGATTCCGTCTTTTTTCTTCTGTCTTTTACTGTATGTCTTTCGAGCCCCGCCGCCCGTGCCAATGCAGCCCACCTCCTGTCTACGATTCGTCCGCAGTAACGATCATCGACGAGATGAAACTTGTTTGAATGAGCTTTTTGAAGTCGGCACGGGCCACCTGGTTGCACTCGGAAGCCGCCCGTCGAAGAAGCTTGTAGGTGAGGCCCGCATGGTTGATACGCATGTGGAGGGCAGTGCGTGAAATCCCAGTGTCGAGAGTTACTGCCACCCAGTCCATGATCTCGTCGAGGTACATCTTGGGAGCCTCATCGAGGAGGGTAAGGAGATTGTGGGTCTGATCGGGGTTTAAAATGCGGGGGCTGCCTCGGAGGGGGTTATGGGGTGGTGCAGTAGTCCCGTAGTCGTGCCAATTTGCTTTCCACCGGTACAAACTGGCCTGAGAGACTCCAAGGAGGTCGGAAACCTCCTCTGTTAGGTAGTCATTGTTGAGAAGCCAGTCAGCACGCTCCTTGAGATCGTCACTAATAGCGCGGTTGACCATGGAGTGGTACAGAACAAAGCTTATCGGATTCGATCCTAATCCCCAAGACATCATTACCCGACGCATGAGAGCGGGTCGTCCGAAAAGGGAAATCCTTAGCAGCCATCAAAAATTTCGGCGGTGGCAAAATAAATACGCTTGTCTCAATGATTTCGGAAACAGCTGTAATTAAGGCCTTAAAGGCCTGCAAAACCCGAATTCAGGGAACACTGAAATTTTCGGACGACAACGATTGGCATATGTGTCCATGTTTGGCTCCTGCTGTCCTTGTTTCTTCTGGTCAACATTGGGTTTCAAACCGGCCAAAAATAGGTCTAACCTCCACGACCCCGAAGCAAGGGGGCACCGGCATTCTATATACTTATATATATAACTGATTTATTTTTTTGCTGACCTCGGGGGGAACCTACCTACCTCGTGACTGTGACAATTGGCTTATGGGGATGGAATGTGACACCGCAAATCTCCGAGACGTCAACTGGCAATCAATCTGGCTGCCTCAATGACATTTTTCCAAGTTGAGCAAGCCACCTGGTCCACATTTAATGCGCTCCTGGCAATCAGGACATACAGTACTGCATATCTGTCTTCTTCGAGAATCATTTCGGGAGGCCTTCGCCGGTGGACATAGATTGCCCTGCACTAGGAGACTACATATATTTAGCTGCCAACAGGCCTCTGCATGACCTCAGATGACATACCTCATTTGCCATAGTGTGACCTCCGCGAAGCATGCTGAGCCATGCCTTCCTACACCACCGATTGCACACCCATGTTGATTGATGCCCATGGGTTCAGGCCGGTGTAGACCACATTTCAGCCTGTATTTGAGCAGGTTATTGGTTGTTTCATGTTGGATCAAACAGTCTGATATTTGCCGACATGGATGTGACCAAGGTTGCTGCAAGGCCCCTGGAAACTACCATGTAACCCTGTCTGGGATAGAGTAAAACTGTAGCCCAAAATGACCCCCAACCTAGTCCACAATATAGAGTAAAAGAGCCTGAAACCCAGGGAACCTTGTCCGCCATAGAGCAAATTGTGCAGAGCATGGAACCTTTTTGGTGTGTATGTGCCTGGAGCTATGGAATGGTGTAGATCTGGCACAAACATCTGTGTTAAACACCACTGATCAGAGATTTGAATTGATTTAACACGCCAGAACAGACCAATTCCCAGTCAATCAGCCCAAAAATTTGAGCTGTGAGAAAAATCACAATTTTACCTCCTAAAACCTTGTCTGAGATAGAGTAAAAGATAGTCCAGAAGACCAAATTTCATAAGGTAAAACTGCCCAGATTTTGGGCTCAACCTGGACAGAGTTACATGGTAGTTTCCGGGGGCCTTTGCTGCACCTAGCTGCCAAGCAGATCAAATCAGCACCGAAATCAGGCCAATGTGTCATTGGACTGAGCAATTTTCTCCAATGTTGTATTGATGTTGGAGGCAACAGTGGACCATGCTCGAAGATCCAATGTCCCTCCTTGTTGGCATCGAGCTTCTCAGAGTCTGTTGAGCCGGGGACTCCCATCAGCTACTCAACACAACCCCACTTTACCCCTGAGTGCCTTCCTGCAACCTGTCAAATTTTGGTTTACTGAGCTCTCCATATACCACATTTTGTTCTGATGCTTGACTGCGTCCTGCATCCAAATTGTCCCTCCCCAGTGAGCTCCCGGTTTATTTGGTACTGGATGCCAGGCAATCAGCTAGGTAGAACATAAATCCTGATAAGAATGTTCATATGGCTCAGTTGGTTCTGCTCCAGTTTTGAGATTTACTGATTGTTCTTTTGGCTTGTGTTCAATCCTTGATTACTGCATTTTTGTCCTCTTGTTCATTGGCATTAAATGTCCTCGACGTTGGAAGACCATCAGAAACATATATAATCTATGTAGGTTCTCCGATGTTGATCCGGCCCCAAACCATTGGACCTCAATCTGTGTCAGATTTGTGCTGATCTGACATTGACCACTCCCATGCTGCTCCCACACTGGCAACAAACGTGGTGTAGCGCATATTTAAGAAAAGATTGCTAGATTTGATCACGAGGGTCTTGACAAACAAACAACATCTGGACGACCTGGGTCGAAATAGTACTTTGATTGACTTTGATAGTACTGTCAGACATAGATCATGCACTCGAGCTCATCCACACACTGCGTCGAGCTCCTGAGTATAAACTCCTGATTAATTGAGCTCAAAAGGCCATTTTCACCTGCCAAACCGAAGTGTGAAGTTTTATTTTTTCTGGCCTGACAGCTGAACCTACCTACCGGCCCTAGGTCGCCGATTTGAATGCTGGTGCCCCCTTGCCCTGGAGTGGAGATATTTGCAACATGCGCGTCATGCTGTGAAGCCCTTGCGCATGAAGCATCCATGGAATACAATGAGCCATGTGGTTCAGCTGGTGGCAAGCTCTGTCGCAGCCATAAGCCCCCCATTTTCCAAGGGACTAGTTAAATATGAAGGGTTCAAGTTGTTATTTCACATGCAATGTATCTTTTGAAATCCAAAATAGTAGTACAATGTGTGGTTTATGGCAATACAGGGGCCATGCCACCCTGACCAGCCATTGTCTGGACTTTGAACTTGTGCGGACTTTAGATCTGAGTTGTCACCACTGTTTCCCTGATTTGTCTGGACAAGAATCTGAGTTGTGCATGCCAAAATCTGAAATGTTGTCACTCTGAGTTCAACCTCCAAAGTCCACTGTAAGACTCAGACCGGGTTTTTATGCTCTGTTCAATAGATTATTTTCCCCATTCACCCACTGAATGGGTGAAGACATGGTTAATCAAAATCTGGTTACAGTTCCCCACTTTTTGTGCAACCCATTGAACTAGTTATTTTAACCTGCAGAATTGGGTGAAGGGAGCATGGTACCTGGGTTAATTTCCATATGTACTGAAAAATTGCTAAAAATCACAACTGTGCCTCTTGCCCATTGGTCCTTCAGTAATCTGACCTCCTTAGAGAATGTTCCCTCCAGAATGCAGACTGCAAGTTCGGCGCATAGAAATCTTATAATATAACTTGTAAGTCAGTTCAGACTCCAATGCACATGGTGGATTTGGTGAGCCAATCAGAGTCGGATGCAAGTTCGTCTTTCTCTCTCTCCTCCCACCACCATCCCCGCCATCGTCCCCACTCCTCCTCCTCACCATTGTTTGTATGTCCATCCTCAAGACTAGCACTTGGTCTTTGTAGCTTTGCTCTATGATGTCTTTGTGCTCCCTGGCCCTACACTCTCCCTGATGTTGCTCTTCTCCTGCTAGCACTCACTGAGCTCAGCTCTCTGCTTGCTGAACTTGGCACCTAATAAGCAAACTCAGCTGGGCTCAAATCTCCTCAGGCAATACTTACTTATCTTTTCTCACCTTTAGATCTCTCAGAACGGATACATGCAGAGTTTGGTACATATTCTACCTTTATTTCTGTGTCTTTGATATTGACTTGTTCCTCAGTTCTCCTCACTACTTTCCTCCGCTTTATCAGCTACCTGCCATGTTTATGCAATCATCTGCATTGACTCGGGTGTGTGTCCTTCTTTACTTCAGTCTTGCATTTCCTCTGACTGTGCTTTTGGTTTACAGGTACTTATCTGTGTCTGTCTCTGTTCCATGTTTCCCTCCGATCCGTATTCATTGCATTAGATATGCCAATATATATGTTTATTTTATCCATTTTAATGTGTGATACTGCAGTGCATATGAAGAGTGAAAATGACCAGTAAAGCGGAGGAGAACAACCCAGCTTTAACCAGGTAATTGGGTTTTAGGAAGCACCTGACAAATGGGTTACAGTAACCTTGTCTAAGTTGGCTCATGGACCAGGTGAAAAGCAAAAAAAAAATATAGTGAAAGTCACCCAAATGCAACCTGCTTGTAACCTGGGATTTTGACCTGTTTGGTGGGCTAACCTGGCTGCATCCAGGTTAAGTTCCCCTGACATCCAGGTTTTATTGGCCCATTCTCTGGGTTACAAACCACACTGAAAGTGATGTCAACCCCTATCTTAAATGCATTGTCAACACCTCCTGTTTCAACTTATACACCTTGGTTCATAGCCCATAGTCGCCTGATTTCTACTGTGTATCTGCCATATAGAATAAAAACATATTAATTTCCACAAGCATCTTAAGTCAGTCTTGAGCATCTTTGAGCACTATCTGATGAAGCCAGGCAAGATCTTTGATAAGATGTTTGCTGTCTTTGGTAGCTTCCCAAGAAGATTGTCCTATCTAAGCAAATTGAACCCAGTTGGGAAAGACATGTCATCTTTTGGAAAAATCTGTCTTTGGCATCTTGCCCAAGCTGTCAGAGTTACTCCGGCTGGAAATGATGGGAGAAAAAATATTGAGAATCCGGATATAAAAACCCGTTTGGGGTGATGTAACATATGTAACACAATGTGACTAGCTTTTTCCATCCGTCGCTCGCCCCCCGTATCTCACCTCTCGACACGTCCACACCCCCAGAATGGCTCCCAGAGCTCTGGCTTGCGACTGGACATCTGATCCCGGTGATAAAATCACGCTTGTCGTGTACTTTGCGAGCATCAAGGACAAGATTGGGCAAGGAGGGAGCTGGGACCAGACAGCTTTGGAGTCCGCGGCTACGCACATGGCCGCCCACGGCCCACCGTTGAAAGGAGGACCTAAAAATGTGAACTCTGAAGGGTGTTTGGGCCGGGGTGCGTCATTATATACTCACCTTTTTGCTGGACCGATGTTAGATTACCCCAAATGGGTTTTATATCCGGATTCTCAATATTTTTTCTCCCATCATTTCCAGCCCTGAGTAACTCTCAAAGACGTCAAAGTAGAAAGTGCAGTTTTACTGATGAGTGGAATGGAAATAAATCTGGCCATGTGCCCCTGTTTTGATGGTCTCTGAGTGTGCAGGAGGACCAGTGATTATGACCACTGTGGGACTCAGACCAGGTTTTTTTGCTCTGCACAAACATCAGGGAGCAGACATGATTGGTGTAATGACCCTGGAGTGTGGGTTACAAATATTTATAGTTAGGATGCATGTTGTATGACCCTGGTGAGCACTCATGAGTTACATTGGGTTAGGGACTTGGATAAGGCCTCCAAGTCCCTGAGATAGTCAATATCAATAAAGCTAGAGACCCCTTAAATGAGGAAATCCTTGTCTAGGTGCTGATTGGTCTCTGTGCAAGCCGAGGTGGAAATCCTCCAAGGCTTCAATATCTGACTAGCTCAGTGGCTAGGAAGATGTGAGAAGGAGCTCTAAAGCTCCAGAGAATAAATGAAATGAAGATGTCTCAGAGGATGGTAGCAGATAAGGTAATTACTGCTGGCAGATGCTGAAAGCTTGATTGACTTGAATTGGTGAATTAAGCTTCAGAAAGACTGAGAACCAATACACTTAGAGAACACCCACTGGCTTAGAGCACTGTTGCTGTTAAGAGGGCAGGACAATGAATGTTAGGTCGATGGATGGTTAAGGTATGAAGGTTGTATGAAGGATTGACATATTGCCACACTTGGATCTATGAGGAACTTGTAGGGCAGCAGGCAGTCATTTGTGTTGTGCTGTGAGGTTGGGGAGGGAGAGAGAGGTGGGGTAGAGGAGAAGTTGGCGAGCATCTTCCCAACAATGTTGAGGTGGTTGGTATTGTCCCAACCTGGATGCCTTGCTGCAGAGGAAGACATTTGTGCCACAGCTGAGTTATGCTCAAGATGCAACAGCAGCTTGAGCCAGTTGAAGTAACAGCAGCACTCCTTGATTCCCAGGACTCAGATGGATGCACAACAAAACCGAGACAGCCTTGATGATGCAGACATGCAGTAACCTAGGTTTGACAGTTGTGTTACATGCATGCAAAATGTGTGTACTCATGTATATATAGTCCGGGAAGCCTATGACAGATTAACCTGTCATAGTGGCCTTTTGGCTCAGTTGGTAACAATGCTAGCTCCTGGGCACGTTATGTAACAAGTTGTGGATACACTTTGATTTGGTAGGTAGTGTTATGTATGTGCAAGCCCAACCAGATATTACCGATTTGTCAGTTCTGCCGATCATGCCGCCATCTCTGGAGTTTATCTGACTCACTCATTCCATCTTACTCACCAGCCCATTGGCTCTTTGTCAACTCCGACCAGACTTATTGTTTATGGACTTATACTTACTCATCGTTCACAAGATATCTTGACGACTTATTGTCCACGGACTTATACTTACTAATCTTTCACAAGATTGTCTTGACAACTTAATTGTCCACAGACTTATACTTACTAATCTTTCTCACCTTATTGTCTTTCACTAAACAATTAGCTTACTAGTATTTAAACCAAGTAGTTTAGCCTCTGTTCGTTAGTTTGATTATTAAAGTTCTTCGTCACTAAATGGCGTAGGCCAGACTTCCTGTCTTGACTCTAACTCCATCACTGTCCCTTACGATCTAAGCTCCAGACTTATCCAACTCTGGACTTATACAACTCCAATAGTTCTCGGACTTCTGTTTGTCGGTCAGCGAACTCCGGTAGTCACACTCTCTGTAGTGTTGTGAACCTGTCAAGTACCAGAATTCCGTCGGGTCCCGTCGGGATCCGATGGGTCCTGTCAAGACAAATAGTTTTTATGTGAACGATAAGAAAGGAACGTCACAAGGGGGGACTTCGTATATAAGTGTGAAGTCTTTATCGGAGGCCGGACGGAGGTCCGACTCGGGGACCGACGGAGGGAGTGGACTTGGCTTCAGCTCGTGCGCTGCGCCCTTCTCTACGCCCGATGTCCAATTTCGGAAGAGGGTGGAAGACCGAGAGGAAGAGAACTGAGAAGAGGGAAACTTAGTCGATATTCAAACTGACTAGAAGCGAGAGTACATCGAGCTATTTAAATGTTATCGTAGTGTAATCAATCATCGGAGGCCGATAGGCTCCGCGATGGGAATGAGTATGTAGGAGTCAATGTAAGTCAATGCTGTGTCGGCGGACGTCGGAAGACCGAGGACGCCGACAAAGAAAGTCATAGTGAATCATAGTGAGTCTTGAGCATATGGTGAATGAAGTAGCCAATAAGAATGGGGACGTTACTATTCGGCGATTCTCGGGGGCCGAAGGAGTCCGATGTCACGGTACGTGACAGTATCCCCCACTTAGCACCGAACCCTTGAGGTGCTGGGAAAACTGCGTCAGTGGAACAGAGTTCGGGGCCGATTCCGATCGGCCCGAACACTTTCCGCAGCAACTGTACAGTAGCACGTGATGTGAAACCGATTTCTTTTTTTTCACAACTTGTCAACAACCATCACCCACGTACCCCAACCACCCCACTACCCGTAATGCCCCGCAACGCCAACGAAACAACGGACGAGTACCACGCCCGCCTCGAAAACGCACGGGAGTCCGAGGCCGAGGAGTGGTCGTACGAGGGAGAGGCTGCCCTCCGCCACCGTCTGCGCGCAGCGACAAGGAGGCGCAGAAAGGAGGAGGAGGCGGAGGCGGCCCGTCGGGCAGCCGCGGAGGCCGTGAGGGTGGAGGCGGAGCGCGTGGAGGCGGAGAAACGGGCGGCCGAGAAGGCCGAGAATGAACGGGTGGAGGCAGAGAACCGGGCGGCCGAAAAGGCCGAGAGGAAGCGGAAGAGGGCGGAAGTCAGGAGGGTCGAGGCAGCGGAGGCCGAGAAGGCTGCCAAGCTGAAAGGAAAGAGTCGGGCCAGGTCCGTTGAGGAGGAGGAGGGCCCCGACTCGGGTGCCGAGTCGGGGCTGACGGCCAAGAAGCAGAAAACGGGGGAAGAGTTCCCCACCAAGGTAAGTCGTCCGCTCCCGGTGGCCGTCGGAAACTGACTTCAGCTTTAGTGCTCGCACTGCCGCCAAGTTGGCGTGCAGTGCCTACGTCGCGCCAAGGGTCGCGCCTGTAGCCGCTGCCATGCCAGCAAGGTGAAGTGCAGCTTCACCTCTGGTGTGGCAGAGGCGGCGCGGAGTCCGTCGGGGCCGCGTTGGAGGCCCTGGTGGAACTCCTGGCGTCGGGGGCCGAGGGGGCCGAGAGAGATCAACGGGGACAAGCGGCGCGGGAGAAAAAGGATGGTGATGAAAATATCAAGTTCCACCGGAGGGCCGAGAGCAGCCTCCTTGGCATCACGGGGGCTGTCGTCGACAGCTCGGATGCCGCGGAGGTGACCTCTCGGGCCCTCCGCAATATTGTCACGTTGGGCAGCGCCTGGATGCAGGTCATGCATCCAGAGGTGTGGGCAGTCGCTGCCCCGTTGATGTTGACACCGGAGCCCGAGCGGGACGAAAACGGGAACTTCGTCAAGATGCCCGTGAAAGGGAAGGAAGGGGAGTCCGGGTCGGGGCCGAGCGGGGGGTCGAAAGGACCAGGACCCGACAGGCGGGGCCGAGCGGGTCCGCCTAAAAGTTGTCTTGTATTATAGAATTTGATTTTTCTTTTGAGTTGTGAAATGTGATATGTAACATAAGGAAGAAAAAAGGAAAACGCTCAGAAAACCTTCATGCGTAAAAACCTGTGCGAGACATCGTAAACGAGTCGCATCGGTGACCGTCGGTGTCCGATGTTACAACGGACCAGGACGGTTAGGATGTTTGGCGTGAAATTCTTCAACAAGATCTGCTGCATGGGCAAGTTCATCGGCTCGTAGCCAAGATGTCTCCTCTGCTGTTCCGGCATAACCGTCCCAGCGAACAAGGTAGACTAGCGAGGCCGACGGCGCCGATCGATTTTGCTGTCCAATATCTCTGCGATTTCATACTCGAGGTCTCCTTCTATCTCGATCGGGGCCGGCGGAGGCCGTTCTCGACCTGGTATAGTATTTGGATGTGAGGGTTCAAGTTGAGAGACATGGAAGACGGGATGAATTTGACGCATGTCTCGGGGAAGTTTAACGGTGAAGGAAGCGGGTCCGGCTGGGCAATAACTTCAAATGGACCATAGAAGAGTTCCGAGAATTTCCTAGTCGGTCGCGCTGTTCGGAAGCCGAAGGCATTGATGTATACCTCGTCTCCGATTGAGATTTTCGGGTCCGCGGTTTTCCGCTTGTCTGCGGGTCCCTGATAGCGCTTCTGTGCAGCGGCCATCTGAGTGCGAAGCTCTTGGTGTAGAGCATCCAAGTCCGTGATGAAGTCTCGGGCCCGAGCGGAGGTAATATCCCTCTCGGGGTGCACGGTAACCGACGGGTGATAGCCCTTGTTGGCGAAGAAAGGAGACACTCCGGTAGTTTCATTAGGAGTGTTGTTGTAGGAGAACTCGCCTAGAGGGAGAAGTGCAGCCCAGTTGTTCTGCTGGTAATTGCAGTACATCCGGATGTATTGTTCCAAGGTCTGATTGACACGTTCGGTCTGTCCGTCGGCGGAGGATGGTATCCGGCGGTGAAGTGTAGACGCATATTGAGCGCTTCTCCCAAGGAACGGAAGAAATGATTAACAAATTCGGTGCCCCGGTCGGAGGTGACATGGCTCGGGACTCCGTGCTTGGAGAAGACGTGAAGAACGAATAAATGGGCTAACTCGGACGCCGAGATTTTGCCGTGACAGGGAATAAAGAGTCCCATCTTGGACAGGCGGTCGACAATGACGAGGATGCTGGTATAGCCGTCAGACATAGGAGCTGTTCAATGAAGTCCATAGAAATCGAGTCCCAAGGCCGCTCGGGGACCGGGAGTTGCCGAAGGAGTCCGTAGGGTCTATGGTGAGTGTATTTGCCGCGTTTGCAAGAAACGCATGATCGGACGTAACTTTTAACAAAGTCTCGGAGTCCGGGCCACACATATTCCTGTCGGACCAAGGCAAGGGTCTTGTTTTGTCCCCAATGACCAGCAAGTAGATGATCGTGTTTGTCGAGCAGAACCCGAAGTCGGAGTTCCGCGGCGTCCAGGACGTAGATACGTCCATCGTGATAGAGAAGTCCATCTCGGGTGACCCATCGGGGGTCCGAGGCGTCATTAAGATGTCGTGAGGCAGAAGGGTCAGAAGGTAGGGCATCTCGGATGTCCGCATGAAGTTGATCAATGTCCATAATGTGACCAGCTCGGAGCGCCGGGGTCCAAAGCGTGGATGCGCGAAGGGACGCACCAATCTGATGCTGAGTAAATACTGGTCGGAAATTATGCGGATTTGCATTGGCGTAGCCACTATCCCCCTCTTTAGGGTAGACGTCCCATCGTCTAGTGAGAGCGTCAGGCTTGCCTCCGAGGCGTCCCGGTCGGAACCGAAGGATGAAATTAAAAGGCGACAGATACTCGGACCACCGAGCTTGCCGGCGGGTCAAGAGTTTCGTAGTCGCAAAATACTCCAGATTCTTATGGTCAGTGACCACGTCAATTGGTGGGACTGCTCCCTCCAGATATCGGCGCCAGACTCGGAAGGCCTCGAAAACGGCTAGAAGTTCCTTGTCATGAGTGTCGTAATTGAGTTCGGGGGCCGAGAGGGTCCGAGAATGAAATGCGACTGGGCGGATTTCTCCGTCCGGCGATGTTATGGAGAGAATCGCCGCAATGGCGTAGTCAGATGCGTCGGTTTCCAGAGTCAGTTGTGCACCTGGAACCCAATGCGTAAGAATTGGAGCAGTGGTGAAAGCATGCTTAAGGGTATCAAAGGCTTCCTGGCATATCGGTGACCAAAGCCAGGGTTCGGACTTCCGAGTAAGCCGTGTCAGCGGCACGACGATGTCCGAATAGTTCGCAATAAAGCGATGATAGAAATTGGCGAAGCCAAGGAATGATTGCACATCCTTGACTTTTCGGGGCTCCGGCCATTCCCGAATGACCTCGATTTTGGAGTTGTCCATTGTAAGTCCTTCCGGTGATAGGATGTATCCGAGGAATTCAACAGTTTCCACGTTGAAAACGCACTTTTTGAGGGAAGCGAATAGACCGGCTTTCCGAAGGCGCCGAAGTACTTCCCGAACGTGCTGTCGGTGTTCCGATGGGTCCTCCGAATAGATGAGGATGTCGTCGAGGTATACCACGACGGTGATGTCGAGGAGATCCGAAAAGAGGTCATTCATGAATCGTTGAAAAGCCGCAGGAGCATTGGTCAGGCCTTCAGGCATCACCAGCCACTCAAAGGAACCATAGCGAGTCCGGAATGTTGTTTTCCATTCATCGCCGTCGGTGATCCGGACGAGATGATACGCATGTTTAAGGTCAATTTTAGTGAAGACCTTAGCGCTACACCCGGCGTCAAGGAGGTCCGAGATGAGCGGTAGCGGGTACCGATCCTTCCGAGTGATCCGATTAAGTGCTCGGAAGTTACACAGAGCCGAAGCTCGCCAGACTTCTTCTTAACGAAGAGGATCGGAGCGCCGTGCGGGGAAGTCGATTGTCGAATGAAGCCATTAGTAATATTCTTGTCAAGGAAATCTCGTAGGGCCGCCAATTCTATCTGAGAAAGGGAGTATATAGGACCGGGCGGAGGTGATGCCCCATCCTCTAGTTCGATCTTGAGATCGTATGGCCGATGAGGTGCCAATTTTTCCGACTCGGAGCCGAAAAGACATCAGCAAACTCATGATACTCCGACGGAAGTCCGGACAAGTCCGGAGCCGAAGAAGTATCAGATGAACGTCCTAGGACCTCTGAGAGGCCTAGACGGAATACTTGACTACCTTCGCTGCGTAGAATACTGGCGAAGGCAGCTGCTCCTATCAAGGAGACCGACAGAGTTTTAGCGTCAGCCGAAGGAGCGACAGAGGGCTCCCCTACGGGAGGGATGGAGCCGGCGGAGGCCGACGGAAGCCTTCGGACGGAGCCGAAGGTGGAATTGCAGAGCCAGGCGAGCGGAAAGATATTTGGCCCGAAACCCAGTCAATCAACGGATTGTAGCGGGTGAGCCAGTTGTGTCCCAGGACGACAGAGCAAGCAGAATCCAAGGTGGTGACATAAAATTCAACCAGAGTTGTGTCACCCGAAGGGAACCGAACGTCGAGACGAACGATTTCAGAGATGATGGTCCCGGAGGACCCATCAAACAGACGGAGGCCGATCGGAGGAATAGAAACGCGTGTGAGATTATTGGTCGTACAAAATACAGGGTCTGCAAAACAATCGGACGAACCGGAGTCTATAAGGGCTCGGAAGTCCGATGGAATCTGCGGAGACTGCAGGAATGGGCATAAGGAATTTGGGTCCGTGAGAGCAGAAGCATTAAGTCGTAAAAAAGAGTCGGGGGTGCGATCGGGGATGTCTTCGCGACCCTCGGGCCGCACGGACTTCCGAGAGTCGCTACTTAATTTCCCGACTGGGATGCAGTAGTTGGAGTTGCCGCGGTTCCCGAAGTGGAAGCAGCACGTCCGAATGCCTTTTTCTTGGGACAGGCATCACTGCGGTGGCCTTTTCCTCCGCAAAGCAGGCACAGGTTCTCGGCGAGCCGACGGCTTTCTCGGCAGGAAGGAGTTTGCCGTCGGATCCCAGCATCTTTGCCCAAGGCTTCTCTGAAGATGTAGAAGTCGAAGTTTGAGCGGGGGATCCGCCGGAGTTCCCTCCGTTTCCCCCGCCTCCCTTCTGCTTCTTTTTCTTGGAGTCGTTATTGGCGTTGTTGGGAGTGGGATGATTGCCAGAGTTGCTTGAGTGGGCCGGCTTTGAATTGTCGGAGGTTCCAGATTTTGCCGGCGGGGCCCGAGAATGCCGAAATCACTGCTCTTTCTGCCATTCCCAATGGGAGGCGTCAATAGACTGAGCAGAGATCTTGAGGACATCAAGGGAATCGGGTTTGCCGCCGGGAAGATCACGGAGTTTGAGCTGAATACGCTCGGGAAGTCCATCATAAAAGACCTTTCGGAGAGCGACGGAGTTCCAGCCTGTAAGCTGTGAAAGCTTATTGAAGCGGACCAGATACTTCTGGATTTGTTGTCCGTCGCCCATACGTAGAGCAACTATCTCGTTCTCGGCATCCTGTCGGGGATCGTAGGTGCCGAAATTGAGTTGGAGTTCCGAAACAAAGGCATTGTAATCGTTAAGCCAGTTCGGAGTGTTGTTCGGGTCCGGATTGACGTAGGACGGTTCGAACCATCCGAGGGCATCTCCTGTGAGGTAGGAGATCATGTAGTTGACCTTCTGCTGATCGCGGACGAATGCCGACGGGCGATCGCGGAAGTTCAGAATGCCCTGGAAAAGGAAGGTTCGGAGTTTCTCGGGGTCCTTCCCATCGAATGTCTCGGGATCCCGAACTCGGGACCGAGTCTTGTCGTTGGAAGTATCGCGTTGATTAAGCGCGTTGCCAATACCCTGAGACATGGCTTGGGTGAGGGACGTAAAAAACAAGTTGGGGTTGTTGAACGGGTTCTGGTCGGGGGTTGAGGATCGACTGCGTCGGCCCCCGTTGTCCCCTGGACCATCACCTCCTCCGTCACCTCCACCGCCTCCACTAACTCCACCAATGATATCATGGAAAGGGTTGGTTGACGATCTTCGCGGACGTTCGCGTTCTTCCGGCTCCCGAGGGGGAGTCGGAGGCCGACGGTTCTCCCCAGAGGAGATCGGGTTCCGAGGGTGGTCTTCCTCGTCCGATTCTTCATCTATCTGTACCAGGCTATTCCTGCCTGATCGGGGTCCACCGGTTTGCGAGATTGAATCGAAGGGATTAGGTGAAGTGGGATTGCGGGTTTGGGAAGGAAGTGTTTGTGTGGAAGTCATACTGCCAGCAATGTGAGCGCTTTGCCGAGTGACAAAAGATGATTGAATATTTTGACTGGCTATGTTTCGGAGGCCCGCGCTGTAGTTAATGCGAGAGTCCCGAATAGCCTGATCCTGTTGTCGGCGTTGCTCGGCGATTTCTGGAGGAGTAATCGAGAGTCGTGCAAGTCGCTGAAAGGCACGTTCGTTTCTTCGTTGGATTTGTGTGTTGAGGTCCAAAGCCATAAACGGTTGGGCGTAAGAAGAGTGAGTTTGAATATACTGTCAAGTACCAGAATTCCGTCGGGTCCCGTCGGGATCCGATGGGTCCTGTCAAGACAAATAGTTTTTATGTGAACGATAAGAAAGGAACGTCACAAGGGGGGACTTCGTATATAAGTGTGAAGTCTTTATCGGAGGCCGGACGGAGGTCCGACTCGGGGACCGACGGAGGGAGTGGACTTGGCTTCAGCTCGTGCGCTGCGCCCTTCTCTACGCCCGATGTCCAATTTCGGAAGAGGGTGGAAGACCGAGAGGAAGAGAACTGAGAAGAGGGAAACTTAGTCGATATTCAAACTGACTAGAAGCGAGAGTACATCGAGCTATTTAAATGTTATCGTAGTGTAATCAATCATCGGAGGCCGATAGGCTCCGCGATGGGAATGAGTATGTAGGAGTCAATGTAAGTCAATGCTGTGTCGGCGGACGTCGGAAGACCGAGGACGCCGACAAAGAAAGTCATAGTGAATCATAGTGAGTCTTGAGCATATGGTGAATGAAGTAGCCAATAAGAATGGGGACGTTACTATTCGGCGATTCTCGGGGGCCGAAGGAGTCCGATGTCACGGTACGTGACAGAACCCCGACCGTTCTAGCCCATTGGACTTCCATCTCCGATGATCCCCAGCCCAGCATATAACAGGTAGACAACACCATCAAGGGAAAGGGTGATCACCAATATGTGGCAAGAACTAGTTAGGACAGGCCTGCTTTGAAAACACAGGGCAATGGAGCAACAAGCTACTGAGGGAGGAAGACAGGCAATGGCCAACAAGCAGCAATGTTATGGGGCCATTTGAACAGCTTCTGGAAGTTCTTTCTGGAGTTGGGTGGGCAGACCATGTGTCAAGGTAGGCAGTGACAGATGAGGAGGTCAATGAGTTCATGTGAGGAGGAAGGAAGAACAAGTGTTGACATGGCAACATTTGATGTGTTTGACAGATTGATTATCAGAGTTTGAAAGACTTACTGTGTATCAAATCACCCTCAGCTCGATATATCCACTCTGGTGGTTGGACAGGGTGGGCATGGGCAGTGTCGGCAGGACCAGGAGGTAAGTAGGGAGGATGTAGAGCTTGGCAGGAACACCAAGCACCGTTGGCAGAAGCCATTGAGAGCAGTACCTGTACTACAAAGCATAATTTTATTTATTGAGGTCATGGCAATCTTGTATTTTCCAAGATATCCAAGCCAACCAAGACAATACAAATGCCAGTTTATTCAAAAAAATGTTATGCCAAGAGTCAAAGACACTGTTATATCTGTACACTCCAGCTCTGGTCTGTGATCTCCGACTTCCCAGTTCTTCTGGATTTGCCTCCAATTCCAGTCTGGATCCAGATTTCTGGAATCATTCAGACCATTCCGGACCATTGCTATACCAGCACATGACACCATCAGAACCCCTGCAGAAATCTCTGATCATTTCCAGACTCTGGACCGAACTTTGTTCAGTCTCCGATGCTGCTGTAAAGCATCTTTGGGCATGCAATGAAGGTCTACTGAGTATTTCCCCTCAATTTCCTCTCTTTTCTGCAAGTACTCTGGTTACAGTAGTCCAGAACTGTTCAGATCGCTTCGGATCATCGGGTCCTTTATGTCATGACACTTTACAAAGTATTTTCCTGTTTATCCATTTATCTGGAATTTCACTTATTGTTACACCTAGGTCACACTGCTTATGCTTACTACAACTCTCCTATTGTCTCGGACTAATCCTTCCCAAGCTATTATTACTCTTATTGTTTCTTCCTTTTCATCCTCGACAATTAGCTTACATGTATATATACCACTTAGGTAGCTCCAGCACTTCAGCTGGAAAATTAATGTTGTTTCCATGTTTCCTTTCATGGACTGAGTCCTTCACTTTCAACCTTGTCCTCAACTCGACTCCAGAGTTATGCCCAAACCTCTGGACATTGTCTTTGTACTTTGCCTTTACTTCGGTCTATTTTCCAGTCCATTTTCAGTTCACCTTGTTCTACTTCATCCTTCGCCTTTGCCTCCATTCGACCTCCAGTTCACCTCTGGTTGTCCCTCTGGTTCCCATGCCACTCTGATGGAACTCCAGTTTCCTCCAGTTTATCTCTGGGAGCATGCACCTCGTTCCTGGGCAAGGCATCAATTGTGTTGCCTTTTCCGGAGCAGCTCTACTCGGATCAGACTTCCGAGTCACAGAGTGTTTCCATTCTAGTCCCAGCTTGACATCCAGACACACACCCTTCTGAGCTGTGGTGTTTGCAAGAACAGCTGAATCTTTGCCTTCAGTCCTGTTCCGGTGTCAAGAGTCGGATTCTCTCAGAGGCCGACAGAGGTCCGGAATGTTCTATCAAGATGAAGAGGTGAAGTGAGCGATATGGATCAGGATTCTGTTGTGATAAAACTTTGTAGATAGGTGTGAAGTCCGGATGGAGTCCGAACAGAGGTCCGAGGCAGGTGCCGACAAATGGAGCGGGCTTGGCTTCAGCTCGTGCGCTGCGCCTTTCCCTATGCCCAGGGCCTGAATTCGAGAGATGACCGATTGAGAGTGAGACAGAGATAGGGCACAATCTTAGTCGATATTCAAACTGAGATAAATGTATGTACATGGCAATATTTATACTAATGTCAGAGTCTGAGATATTTCAAAGCAAAACAATTAAAACAATAAACTAATTGTAGTATGTATGGGGATGAAGAATTTAGAAAGAACAATAAACTAATTGTCAAGGAGCCAGAGGTCTGAGAACTCTGTGACCACATGACAAATCATATGTGCACATAATTGTCGAAGAGCATGTGGAAGAGTGTTCATGATAATAAGAGCCAATGGCAAAGTTGGAGTTGATGATGAGTAACTTCCGACGGTGTCCAATAGAATCCAATGGAACGGATCGTGACATCTGGTTTCCGGATGTCTTGTTAAGTGCTGAGCCAAGGGAACCGGAGTTGCCAAGAAAGTCCGAAGGTAAGAGTTCGGAGATGTCATGGAATTTCCGAAAGGTCAGAAGGTCGTTCTTGCAAGCACTACAAACAAGAGTGTGCGACTACCCAGCTTGTGACCAAGGAGAGTCAAAGTCCAGAGATAAGAACAGGAGGATGAGTAAGGATGCAGGAGGGCCGGAGGAGGCACGGAATATCCGATAGATCGGAAAGTCCGACTCAGGTTGCGTTGGGAAGGAGAACACGATAACATATACAATTATCAAACTGAAGAACAGAGGCTAAATGTGATGAACAGTTCTTTTATCTTATCTTATCACTAGTTATTCCATATTTATCTCATAGTTATGTAGTCACATGGACATCCTAGTATAGTAGATACTGCTGTTGTACAGCTCTGCTGTCAACAGACACAGCCAGACAAGCTGTACAAAGCTGTATAGCTGTACAAAGCTTTATACTGTGCAGAGCTGTGCAATGCTGTAGGACTGTGCATTGATGTGATGCATTGCTGTAGCACTGCCTAAAGCTGTAGAGACTAGTAGTATATATACCTGCCTGTAGTAGTGTAGTTCCCCAGTCTTGAGCTGGTCATATCTCCACTAGCAATACAGTCCTCATTCTCCTCCTCTATTCCTCACTCATCCTCAAAGCAAGTGTTCAGCCTTGGGCCTTCTGCACTTCTATAGTGTGTTGGCTAGTGTGCCTGACACTAAACTACTTAGCTTAAATACTAGTATGGTTGCAGACGGAACTTCATGACAAACTTTTGTCCCGATTTGGGAATGGCTACTGTTCCTCTAGTTTTAACTCAGGCATCATGTTATTGTGTAAATAGCACTATAAGAAGGCCCTCTACAGATCCCCAGAGCAAATGTGAAAAAATGTGAAAAAATGTTTTTTCCCACCGAGATTTTGCGTTTTCGGTTCAGGCTGGTCATAACTGGTGGCTGTGCTCCGCCATCAATCGTGCCCGACAGCTCCCTCTTGTTCCACATCATGTCGCGAGTCACTCAAACCGCCTCTCACCAGCAGGGGCACCGGGGGAATGTTTGCCCCATCTCAGCCTATCTCCAGGAATGCCGAAACTGAACCAGATGACAATGGGGACAGGGAGAGTGATATGGAATCTGACACGGAGGAAGACACTGACTATTTTGAGGCCTGGGAAGTGCAGCCCAAGCTGCAGACGTATGATGAGCGTGAAGAGAGACGGCTTGAGAAGCAGGAGAAGGCCGCTGCCAAGTGCTGTGCCGCTGAGATGTGAAGTGCTGAGAATAGGGAAGGCGGGACATTGAATAAAAATGCAGGCACATTTCTTTGCTGTGAAATTTGAATAGCAAGTTGATCACCATCTTTAGGCACTTCCAGAGGAGTGTATGGTGTTGGGGGCGCGTCCAAGCAAACAGTTCAAGCTAAGAAGAAAAAACTTCGGGACACCTTCAATTCTAGTTCTCTCCGCATCTCAGAAGATGAATTCAAGCGCCAGTTGGCCACCATTGACACAACTGAGGCTCCCTCTGCTGCTAAACCTGCTCCCAAACCTGCTTTTGCTGCTTCTGGGTCATTGCCAGCTCTGCACACCATTGCCAATATGTTTGCAAACCAGAAACGGGCCCGTGCACCCCCTCCTGATGATGGACTTGAAGAAAATTTCCCCCTTCCAGGTGCTTCTTTCAAACGACTCAGAACGGACTTGCCTGAGCTTCCTACAGAAGAAGAGTCTTTGTCTGACTTCAGAGATGAGGAGGAGGAACCCGTGCCAGAGCAGGTCGAGGAACAGGCATGAGAAGAGCACGGGGATGAGGTGGTTGACTCTATCATCTTGGCAGACGACGTTGCAGACTGGGTGGACACGGTTCTCGATGACGCAGCCCTGTGGGACCCCAAAGAACTCAGTGCTCTCGCTGCTGCATCCCTGAAAACAGCACATAAGAAGAAGGACTATCGGAGCGAGGTTCTGTTTGCTTCTCTAGTCAATTTTTATCGTTGGATGCCTTGCATGGGATGTCTCAGGGCAGCACTTCGTGTTGCTAAATACCATGGCCGCGGCCCTGCCTTTCAGCGCGTCATTGCAGCACAGGCTCGCTTTTTCGAGGCAAATGGTGTGCTGAAACCCAGTCACCAGGGCCGACACAAGAAATCCAATGGCCTTCTCGATGACGAAGGGTTTTACCTGGGTGTTCAACAATGGTTGAGAACGCTCGAGGTCGGCACCGTAATTAATTTTCGCTTGGTTCCCTGCCTACCCCGTCGTTGCTGATCTTCAATTCCAGGTCAATCCAAAATCACTGCAGCATCAAATCAATGAAACATTACTTCCCTTGCTCGCACTCAAAAAGAAGACTGCATCAATCCGGCACTGTCAGCGATGGCTTTGGAGGCTCGGATACCGCCGCAAACACCACCAGAAAGGTGTTTACTGGGACGGGCATGAGCGTAAGGATGTGAAGCAGTGGGGCAAGGAATTCCTCATGGAGCTGCATGCCTATGAACACCTTCGGGTGACATATGCCGAGCCCGACATGCGGGAGGTTCTTCCCAAGCTTCCAGACAATGAGATCGAGCACGTTGAAATTGTGCATGACGAGGCCAGTTTTCATTCAAATGACTACCAGAATAACCAATACTGGCTAAAGCCCGGTGAGCAGGTCCTCAAAAAGAAAGGCCGTGGTCATTTGATCATGGTGTCCGCATTTTTGTGCGAACACTATGGTCTTCTCGCTCTCACTCTGGAGATGATAGTGGAGAATGAGAACATGGCGGCTGAGCTTCGTTTAGCAATAATCACAGATTCGACGACAGTTATATATCCAGATAACAAGGCCTCGGGCGATGATTATTGGAATATGAAGCAGATGATTGAGCAGGTGAGTCATTTTGTTCCTGCATTGATTTTTCTTGTCAATTCTAATCAAACAATAGCTCATCATCGCCATTCTTATTGCTGGTCATATGTTCCCCAAAGCTATCATTCACTGGATCTTCGATAATTCATCTGCACATGGAAGTCTTGCCCCAGATGCCTTAACCACCACCAAGATGAATGTGAACCCAGGTGGGAAGGTTCCGGAAATGCGCGACACAATAATTCCTGACAGCAATCCCCACGGCCATGCGGGTGAAGTACAGAAGATGACCTTTGACAAAAATCTGCCCACCGACCACCTGTACAAAGAATTCGAGGGACTTCCGAAAGGAATGAAGGTGATTTTGGCCGAGCGGGGATATACCAAGGACACCAATGGTAAGACATTGATTGGTGATTGCAAAGCATGCAAACTCGCGAAGGCTCGCAAACCTCATCTCGAAGGTGCTTCGGCCGATGAGGAACACGAAATGTATGGTGAGGACGGCAACGACACAGAGGAAGAAGACGAAGAACACCCTGTTGATTGTTGCGTGTGGCGATTGTTCTCGCTCCAACCGGATTTCGCTGGCCAGAAATCTCAACTCGAGCTGGTGCTCTTCTTACTGACAATTTACTTACTCATTCAAATTGTAGCTCATCGCAGCCGCACCAGGGATGGTGTGCCATTTCCTGCCCAAGTTCCACCCTGAGATGAATCCTATTGAATATTTCTGGGCTTGGGTGAAGCGGTGGTTCGGGAGTGTTCTAAGGGAACTTGGCAAAAAGCTAAGGACCTTGTTGATGAGGGACTTCAGCTCTGCCCCCTCCCAACCATCCACCGGTTCTATCGACGTGCACATTACTATGCCAGTGTCTATTGCCTGGGTGCCACAGGACCGATCACCGAGTTTGCCGTCAAGAAATACCAGTCGCACCGTGGAGTGCGTGAAAATGAATTGGTTGATGCAACGGCGGAGTGGAAGGCCAAGGCAGAGGCAATGTTACGAGGGGTGGTGGGCAAGGGCAAGGGCAAGCAGAAGGCTAAATAGGTACACTGAATTTCGAAAATTTCGCTCCAGATTTTGCGTTTTTTTTTCCCCACACTATGAGACCCCCCAATTTTTTTGAAACGACATACAAACTATACCTACTTTCATGCCTAATCCTGAATCTAGAAGGCCCTGGGTGTAATGTAACGTGCCCAGGAGCTAGCATTGTTACCAACTGAGCCAAAAGGCCACTATGACAGGTTAATCTGTCATAGGCTTCCCGGACTATATATACATGAGTACACACATTTCACATGCATGTAACACTGGGTCAAAACTTCGGCTTGTCATGAAGTTTTGGCTGCAATCATAAGCTAATTGTTTAGTGAAAGACAATAAGATGTGAAAGATTAGTAAGTATAAGCCCATGGACAATTAAGTTGTCATGACAATCCTGTGAAGGATTAGTAAGTATAAGTCTGTGGACAATAAGTCGTCAAGACATCTTGTGAACGATGAGTAAGTATAAGTCCGTAGACAATAAGTCATCAAGACATCTTGTGAACGATGAGTAAGTGTAAGTCTGTGGACTGTTAGTGAATGTCAGATGGACTCTGAGAGTGAAGTAAGGGGATATGAGTAAGAGGGATGTGCTTAGTAATCCCTCATCACATAATATCCCTTGCAATGAATAGAAGTCCCCCTCGGAAATTCTGAAGTAAGTCCGATCGGAACTCCGAATGGAACTCTGAGTTGCACGGATATAACATGTCTTCCAGATCTGGATTCCAGCCAGACTTCTTGTCCCCCTCTGGCTCAGGATATAACAGACACAGGAGGGTTCACCAACCTAAATCCAATCCAAGATGGACTGTCAGAGATGTAAGATGTGTTTTTAAAGCTCAAGACAACCAAAGATGTATCTCCAAAGACAAAGATCCCAAAGCAGAATGTGCTGTTTTACTGATGCTGTAGCTTTGCAACTCCTAGTGGTGGAAGGAATCCATCTAAGGAGGTGAATGTGCCCCACATCAAAATCAGAAACTGGTGAAACCAAGCCACAATATGTAAATCACAGTGTAAGTCCTAGTCCCTGCACCCTGCACTTCAAATTTTTCTGCAGATTGGCACAAGCACCCTGACTTTTTGAGCAACAGCAGTCTGACAGATTGTGCTCCAGCAGTCGAATGATACATACAGATCAGTAAATGTGTGTGGAAATTCACAGTGGAAAATAAGAATTTTCAGTGCAGCTGACAACATTTCTGAAATGAGTAGTTTCAGGATCAAATTACAGCTCTTTGCGGAACTTAGGGCATGGGCAACCATTTTGGTTCATTTTTGATCCTCTTGCATATATTGCAGTTTGAAGTCTCAATTCTCCTCTGCTTTCCTCTATGCATGGCTCATTCACCTTGCCTTGAAAATTCACAGGGGGCAACAGCCTTTGAATTTTTGTTTGGTATTTTATTGCTTTGATTGGTCAATTATCCTGTTTCTGTTCATATTTGCTCTGACAGACATAGGGGTATATGTGGGGTGCTGAATCTTGAGTATAATATTATTCAATATTTCAGCATAGCATAAAATTGTCAGTTAAATTCTCATTTCAGGGTAACACCTAAGCAAAACAGGATTTAGCCCCAAATCAAGTACTGATCTAGCCTGCATCAAAAGTCCTGACTTGGCCTGCCACCAAAAGTCCTGACTGAACCCGGGTTTCAACTGCCAACTGAGCCCCAACTCAACCATCAACTGAGCCTGATTTAAGTGCTGACCGAGCCCAAATTAAGTACTGACCAAGCCCAACTCAAGGGGTACGCAGGATTGAAATTTTTGACATGACGTTGATTTCTGATGTAAAACATCCTGAAAAGTTCAAAAATGAACACCAAAAATAAATCCAGTGCACGGTTGTTGCGCAAGAGAGGATTATGCGTGTTACTATATAAGGTGTGTGACGCACTATATATGGTGATTGATGTGACTGATCATCACTAGGTAGGGTCCAAAGGCCTTGAATTTTTTTTCGAAAGTTGCTCGGAATCATTCGATCTGTTCAGAAAAAAACCCGGTTTTTGAGTTTTGGAAAATTGATGAAGAATTGCCCGTAACTCGTGAACCGTTGTCCACCTCAACTTCTAGTGTTCATTTTTGACCTTTTTGGGTTGTTTTACAGCCAAAATCAACATCGTGTCAAAAATTTCAGTCATGAGTACCCCTTGGCCCAACTTCCAACCACTGACTGAACCCCCCTTTTAGCATTTTATACTGACCTAGCCTGCCTTTTAACTTTTTCAACTCCTGACTGAGCCCCACTTTTGGGTGCTCAACTCCTGATCTAGCCCAACTTTTATGTTTCAACTCCTGGCCCAGCTGGATGGTTTCTGCTATATCTGCTTACTCTAGTAGGCACTTGCAATTAATTGACTGATTACAGGATGTGTTTGATTCTCATTTGCAGAACATTGAAATAATATTTCAAGGTTCCAACTGATCAAATTTGTATCTGCCCATGTTCTATTCTCCCTTGGTCCCCCTAAGTTTTTTGCACCTGCTTTGGTGAGGCAACAATATGGGAGGTACTTGGTCTGAAGAAGGTACAATCGGCGTCAGTGAGACTCAGATCTGCTATTATCGATCCTGGTACATTTCTAGCTCAAACACGGAAATGTACAAGCTTACATTGAACATCTCGTCTGATTGCCATGTATCAGGCCTTGAAACCTCATTCAGAATGATCCAAGGAAACTGCTGTATGGTGCTTACAAAACTTAAGGGAAAAGTCAAAAGTCAGGCTAGATCAGGAGTTGAGCACCCAAAAATCGGGCTTGGTCAGGAGTTGAAAATCTTGAGAGTCAGGCTGAGTCAGGAGTTGAAAATGTTATTTAAAAGGAAGGCTAATTAAAATGCTAAAGGCAGGTTCAGTCAGTGGTCGAAGTTGGGCTCGGTCAGTATTTAAATTGGGCTTTGTTCATGTTTGAGTCAGGGCTCGGTTGGCAGTTGAAACCGTGTTTGGTCAGGGCTTTTGGTGGTGGGCTAAGTCAGGACTTTTGATGCAGATTAGATCAGGACTTGATTTGGGGCGAAAAGATATTTTGGAACACCTAAATACAGAGAATCAAAATTATTTTCATCCACACCTAAAATTTTCTATTTCCAGTGTGAGGTGACACTGGTTGAGCATTTCAATTTTTTCACCTTCTTTTTCAGTGAAAAATGTTGTTTATTTTTCAGACATTTTTCACTGAAAAAGAAGGTGAAAATTTTAAAACTTTTTCAGCACTTTCTCAATTCAAGGTGAAAAATTCGAAATAAAATAAGAAAGTGATGAAAATGTTTTGAAATTTTCACCTGCTTTTTCAGTGAAAAATGTGTGAAAAATAAACGACATTTTTCACTGAAAAAGAAGGCGAAAATTTTGAAATGTTCAACCAGTGTGAGGCAATAGTTACCACCAAAATTTTGTGCCAGGCATGACAGACAGATAATTCTATTTAGCACCCCCCACACAACTGATAAGATAAGGGACAGATAATTGCAAGGGCCTTTCCAACTGCATTTTTCAGAGTATAGGTAGTTCAGGGGGTGAATACATTAAAAATAATATTTTGAATGTGAGCACATGTCCTTTATTTTTCCCGAAATTTCTGCGGCTTTTTTGAATGATTTTTGGCAGACTTTGCGTAAATAACACATACAAGATGATTTGTGGCTTCGAAAATTTCACAAAACTTTCACATTTTCATTGAAATAGAGTTCTCAATATGCAGACATTTTATTTTGAGGAAAAAACAATTTATTCCATGCTCAGAGACCCCCCGAACGGATCCCGCCCATGGCGTGTATGCCCGCCATCAAAATTTGATCCTTTGACTTGCAAATCATGGGAGTTGTTACGGCTGTTTCCGAAAACCTTGAGACTGCTCACGAATTTTTTGCCCGCATCAACTTTTGACGAATGCTAAGGATTACTGTTTTGGGTATGACGGGCTCTATCCTGCTCCGGGTCACCGACGCACCAACAAATTCATTATCCTTTGAAACTTCAAGTTTGTGAGGCATAAATTTGCAAAAGCCTACAATAAATACATCCTGATATTGTCTGCCTATTCTGTTTTTTTGGGGGGAATCAGGACCCCTGATAATAGGGCGAAATGCCTGATCCCAATCCCGACAAATTGGGCAATTTTTTTGGGTTTAGCCTGTGTCAAATCCCGACATTTTGGCCCAAAATTGCGCGCAGGCCTGTTCCAGATCCCGACAAAATCGCCCGAGCGGAGGAAAATTTTCGCGAATTGGCGATGTGGGAAGAAAATTTTGACGACTTTGAAGGATGTTGACAGATTTTTGGCCTATTTCAGGTGCTAGGCCTGTGCAAATCCCGACAAAATCACCTTGAATCGGTGATTTCCAGTCCCGACAAACTGACCTCCATGGGGAACAGGCCTTTGGCGGAACTATCAGGGTCCTGGGGGACGGGCCTTTGGAAGAACCATCAAGAACCACCAGGTTTCCCACGCCACAACAGCCGAAAAATTTGGCCTCCCAGGCCGTCACAAAGCTGAGTAGTCACTACACTATGACAGACCCGGAGGTGCACTCTCCGAGTACTACCCCCAAACCCCAACAGCCCCCAGGAAGTCGCAGACGACACGGTCGAGCCCAGCAACCGCAGCCGACGTGAAAAAACTGCAGCAATACGGCATCGCCGGTCATCAAAGCGACCCGGTGTTCCTCCTTGCACAGCTTAAGAAACACGTGGTATTCCGAATTGACAAGAAACTGGCCACGTCCATCGCTCCCCTGGAGGACGCGTTCAATATCATAACTGATGTACTGACCCAGTGCTTATCGGAACAGTCCACAGAATTAGCGCGCCTTGTTGCGGTCGAAAAAACCGAGAAGTCACAAAACAATGACGCCTTCTCTGCCCTCCAGTCCCTGAAGGAAGCACTCACTGCGGAGATCCGCGCATCTACCGCAAGTATTACTGACCTCGTTCAAGACAACCTCCCAGCACCATCACAAACTCAACGCCCATCCGGTGATACCTACGCTAACATCCTAAAGAAACCATCCGACAATCACGGTAACGTGACTACCCGTGCCCCGATCTCCGACGCCGCACGCAGACACCAAATCACAATCAAAACTTCCCGCATCGCTGCTGAGCACCCGGTCCACAAATCGGAACCAACAGAACTCGTCAACATATTTAATCAAGCCATCCTCGATACTGTCCGCGCCCAAGATGCTAACATTCTAACGGAAATCACAGCTCGCGGTGCGCGCCGCCTCAAAAGCGGAGACTTGACGATCCAACTGCGTTCCGAACACGACGCTGACGTAGTACGGACTAACTCCACAGAATGGCTTCCTCGTTTCGCCCCCGGCGCATGGACCCACGTCCCGAAATTCAATATCGTCGTCAACGGCGTACCAGCGACCTTCGACCCAACCTCCGAATCCAACATCCGCACCCTCGAAGAAGATAATTCTGAGACTCTCCTTCCCTTCTGCATCACCCACGGGAAGTGGCTGCGCACTCCCAAATCGAATGCAGGCTCTCTGATCATCGAGATCAAAGACAGTCGCAGTGCTAACCTTGCTATAGACTCCGGGCTCTCCCTTAACTGCTCACTCCTCACCGTTCACAAACTCACTCCCAGAATCACCCAATGCTTCAACTGTCAAAAGTACGGCCACATCGGCAAAAATTGCAAACACGAATCTGCAGTATGTGGCCTCTGCGCCGGCCCACATTCCACGAAGACTTGCAACTCGACTCATGAAAAAAGTCCGTGCGCTGAAGAGGTTTGCACACACACCGAGCGCAAGTGCGCCAACTGCTCCGGAAACCACGCAACCTTCGACCGCACCTGCCCAACTCGTATTGCGGAACGCGAACGAGTCGATAACCTCCCTGAGAGTTTTGACATCCACTTCTACCCATATGAGACTGACTACTACATCGCGCCTCGGGCTGCCCGATCTTGATGTCTCACACAGATCATCCCCCAGACCGATCCACAGACACGCCACCCTTTAGAACCATGCACCAGAACTGCCGCCGCTCCAAAACCGTCATGAACGCGCTCCTCAACTCCGTCGATCCTGCCGATTACAACATAATCTGCATCACCGAACCGTACATCTATCCCAAACAAAGAATCACGACCGCCTCCCCCAAATGGGTTGTATTCTATCCCGATGGCTCAGCTCGGCCGCGCTCCCTGATCCTCGTCAACAAAAATATCAAATCTGACACCTACCACCAAATGACCGTAAAAAGTCGCAATGTTACGTCCCTCCTCTTCACCTTCTCTGCATCCGCATCCCTCCAAATTTATTCTATCTATAATGCTCCTGACACTAACGAGACGTACGAGGAATTAGCTTTACATCTTCTTTTAGAACCACCCTCCCACCCAATGCTCTGGCACGGCGACTTCAATAAGCATGACGCACTCTGGTCGGGACTCAACATCCCCCCTTCCGTCCCTGCAGACGAAGCCCTGGCGCTCCTAAAGCTCCTCGCCGACCACGACCTCGACCTAGCTCTCCCACAAGGCACCCTCACTCACCAATCTGCAGCCCACAAGACCTGGAATACTCTCGACCTCGTATTTACATCATCGGAATCTCTGACGCTATCATCTCATGCGACGCCCTCCCGTCCCGACGACTACCAGGTGCTGACCACCTCCCCACCACTGCGATCATAGACTACGATCTACTCCGAGTCCCAGACTCTCCTCGTCCTAACTTCCGCGCCGTCGACTGGGAAGACTTCAACAAAGCAATATCAAAATACCTTGACGCAAATCCCATCCCCCTTGACATCACTCCCCGGACGACTTCGACACCACTTACCTCGCCCTCGACAAAATGCTCCAAACAACTATCCGCTCTCACGTCCCCATCCTCTCCTCGTCACCGTATGCGAAGCGATGGTGGACCAAGGAACTTTCAGACCTCTTGGCAACGGCTAGGAAACCGAACGCGCCAACTGGAAGCGCCCATCCGAGGACGCCAAAACGGCCGAAGAAGCGGCCTCCAAATTTTCCGATCGACGCTAATAGCGACCCAAAACAACACTGGAAGATTGGCTAGAGGAAGCCGACGAAAAGAGCGTCTGGCTTGCCTCGCGATACGCTAACCGCCCTTTCACAGATGGGAGTACCGAACGAATTCCAGCTTTAAAACGCACCAACGGCACGCTTGCCACCGACGCGCAAGAGAAATGTGACATCCTTTTCGAAACTTTCTTCCCCCCTGCTCCCCCCGCTGACTCTCTAGGTATTCCTACCGACTTTGTCTACCCCGTACCAGTCCCAATGCCCGATTTTACTCGGAGCATGTACGACAACGTAATCCGCAAAGCTAAATCATACACAGCACCCGGGACAGACGGTGTCCCCTTCATTGTCCTCCAGAAAGCATACCACATTATCGGCGACATCCTATGGGCATTATTTCAAGCCACTCACCAGCTCAAATACGAAACCCCGCTACTTAAAGAACTTTTCACAGTGGTGCTACGCAAACCGGGACGCTCCGACTACGCCCTCGCAAAATCCTTCCGCCCCATTGCCCTTTACCGCACCATCAAGAAATCTTTCTGTGCCATGCACAACGAAATGACCTCGTACGTGACGGAAAAATTCCAACTCATACCATCGACGCACATGGGCGGGTGCCCCGGCCGCACGACCACGGACGCCATCCACCTACTTACCTCCCGCATTAGAGACGAATTCCGCAAGGGAAACGTCGTCACCCTTATCAGCCTCGACATACGCGCAGCTTTCCCGAATGCTGTTCAACGCCGCCTCATCCACAACATGCGGGCGCGGCGAGTCCCTACTGCGCTTGTTGAGTTCTACGAACACGATTTAGCCGGCCAGTCGACCCGCCTCAAGTTCGATGACTTTCTCTCGGCCCCATACATCATCACCAACGGCATTGGCCAAGGAGCCCCATCGTCGGGTACCCTCTTTCAATTCTACAACTCTCCCCTCCTCGAAATTATAACTGACCCCAGCTGCTCAGCAACCGGAGCCTACTATGACGACGCCTACCTCCTCGCTGCAGCTCCCACCTTCACAAAGTGCGACGAAATCATAGACCCCATGACCGAAGCCTCCCGTACATGGTCCAGTACACACAACTCCGACTTCGAAGAATCCAAATTCGGCATGATGCGCATGCGCGCTCAAGGCCGTCCCGACGTCCAAATCCCATACGACTGGAACGGTACGTTAATCCCTCATACTGATCACATTAAATTTCTAGGTATCCTCATCGACGACAAACTCAATTTCAAAAAGCAAGCCGAGGCGGCCGCAACGAAAGGCCTCAAGGTTCTATTCGCATGCAACCGCCTCACGCGCCCCGCATTCGGCCTCCCCCACAAATACGTAAAGCGCCTCTACGAGAGTGTAGTCATCCCAAAGATGACCTACGGCCTCGATACGTGGTACACCCCCATCTCCACCAATCCAGGCTCCTCGCACCGTACAGGCAGCATCGATTTTGCACGGCGCCTAGGTAAAGTACAACGCCTTGCAGGCATTCTCATCACTGGCGCCCTACGATCCACCGCCAACGACCTACTGGACCTCCACGCTCACAACATCCCCATAGAGCTACACCTCAACCAAATCTGCCATCGAGCCGCGGTGCGCATCTGTACTCTTCCGACATCACATCCTCTTCATCCTGTAGCGGCGCGCGCTGCGCGATTCCACGGCATTCGGCGGCACCGCTCCGCTCTCCACAACCTCATGCACACTTGGTGTTTGTCCCCTACTGAGTTCGAAACCATCCAACCCTTCCCCGTCCCCCCCACGTGGTCCCCCCCGTTCTCCTTCGACATTGCCCCCAACAAGAAAGAAGCTCTTGCGCGCGCGAGCCCACAACCTCTGCTTATACAGCGACGGCTCCGGCATCGACGGCAAAATTGGCGCAGCCTGCGTCACCGACACACGCGACGACTCTTTCTCACGACGCCTCCTCCTGGGCTCCGACCATGACCACACTGTTTTCGAATCCGAGATTGTTGGCGCTACCCTAGCCCTCTCTTCCATCCCCTCACTCTCCCATCTCCGCGACATCTTCCTCGGCATTGACAGCCAAAGCGTCATCCGCGCGCTCCAACACCCCAGACAACAACCCGGCCAATACCTCTTGCTCAAATTCTTGGACGAACTCAACTGTCTACAAGACCGCATCCCCGGAGTCAACTTACACATCGGCTGGGTCCCGGCCACGTAGATTTCGAGCCGAATGAACGTGTCGACGCCAAAGCCAAAGCCGAAGCCAAAGCCGCTGCCCAAACCGAAGAAATAGTTGACACCCGCATCCCTCCCACCTTCCACGCCTCCCTCCCGCGCAGCGCAGCCGCAGCAAAGGCCGAGTTTCGCACTCAAACAGCCGCACAATGGTCCGCCGCTTGGGAAGCATCCCCTCGTCACGAGAAGTTCAGCCGCCTTGACAAAGATGCCTCGGTCCACTCATACCACAAACCCCTAGTCGACCTCTCCCGGCGCAACTCCAGCCTTATCGTCCAATTGCGCACCCAAATGGTAGGCCTAAACGCCTGGCTCCACAAAATCCACCGCGCCGAATCCCCCCTATGCCAAACTTGCCAACGCCGAGAAGATGTTTCCCATTTCCTCTTTTTCTGCTCCCGTTTCCACCACCACCGCGTCCCCCTTCGTACCGCCCTCGGGCGTCGAGCCAATTCAATCGGTTTCCTCCTCACCACAGACAAAGGCATCCGCCACATTTTACACTACATTCACGCCACCAACCGCCTTCCCATCTACCGCGACCTCGCTCCTCCCGAACCTACTTCTTAACCCCATCCGCCTATCTTTTACACCGCCTCTCCTCCCCCTTCCTCCCATCTCGCCTTCTGAAACTATACCGCACAGACACATTACCATTGCAACACACTAACCCTATTCTACACACAGACCTGACTTCGAGCGTTCGAGCCTAGCTCCGCTACTCGAGCGTACGAGCCCACGCTCCGCTACTCCCGTGTTCAAGCCGTGCCTCCGCGTCATCCGTCCTGCAGTCCCGAACCCCCCGCCCCGTTCCTTCACCCGCCCGTCCGCACCCGCGCCTGTCCGTGTCCCAAGGAACTCACGGCTGGAGTCCCTGCCCGACATCTGCCTGCATGTAGTTAGCATTAGATCACCGTGTACCATAGCCGCTTTCAGCGGCTCGAGCATGCTAATTGACTTCATCATCATCATCATCATCAGGGTCCTGGGGAATCCAACACCTCTTGGAGCAGAAGTCACCGACGGTCTGGACTGGGCCCATCCCGAAAAGGTAGGTGATCCGTACCAAAAGCAGTAATCCTTAGCCTCCATCAAAAACTTGGGACGAGCAAAAACTTTTGACCAGTCTCAAGGTTTTCGGAAACAGCTGTAAATAGGCAACCCCCCGTACACCGGCACGGGGGGTTGGGTACCGTAATTACGAAACCAAGGATCATGCGTAACTGGTCGTGAAGCGTATCATAATGAGATCCTTGGATCTTTCCCAGTACATATATATATGTGCCGGAACCGCCGACGTGCGCATACGCGTTATACTACTAATGATAAGCAATGAAAGATTAAAGGGAGGTTAGGCAGGGCGCTCGAGCCATCGACGACGGAAGAGAATATTTGTATAACAAAATAGCCGAAAATGCGAAGGAGAGAGTGTGGAAAGAGTAAGTGCGGAATGCAGGTGGGTGGGTGGGTGGGGTATCTCAAATTTCCGCAATGTGGGAATCGTGGCAGGGTCGTGAAGATGTACATGCGCGGAAGGAAGAAGGGCGAGGGACCGTCGCTATAGCCGGTGGCCAGGCACGGCCCAAAAAATGAGCGTGAGGGCAACGACGAAGGCAGTGACGAGGAGGGAGACCCAGATCGCACGGCCGAGAAGCAGCTTCTTGACATACGGCTCGCGGATGTGTAGCGTGCGGAACGGCGTTGTCTCCGACTGACCGAAGAACACGAGGATAGGGTCGAGCTCATACTGGTGCGAGACCAGACAGAGTATGGCGATGGTGAAGGGAATGAATAGCTAAAAGAGGAGTTTGAGCATGGCGGATACGACACAAACAGGAAGACGCACGAAAAATCGCTTCGACTTGGGATGCACGTCAAGGAAGATGAGCGAGAATGCCGCAGCGAGCCCGATCCACAGCGTGAGCAGGCCAACGATAAGCCGCACAAGGGCGGAGATCGGTGTGAGGTTGCCGAAAGCCTTTGAGCGCAGGAAACGCGGGAACGCATCCTGCTCCATGGCCCGGAAGCAATACTCCTTCTGCGCGTGGAAGATGTCAGGGATCTGCGCCATCAGGTTCATCTCCGCAGCAGTCTTGGGCTCCTGGCTGGAGGTGAGGGGGAAGGAATGGATGCGCAGGGATGGGGGTAGGTAAATCTCGTGGTTTTCGGTCGAGTTAACCGTGTTGGCGGCGGGGGAGAGGTAGCGGTAGAAAATGCGCTCGGCGGACGCAATGAGGTTGAGTCGGGTTATGGCCGAGGAGCGGGGGATAATGGTCGGTGCTCGCGAGGCACGCTTCATCGTGAAGAGCGTAGGCGTGCGGCCAAGACCACTGACGCCGAACGGCGACGTGGACCGGGCCCCTGAGTACGGGTCGGGGGAGGTGGAAGCCACACGAGTGTGCTCCGAGTTCGGAGGACGCGGTGACGTTGATGCACCGCCGTACTTCTCGTCCGTCTCGGCGAGATCACGCTTGTCTTGGTCGGTAAGCAGCTCGTTGGTGCTCGCCGTACTTCGCTTCGTGGCAGCACCTGCGGTTTCGGGGTTCATTCCTACAACTGTGCCGTATATGGACCCACGACGTCGGGCGTAGTCCCAATATTGCGGCCAATCGTCCTTGATCGTCCGACCCGACTTTCGTACATCCTTAAAGTACGCCCGGCAGAGATTTTCGTGCTGCTGCACGTCCAACCAGAAGTCTAAGATATCTTCTGCGCCTTCGCGTTGCAGGAAAAGGCTAGGGAAAATCAGCGTGTTGTTGGCCGGAAAAGTGCATGGCAACGGACTAAAACATGAAAAGGTCGACGGGAGGGCGTGTCCTTCGCGACAGGACCTCTGTAAAGGAAGGGAGCCGGTTCTTGCGACTGTTGGCCCAATCATCTTGCTGGCGTTGCTCGTCGTCCATCGGGGAAACGGTAGGAGGGCCAACTTTGTGTCTGTTTGCCCCACATGGCTTTGTTGATTTTTCGCGCCGTAGCCATCCAGATTATATCACCTGATTCCCGATACGGGTTCCAGTCATTCCGTAACGCGTTTCACAATTTGGCTGAGGCGAATGGCGGTGAGGCTCACTCCCAGTTAGTCACGAGCCCAGTCGAGGGCCCTCTCCGCCCCTCTATGATTAAGTATCACAGTGACATCCTGACAGTGGAAAGGTGACGACGCTTACTTGTTTACTGCCAGTGCTACAGGCCCATTGCGCGCGCTTTGGCTGCTATTAGCTCATATCGTAGCTTCGTTAATTCTAAGAGTTCGACTGCTCGGTCGGGGTATTCCGTTTCCGGGCATCCTCTCAACCTAATTTGTTCTCGTTCTTGACATACATGGTTACCAGTAGCAACAAAAAAAAATCAAGCAGGCACCCCCTCCTTGTACTGGAAGAGGTTATTCTCGGTTTCTTTCCATAACGTGTCAAGTTGCGCCTCCCAGTCCTCTCCCATGAACCGCGCTAGCCGTCGCACGGTTTCATCACAGTCCCCCAGACATTCTACATCATTCTCGCGCGTGCCGACGCCCCACACACGCTCCATGTTGATCACAACACGGGGACAGTCCTTTGGAACCAATCGCACGATCGAATTGAAAGGCGGGACTGCGAGGCTCGTTCCGAGAATGATGAGCAAGTCCGCGCGCCGCAAGAACGGGAGATTGAGCCAGAATTTGAGCGGCAACTAACACACCCAGTCAGCCTTGAAGATTCAGAAAAAGGATTGGTGTGATTACCGCTTCTCCGAACATAACAACGTCGGGTTTGACAAACCCTTTGCATCCTTTTTTCTCACAGACGGGGATGGACCCGCTGATCACAGCTTGCTTCATCTTCCTGTCGTCGAATTTCGTGTGGCAAGTGGTACAATGCTGCGAGTCCAACGTCCCGTGCGCCTCGATGAGACGCCACGAGGACAGGCCCGCCAGACGCTCCAGGTTGTCGACGTTCTGCGTCCAGCAGGCGTTCAGCACACGCCGTTTATCGAGGAGCCGGATGAACGAGTGTGTTAGCGTCGGGCGGTATGTGCCCCCATAGAGCTGGGACACAAGTTTATAGACTGGAGTTCGTCGTCATCTACCAGTGATCCTTCACTATTCCTGTCAGAACTTACATGGTCTGGGATCATCCTTGAAGCACGACAAAGTGAAGATGTCCTCCGGGCGCCGGACATCGATATCCCACTGTCGTAGGACATCCTGCCAGAAATTCAATACTTGAAACGAGAATGGTTCTCGCACGGCATCTTACGTAGAGGCCTTGATTTGAGGAATTTTGGTTGCATTAAAACCTGAAGTATAAACAAACGTTGGCAACGAATCGGATAACTGACCTCCTTGTGACCTAAAATCGGGTATACCTGCAGATCGACTAATTCCTGTGAGAAGTAAATAAATTGGATTCGGATACGATTTGGTGAATGCGAGCGTACCAGCTCCAGCCTAGATGCCCGTTGTGGGTCTGTCAGCTGGGCAAGTGAGATCGGACTGCCTTACCATCACAACGATGTTCTTGCATTTGCCAGATGATATGTACTGTGCGACACCCTCGAGGTCTTTGCTTGAGAGAGTGGGAGTGTTCCACGAGAAGATTTGGCCCATCTTCAAAGCGGCGCCGAAGTGAGAGTTGACCAGGCCGGAGCCTCAAGGTATTATCAAGTAGGCTGCGTTGACTGCGGCTGGTGACGGTAACACGTATTGCTACGTAGTTTGACCGCATTAGAGCGTATTCGCAGGCCCAAATCAGGCCCCGGGAAGCACCACCAAAGCCTTGTCCGGGCAAGACCCAAGATTTTGCTCAAAAACCCCACGTTTTGGCGAGTTTTGGACCTCAAAAACCCCAAGTCGGACAAGGGTCATCACGTGGGTCACGCGCGTCACATGTGTGACTCGCCCAGAAAATGGTTCCTGAGATCTGTCAATCAAAACCTGGCCCGGAATTTGGGAATAATTCTTGGGAAATTTCCCTCAAAAACCCCAACTTCGGACAAGGGAATCACCATTTTTCGGCCTCAAAAACGCTAAAATCCGGACAAGGCTTTGGTGGAGCTTCCATAACTGTCATAACCCATAATCTGCAATACCCCATAGGTTTTGGCTGTCCGCCAAGTTGGTGCCATATTAAAACTCA